>CM052551.1:30802897-30866329 GCA_028533065.1 Trachops cirrhosus
TTGCCTGTAAGGTCTCTTTTGAGAAATCAGCTGACAGTCTGATGGCAACTCCTTTGTAGGTTACTGTCCCCTTATCTCTTGCTACTTCTAGGATTCTCTCCTTCATTTTTACCTTGGCTAATGTAATGATGATATTGCACATTTAGCTATGTGCCCGATGTAATGTTAGGGCAGTAATGCTTCCGGTCCATGGATTATATTTAAAAGTATCAGTCTGCTCCTAACAAATGCATGGACATTATTAAAAAAAAAAAAAACTTTTGCCCAGTTCAGTTGACATAATTGACATATAGTATCAAATTAAAGCTATATAATGTAATGATTTGAAAAATGCATATATTGTGAAATCTTACACTAACAGTAAATTTAGTTAGCATCCATCACCTCACAGTTATAAATTTTCTTCTGTGAGAACTTTTAATATCGATTTTTAAAAAAAAATAATTGCTGAGTTAATAGTACCATTTCTTTAATTCTTAATTTTCTCAAAAGATTTTATTTATGTATTTTTAGAGAGGGGGGAAGGAGGGAGAAGGAGAGGGAGAGAAACATCATTGTGTGAAAGAAACATTGACTGGTTGCCTCTTGCATGCCTGCAGCCGGGGTCCTGGCCTGCAACCCAGGCGTGTGCCACAGCTGGGGATTGAACCAGCAGGTTTTGGGTTTGCTGGCCAGTGCTCAGTCCACTGACCCACACCAGCCAGGACAAAGATCTGTTTTCTTAGCAACTTTCTATTTTCCTTTTTTTAAAAAATTATGTTTTATGGGTTATGCTCTTACAGTTGTCTTATTTTTTCCTCTTTGCCCTTCTCCTTCTGGCACCCCCTACTCCCTCAGGCAATCCCCACATCATTGTTCATGTCCATGGGTCATACTTAGGTTTTTTGGCTACTCCATTTCCTATACTGCAACTACCTATTTGTACTTCTTAATCCCCTCACCTCATCACCCATTCCCCCATACCCCCTCATAGCTAGCGACCATGAAAATGCTCTCCATGTCCATGATTCTCTCTGTTGTTCTTGTTTGCTCAGTTTGTTTTTTAGATTCAATAGTTGATAGATATGTATATATTGCCATTTCATCGTTCATAGTTTTGATCTTCTTTTTCTTAATTAAGTCCCTTTAACATTTCATATAATAATGATTGGGTTTAAATTTTTTGTCTGGGAAGCTCTTTTACTGCCTCTGATTCTAAACAGTATCTTTGCTGGGTAGAGATATCTTGGCTGTAGGTCCCTGCTTTTCATGGCTTTGAATATTTCTTGCTAATCCCTTCTAGCCTGCAAAGTTTGTTTGGAGAAATCAGCTGACAGTCTTATGGGAAGTCTCCTGTAGGTAACTAACTGCTTTTCTCTTGCTGCTTTTAAGATTCTCTCTTTATCTTTAACCTTTGGCATTTTAATTATGATGTGTCTTGGAGTGGGCCTCTTTGCATCCATCTTGTTTGGGACTCTGTGCTTCCTGGACTTGCATGTCTATTTCCCTCACCAAATTAGGGAAGTTTTCTTTCATTATTTTTTCAAATAGATTTCCAATTTCTTGCTGTTTCTCTTTTCCTCTAGCACTCCTCTGATGAGAATGTTGGGCCTCTTGAAGTTGTCCCAGGGGCTGCTTATACTGTCCTCATTTTGGGGGGGTTCCTTTTTCTTCTGGTTGTTCTGATTGGCTATGTTTTGCTTCCTATGTTCCATATCATTGATTTGATTTTCGGCCTCATCCACTCTAGTGTTGTTTCCTGTAAATTGTTCTTTATATCAGTGAGTATATCCTTTGTTTCTGACTGGGTCTTTTTTATGCTGCTGAGGGCCTCACTGAGTTCCTTGAACATCCTTATGACCAGTGTGTTGACTTGTGCATCTGATAGATTGCTTATCTCCATTTTGTTTAGCTCTTTTTCTGGAGTTTTGATCTGTTCTTTCATTTGGGCCATGTTTCTTTGTCTGCTCATTTTGGCAGACTCTCTGTGTTTGTTTCTGTGTGTTAGGTAGAGCTGCTTTGACTCCGTGTCTTGGTAGTGTGGCCTGATGTAGTAGGTGTCCTATAGGGTCCAGTGGCACAGCCTCCCTTATCACCCATGCTGGGTACTTGAGCTACATCCACTGTATGGGCTGAGTACATCCTCCTCTTGTAGTTGAGCCATGGTTGCTGATGGTAGATCAATGGAAGGGATTTACTAAGACCAGTTAGCTACAAAGTCTGCCTGTGACCACTGACCACCAACCTCCGTCCACCGTGGAAGATCAGCTGTACGGGAGCAGAGTGGTAGTGTTTCTACATGGTCTGTAGCTGTCCACTGGGTGTGCAGACTCTGGGGTTTCCTGGGTGGTACAGGGCAAGGTCAGCCATCACCTGTGTTTTGCCCGGGGCCATCCTGCCTGAGCTATAAAGCAGTCTGACATGGCTGCTACTTGTGCTGGACTTGGAGATTCCCAGGAGAAACCAAGCTGTGAATCTAGGCTGGCTGTTCCTAGTGCTGGTCCTGGGGCCACTTAGCAAGAGGTATAGGCGCTGGGGGCTCAGTGAGGCTGGCTGTTACTTGTTTCAGAGATTTAGGAAGTTGTGAATCATGAGCCAAGAACAGCCATTCACATGGAAAAGCAGCATGGGTGGCCTGTAAGTTGGTTGGGACCGAGTCTCAGGGATTCACCAGGGTGGGGCAAACATTGTTAGCCAGGTTGATAGTACCAGCCTGCCAGCTCTGTGGGAGGAGGGTTCAGAAAGGTACATTGTGGCCTGCCCACCTTCTGTTTGGGAGAAAGCTGTCCCCCAGCTCTTACCTTGATGCCAGACACTTCAGTTTCTCCCTCGTCTGGTATGCCACTGGTAGCTTTCAAGCTGCTACCATGGCCCTGGAGCTCAGAGGAAGTAAGTCCGAGTAAGTCCATGTGTGGGTTCTTTAAGAGGAACTGCTTGGGACTCCGGAATTTTCTTCACTGACTCAATCCCCACTGGTTTTTGCAGCCAGATGTTTTAGGTCTTATCTTCCTGTCTTGGAACCCGGGACTGGGGGCCCTGATGTGGGCCCGGGATTCCTTGCTCCTGAGATATCCCTCCTGAATTTTTATCCACCATGTGTGGATGTGGGACCAGCCTGTTCTGCTTCTCCTACCAGTCTGGATGAATGTGGCTTCTTTATTTCCGTAATTGTCAGGCTTTTATCAACTTGATTTCTGATGGTTCTGAGTGATGGTTGTTTTATATTTTAGTTGTAATACTGATGTGTTCATGTGAGGAGGTGAGCTGTGTTTACCAATGCCACCATCTTGACTGGAAGTCTTAGCAGCTTTCAAATATGCAATGCAGTATTGTAACTGTAGTCACCATGTTGCACAGTACATCCCCAGAATTAATTGATCTCATGAATCAAAGTGTGTAAAGTTTGATCAATTTCACCCATTTCACCTACCATCTACCCCCTGTTGCTGGCAACCACCACTTTCTGTTTGTGAGTTTAGTTATTTTTAGATTCCACATATAAGTGGGATCATACAGTGTTTATCTTTGTGTGACTTATTTCACTTAGCATAATGCTCCCAAGGTCTACCTGTGCTGTTGCAAATGACAGAATTTCCTTAATATTTATGGTTGAGTAATATCCCATTACGTGTGTGTGTATACATTTCTTTATTCATTCATCTGGGGATGACATGTAGGTTGTTTCCTTGGCTATTGTGAATTATGCTGCATTGAATGTGGGAGTGTAGATATCTCCTCAAGATAGTGTTGTCATTTCCTTTGGATATATCCCTAGCAGTGTAATTGCTGGATCATACTTTCTGGTACAGTTCCATTTCATTTTTTTGAGGCACTGCCATACTGTGTTCCATAGTGGCTGCACCAATTTACATTTCCAACAACAGTGCACAAGAGTCCCCTTTTCTCCACATCCTCTCAAATACTTGTTACCTATAGACTTTTCATTGATAGCCATTCTGACTGGTGTGGTGATATCTCACTGTGGTTTTGATTTGGATTTCCCTGATGATTAGTGATGTTAAATACCTTTTCATGTACCTGTTGGTTATGTGTATGTCTTCTTTGGGAAAATGTCTGTTCTGTTCCTCTGCCCATTTTATTAATCAGAATATTGATTGTTTTTGTGCTATTACATTTTGTGAGTTCTTTATATTTTTTAGATATTAAACTCTTGTCTGATATATGATTCACAAAGGTTTTCATCCATCTGGTAGGTTGTCTTTTCATTTTGTTGATTGTTTCCTTTGCTGTGTAGAGCTTTTTCTTTGATAGATTCACATTCATTTTTCCTTTTGTTTCTTTTACTTTTGGTATCAAATCTAAAAAATCATTGCCAAGACTGATGTCAGGGAGCGTACACTGCTATATTTTCTTCTGAATGTTTGTGGTCTCAGGTCTTATGTTCAAATCTGTAATCCATTTTGAGTTGATTTTTCTGTGTGGAGTAAGGTAGGGACGTAGTGTCATTCTTTTGTATGTGACTTCATTTTTCCCAGCGCCATTTATTGAAGAGGCTGTTCTTTATCCTTCTTGGCTTCTTTGTCATAAATTAATTAAGCATACATATGTGGGTTTATTTCTAAACTTTCTGTTTTGTTCTATTTACCTGTGTGTCTGGTTTTATGTAAATAATATACTTTTGATTTCTATTGATGCTTTTGATAGCCTTGTAATATAATTTGAATTAGGAAATTAGATACCTCTAGCTTTGTTGTTCTTTCTCAAGATTTCTTTGGCTATTTGATGTCTTAATGTGGTTCCTTACAGATTTTAGGGTTGTTTTTTTCTACTTCTATGAAAAATGCCATTGGAGTTTTAATAGCGATTGCATTGAATCTGTAGGTCACTTTGGATAGTAAGTACATTTTTAATAATATTAATTATTCTGATGCTTACGTATGGAATATCTTTCCATTTATTTTTGTCTCGGTTCTTTCATCTGTGGTTGTAGTTTTCAGTGTACAGATCTTTCACCTCCTTGGTTAAATTTATTCTTAGGTATTTTATTCTTTCTGGTGAAATTGTAAATGGGATTATTTTTAAAATTTCTCTTTCTCCCCTGGCTGGTGTGGCTCAGTGGATTGAGCACTGGCCTGCGAAACAAAGCGTTGCTGGTTTGATTCCCAGTCAAGGCACATGCCTGGGTTGCAGGCCAAGTCCCCAGTAGGGGGTACGCAAGAGGCAACCATACATTGATGTTTCTCTCCCTCTCTTTCTCACTCTCTTCCCATCTGTCTAAAAATAAATAAAATCTTTAAAACATGTCTTTTTTTGATAGTTTGTTGTAAGTGTATAGAAACAAAATTAATTTTTGTGTAATGACTTTATCTCCTGAATTGTTTACTAGTTTTAACAGTTTTTTGGTGGAGTCTGGATTTTCTATATATAATATTTTGTCATCTGCAAATAGTCAGTTTTATTTCTTCTTTTCTGACTTGGGTACCTTTTATTTCTTTTTCTTGCCTAATTACTCTGGCTAGGACTTCTAGAATTGTGTTGAATAAAATTACAAAAGTGGGCATCCTTGTCTTGTTCCTGCTCTTAGAGGAAAAGCTTTCAACTTATGACCCCTGAGTATGATGTTAAGTATAACTGACATATCCTTTAATTTGGGGAAATGGAGGGCTCTGGCTTGTGAGCTGACTCGACATTTATGAGCAGAAGAGATATTTTGTTGGGGAACGTTGTTCCAGTGTGACAGAACTGTTATGGAAACATCACTGTACCCAAAGTGTCATTTTCATTCAACTCCTGTTATAAGATTTGTTGACTGTGACCTTAGTTTGGGTTGACAAGTGTTATAATAAATTATTTCTAGGTATCTGATTATCCAGTGAAAGAAATCTTACAGAGCAAAGTAGGAGTGCTTTTTATACAGGATTCTTATGAGTTGGCAAATTTTGTTATTCTAAATACTAACTGTTAATCCTAACTAAACTATTCATCCTAAAGGAGTTGATCTGGGTTGTTTGTGGAACTGATAGAGATGGCATGAAGTTTTACTTACTTGTGTTTGCACAGCTGAGACTAGATACAGAGCACGATAGCAGCAGTCCGTTTGCCCATCCAGTACCCCGATAGTGGTAACTTTGAATTCCCCTCTGGACCTGACGCTTTACTTACTCTGTCAGTCTAGAAATGGCTCTTGAAATTAAGGACGCTTCTGAGTCCTCAGGTCTTTATGGATTTCAGAGAGAAAATCCAAAAGTCCCAATCGAAATAATCAACTTGAATCTTTGAAGAGCATGTTTCAGTACATATCTTTTCATGTCTGCCTTCTTTATACATTTCTGCAAGTGGCTGAGATGATTGGTCTGTGTTCTCAGTGTGAGCTCATTGGAATGACTTTTATAATGTAGAGTGGCAAATGGATGACATAAAACTGTAAATGAAGTATTTGAATAACAACAATAATTTATTATTTCCTGCATGTCTGTCCATGTACAAGGGGTTTTTCCTAATGTTGTTTTTAATCCTCAGAACAAGCCTGTAAGCTGAATTATGACTGATCACACTGGGCTTTGTCTCGGGACACCAAAATTTAGAGGGTGCAAACATTTAATATAATGATTTTAAAAGCTTGGCTCCTAGTTAGCAAGAATAATTATTTAAAACAGAAAGCTACCCGTCCATGAACACGGGATATGAGGGCCTCCATCTTCAAAGCCTCAGTTTTGCCTCTCTCTGCCTTTTCTTTCACTGGGTGTCCCTGTGCTCTTCGGCGAGGAAGGGCTGTCTGAGTTTAAGGACCATGTGATTTGGTTGAGGCCACCCTGATAATCCCGGATAATTGCCCTGTCTCAAGATTCTTAACCTAATCACACTTGTAAAGTCGTGTTAGCCAAGTAGAGTAATAGTTTCACAGTTTCTTTGATTAGGACATGGACATCATAAGGGGTCTGTTAGCCTGCCTACTGCCCCTGTAAATTTACTTCTAAGTAATAAGTATATATACTTTTTAACTTCCCAGCAGTTGAGGTTTTTCTAGTTATTTTTCTGTTAATTAATTTCTTACTTTAATTCCAAAGTTCAAAAAACTTTGTCTGAATGATTTCAGGTTTTTGAAAATTGTTGAGTCATTCTTCATAGCCAAGCCACCCTACCTGTTTAATTATTTTAATTCAAAGCTTTGAAATGGGGATGCTCCATACATTCTAAAATGTATTTGAGGGTTTCCTGGTATTTTCCATAATGTGACTGTCTTTATGTTGTAGGATATTTTCTTACCTTTTAGTAGTCTCTGCCTTATTTTTGGTAGTTAACAAATTATTACAGGGTAATCAGTTGGTAATAATCATTCTGTAATAATTGATTACAGAAAAATCTTAGGTCCTTATGATTAAATTGATTTTGGAACTATGTGAGATGCCATTAAATTATTCTCTGACTAATGAAAGCTCATCTGTTTTATTGGCTGTCAGAAAAAGCTCACAAATGTAGTAAAATCTTGCTATAAAATAGTTTTCTTGAATTAGTCCAGGCCATTGATAGTCCCTTTCCCTACAAAAGAAAAGTACACTGTAGGACAAGAAAAAACAAAGATAATGAATATCCAGGACAATGAAAGCAGAGATTAGAAACAAAGGACCCCCAATTAGGGTTGTGGTTTTTTGTTGTTGTAGCTGATTTGTCTTGTACTTGGAGGGGAAACAGTATCCCAACTTGCACCATTAATAAAAGGCCCATTCTTACCCAAGCAACTAGAAGCAAGTTATTTAAGTATATGGTAGTAATCCCTTAAAATATAATGATCCAGTGGCATAGGAATTTGCATTGTGTCATTGATTCAGGCTGTGGTTCAGGGAAAGGGAATCGGATGGATCCTGGCAAAATCTCTGATTGAAGAGACACAGCTAAGAGTCCAGGAAGACCAAGGCCAGAGTTCGCAGTTAGCGCATGTAGGATTATCGCCTGATGTCTAGCATTTTCATCTAAAGAGGAGATGACAGTGCAGAGATGTTCAGAGCATCTCCTGGGCCATTCAGCAGAGCACTGATCAGCGGATGGGGTGGATGGGGTGTGAGGAGACTACCGTAGGCTAGGGAGCTGAGAGGGTTAGGGGAAACATTCTGGGCACTCAGGCAAGCTGGGAATAGTGTCTGTTCCTGACAGGCAGTAGTGCAGACCTCAGTCATAGGGCTCTGGGCAGAATGCCCAGGAAGAGTCTTGCTTCGGTTGTGTGAAATAATGATTAGCTGCCCGAGGCCCACCGTAACAAATCTTAGAAGCACATCTCAAAAGGATCAGACCGCTTCCAAGAAACATGATTGTGCCCCAGAATAAAGCTCAGTAATATGTGTAAGACTAGGAAACTGTCAAACACCTAATACAAAATTCACAATGGCTAGCATCTAAAATTTTCCATTTATTAAAGGAGCAGGAAACATATGAGCTATAGTGATGATAAAGTGAACCAATCAAAACCTACCCAGAAGTGATGCACAGGTTAGAATTATCAAACAAGGACTTTAAAACTTGTTATAACTATATTAATTTTGTTCAAAATGTTAACTGGAAACATGGAAGATTTACAGAAGACCCAAATTGAACTTCTAGGGATGAAAGCTTCAGTATCAGAAATGAAAAATATAAGCAACAGGTTTGTGGCAGATTAGACATTGTAGAAGAAAGGTTTAGTGAACTAGAGGATATAGCAATAGAAATTATTCAGAATGAAACACAGATTAAAGAATAACATGAAAATGACTAAAGTATCAGTAAGCTGTAGAACAACTTCTTTATGTGTAATTGGAACCCCTGAAAAGGCAGGGGGAGAGGAAGACAAAACTACTGAATAAATAATGCCTGAAAGGTTTTCAAATTTGATGAAAACACTCTACAGTCTTGTGCCAGCCAATGATGGGGATATGGTCTGAGAAACGTACTGTTAGGAGATTTTTGTCCTTGTGCAAACATCAGGGAGTGTGCTTACATAAGCTTGGGTGGCACAGACGACTACTGTCATTGTGCTGCACTTTTATGCCTGGCAGTGCAGTGGTTTTGTTGCAGCAATCCCACCACAAACACCTGAATAATGTGTGGCACTATGATGTTACAATGGCTACAGTGTCACTAGTTGATAGGAATTTTATCAGCTCCATTATAATTTTGTGTCAGATGTGTGGTCCATACTTGACTGAAATATTGTTATGTGGTGCATGACTGTACAGGTCCAGGAAGCCCAACAAACCCCAAGCATAAGAAACAAGAAAACTACACTAAGGCACATTATAACCAATTTGCTCAAAACCAGTTATAAAGAGAAAATTTTAAAATTAAAACCAGGCAGAAAAAGAGATGTACGAAAGAACAAGGATAAGAATAATCTCAGATTTTTTATTAGAACAATTGTATACAAAAAGACAATTGATGGACATGTTTAACAGAAAGAATAAAAAAGCCTGTGAACTGAGAATTCTGTACCCAGTGAAAGTTATATTTCAAAATTTAAAGGCAAAATAAAGAATTATTAATTGGAAATGATGGATATGTTCATTATTTTGATTGTAGTGTCTTCTCTCTCTTTTCTTGGTTGGACTAGGAAAGTGTAAGTATCAATTTTGTTGATCTTTTTAAAGAACTTTGGATTTTATTGATTTCTTTATATGTTTTTAGTTTCTATTTCATTGGTTTCTGCTTCTTCCCTTGCCTTTTTTTGTATAGTTTACTCTTTGTTTTTTAGGTTTTACCTTAAGACGCGAAAGCTTAGGTTACTGATTTGAGATCTTCTTTACAATATAGATATTTAAAGCCATAATGTCCTTCTAAATACTGCTTTCACTACAGCCTGTGTATTTTGATATGTTGTTTACATTTTTATTAAGCTTGAAATGCTTTTCTAATTTTCAGTGTGATTTCCTTTTTAAGCCATAGGTTACTTAGAAATGTATTCTTTAATTTTCAAATATTTGTGGATTTCCCAGGGGTTTTTTGTTCTTGATTTCTAGTTTAATTCTCTTGTGGTTGGTGAATATACTTTGCATAATCTAAATTCCTTTAAATTTATTGAGATTTGTTTTGTGGCCTAGCACATAGTCCATCTTGGAGAATGTGTATTCTGGAGTTTTTTAAATGGAGAATTCTATAGATGTCAGTTAATGTGGGCTGGTTGATACTGTTGTTAAGGTCTTCTACATCATTACTGATTTTCTGTCTTTGTTTTAGTAATTATTGAGAGAGCTCTGACTAATGATGAATTGTCAGTTTCTCCCATTATTTCTGTCAGTTTTTGCTTCATCTGTTTTAAGAATACAGTATAATGTTTTCTTAATTAGCTTAACTTTTTAGAATTATAAAAGTGTCTTTTTTTGCAATAATATTTTTCTTGATACCTGTTTTGGGGGATGTAGTGTAGCTATTCCATCTCTTATTACATTTTAAAATTTTTTAAAAATTTATCTATTTTTAGAGAGGGGGGAGGGAGGGAGAAGGAGAGGGAGAGAACATCGATGTGAGAGAGACATCGGTTGGTTGCCTTCTGCATGCGCCCCAGCTGGGGACCAGGCCTGCAGTCCAGGCACGTGCCCTGACCACGAATTGAACCAGCGAGCTTTCCCTTTGTGGGATGATGCCCAACCAACTGAGCCACACCGCTCAGGGCCCTCTCTTACTACTTTTTACTTTCAATCTATTTCTTTGTTTGAATCAAAGTGTGTCTCTTATTGACAGGATATGGATGTATCCTTTTATAAAAAATTGTGTTATTTTCTCTGCTTTTTGATTGACATATTTAATTCATATAGATTCAGTATATTTAATAATACACTTGGGTTTGTGTCTGCCATCTTGCCATTTTCTATTTGCCTTGTCATTTTTTTACTACCTTCTTTTGTGATAAGGTCAGTAGAAATTTTTTCTGGTGTATCATTTATTCCCTTTCTTAAGACTGTATAATTATGGCCTGACTGGTGTGGCTCAGTGGATTGAGTGCCAGCCTGCCAACCAAGGGGTCACTGGTTTGATTCCTAGTCAGGACACATGCCTGGGTTGTGGGCCAGGTCCCCAGTAGGGGGTGCGTGAGAGATGACCACACATTGATGTTTCTCTCCTCCTCTTTCTCCCTCCCTTTCCCTCTTTCTAATAATGAACAAATAAAATCTTTTTTTTAAAAAAAAGACTATATAATTATGAGTTTCTTGTTTCCATAATATTTTTCCTGAAGATTATAATAATAAGTATTTTAACTTCAAACATTTTATTTCAGAGTAAAACCACCTTAATATATAGAAACTTTGCCTTAGTGTAGCCACCTTTCCTTTCTATTTTTTGCTAGTATTTTCATTTAGGGTACATCTTTATTTAAACTGTATAGTGTAGTTTTATAATTATTTTTTAAATGTACTTTTAAACCAGTGGGAAAAGAAATGACAAAAATATATTTGTATTATCTTTTATATATGTATTTTTAAAGATTTTACTTATTTTTAGAGAGGGGGGGAAGGGAGGGAGAAAGAGAGGGAAAGAAACATTGATTGGTTGCCCCTTACACCCCCCAAATCTGGGACCAGACCTACAACCTATGCATGTGCACTGGCAGGGAATCGAACCAGTGACCTTTTGGTTTGTGGGACGATGCTCAACCCACTGAACCAGTCAGGGCCTGTCTTTTCTTTTTTCATTTAGATTTCTTATAAGGCAGATTTACTGCAACGAATCCTCTCAGTTTTTATGTGTGGATGTTTATTTTGCCTTTATGTTTTGAAAGATGGTTTTGCTGGCTGTTGGATTCTTTGCTGACCTTTCTTATCCCCCAGCCCCCCAGCATTTTGACTGTGCCATCCCACTGCTCTGTAGTTCCCATTTTTTGATGATACATAAGTTGTAATTTTGCTGAGATTCTATAGTCCATGATAGGTAATGGTTACCATTTGCTACTTTTAAGATGTTCTGCTTTGGCTTTTAATAGTGTGGCTATTATGTGTTTAGGTGTGGATCTCTTTGAGTTTATCCTTTTGGTATTTGTTGTGTTCTTGGTATTTGATGGCCTTTTGGACATGTAGATCAAAATTCATCATATTTGGGAGGTTTTCCACTATTATTTCTTGACCCCACCCCCTTGTTGGACTGCATTATGTGTATGGTAGCACATGTGTCTGAGTGTGGTCTCCCCAGCCCCTTTCATTTAATTCTACTCAGACTGGGTAATTTCTACCCAGCTGTCTTCAAATTTGCTGATACTTTTTTTTTCTGTCAGCGCAGTGTATTGTTGAGTACTTATTAACTGCAAAATTTCTGTGTGGTTCTATTTTAAAATTTCTGTGTTTTATTGTTAATGTCTGTTTGATGGTCCATTGTCTTTGTACTTTTTAAAATTCCTTAGACATGGTTTCTTTTAATTCTTTGGACATATTTGTAATAGTTGTTTTGAAGTGTTTCTCTGCTAAGATTTACACGAGTCCGCTAGAGACAGTTTTTATTGACTGCTTTTTTCTGTTTATGAGGCATGCTTTTTCTGTTCTTTTCATGTCTCATATTTTTTGTTGAAACTTGACATTGTAGCTAATATAGGAACTCTGGGTTCTACCCACCCCCTTGGTCAATGATTGTTTAGATGTTGTGCTTAAGCTGCATCAGTCAATGAGGCTTCTGCCCGTTTCCTGAGAGTGTCTCTGTGGGTCAGGGCATTCAAAGCTCAGGCAGTTTCCAGGCCTGCCTTGGCCTTTACTCTCTGCCAGCGTAAGGCCTCTCATTCACTAGGAGCGAGTGGGTAGCTGGAGCCCTCTGTGGTCTGTTTTGTCCATGCGTGTAGCTTTCAGGATCCCCAAGAAGATGTGGGAGCTCATTAGAGCACACTGTGACTATCTTGTTTTCCAGATTTTCCTGCTAAAGTTTTGGCTTATCTGTTGTTGGTCATTGATTGCTATTGGATTCCATAGCACTGAGCTTTTTAGGGGAGACCCGAATCAGACCGGCTCCCTCCAGGAGCAGAAGGCTGCTGATCCTCAGATCCGGGATTGCCTTGTGCTAGGGGATGTGTAAGGGTAGCTCCAGTTAAAACGCCCTGCCTCTCTCACTGCAGTTCAGTGCTTTTTCTTTATGAATGTCTCTCCGTTTGTTGTGTGTCTGTAGTCAGTTTCCAGAGTTGTTCTTTTTGATAATTTTGACTAGTTTTGTGTGTTGAGAGGTTTTGCTGAGCTTCTCTCTATGACACTTTGGAAGTTCTACCTTCAATTATTGCTTCTGTAACAACTTTATAATTGCTTTTTTTTGCTTTTGCTTGATTCTCATACATTCTTTCTCTTCCAGTAGCCTGAGCGATTTTTTTGAAAATGGAGTCTAATCATGTCACTTTCTTGAACTAAAACCATTGCTTTGACGATAAAATTAATGACATTATGGTCTGCAAGCCTATGGATGATTTGGCTTGTGCCTTCCGCTTTAGACTCGTCTTGAACCCTCCTTGTCACTTACTCTTCTGCAGCCCGACTGGCCGCCTTGTACCTCCTGGGAGGCACCAAGGTCTTTCCTGTGTCAGAACTTGCATGGCAGCCGCGCTCTGCTCCAGTGCTCGACTGTGCGGCTTCAGCTGGTGTCTCCTCCTTGTGTGCAGGTCTGACTTCCAATGGCAGTTCCTCAAGGAAGTCTTCCCTCACCTCTGTTCATTCCACAACAGATTTCCTGAACTTCGTTGTCATTGAACACGATTTTAGGTACTTATATATACGTTGACATAATTATTTGTGCCATTATTTATTGAATGAATATCTCTTTATTTACTTGTAATGTCCTTGAAGGCTGGCATTTTCTCATTATTGTATCTTCAGCATAGTGTCTGTTACATGGGGCATTCTCTGTAAACGTTTTCGAATGAGGATGATTCTATAGATACATATAAATGGGCACTTGACCAGGAGGAAGAAGCTTACAGGGAAGGCTTCTGGAGGAGGTAGTAACCTGAATCCTAAAGTATGTGTAGTGAAGAGCCAGTATGTGTTAAGGTAGCTTTGAAAATACCACATAGGTTTAAAATGCCTCCTGTTTGGTGTCTCAGTACTCCACACGGATTTCAATATACGTGTCCTGAAGGTTTGACAACGTGTAGAATTGAACCATTCGAAGTGGCATGAATTATATGCATGTTTACATTTATATTTGTAGCTCTATAAATAGTGGAACTCAGGATTGAGACTTCTTGCTAATCAGACCCTGAGTTTGATATATGGCTGTAATAACTAAAGCTTTGTCTGGGCCATGTATTCCCTGCTCCAGCGTGTGTGGAACCAGGGCTCTGTTCTGTTTTGATCAGACCTAACCCAAAATTCTCCAAAAGGAGCATTTGATCTAAAACTCAAGTGTGGCTTCTGGGAAGCTATTGTTTGATTTGCTACAATACTTTTCCCATGTTCTTCTTGGGGACGGGGTGGGGATGGAGAGATACCTGCAGCATGTCCCCGTAGCCGATCGGCACCTGTAGTGGGTCACAGTGGCTAATACTCAGGGGAAGAATGAAGTAGCTCAGTTTAGAAATAGTTGCATCAAAATAGTTATATCAACTTGGACCTGGAAGGGCTAATTCTGCACTATCTCTAAAAAGATTTGATTATGAAAATAAGTAAACAGAAAACCTTGCTTTCTGGAAGTTTTTTTTTTCTACAAGGTTTTTCTATATTACCTTTCTATAAAAGGTCATCACCATAGGTGTTTTAAAAATTGCCTCTTTTAAAAAGAGAAAGGACCCTAGAATAATATAGGGTTATGGTTCTCCCTTAATTGTAGATTTTGTTAACTTTGGAAACAGAACTTTAGAGATCACATTAGGATCTTCAGGAATGTCCATTTGAGGACAATTATTAGCATTCTGTATTATCATATAGTGATAGTAGTAATAATTACAATGATCTTTCATCTAGTTAGAACTCAAGCAGGATAAATTGAATTATGAAGCTGTGACAGAACCCTTGGATTCTACTGTCCACCACCGATGAGAACATGCCTCCCAATGCTGGGCTCTTATGAGACAGAAAGGAACTATTTATTCAAAAGTTATACAGGTTTAGAATAATGGCGGAATTTTGCCGTTAAATCTCACTCTCTTTAGAAACAGAAAACACCCACAAACCCAGCCCTGCCCCCACTTGCCAAACCAGGCCAGTCAGAGGGACTGTGTCTCAGGAACAGAAATAGAAGTCTGTAGCTCAGCCGGGCAGATTCCCGTCTGCACTGTGGCTTCTTCCAGTCATCTGTGCTCGGTTAGATAGGCTCCTGCTCTTAATCCAAAACCGCATCCTCATGATCAGTCAGTGGCCATGGACTCCCTTCCCTGCTCCCAAGCCTCATGGTGAAGAGAGCAAGAGAGAGACTCTCGTGGCTCTCCTCTCCTTCCCACGTGGTCCGAGCTCCCGCATGGCCAAGAGAGCCTGGCTACCCCGTGCCTGAGTTTAAATCCCAACGTGGATCTTCCTCCGTAACCCCATCTCCGACTTCTCCCACACTGAGTTACACCTGCCAGCACTCGTTTCTTCTGCCTTGCTGGGCTGCCATTGTTAGTCTGGGCAGGCAAGGCCCCGTGTTGCTGAGCTAGCTGCCTTCCTGCTCTCACGCAGGTGCAGTAAGCCCCTCCACTACACTGGATCACGGGTTAGAGTCACGCCCATCTTCCTGGCTCCTAGCAGGCACAGCTGTTTAAGATTACTGAAACACTGACCAGGTTCTGTAGATATGCAAAGTCACTCTCAGTGGCCCTGCTCTGCTTCTCTCTTCCCCAAGCTGTAGCTGTGGGGATTTTCTCCGTTTGGGGGGACCCCTAGCTCAGCACCCCATCACAAAACTGTATTTTGGGCAGGATTTGGTTCTTCACTTGTTGGTCTCACATCAAAGATGTATGTATCCAGTGGGTTTAGATGGGATGGGTATTATACATTAAAAACAGTAATGAACCTTCAAACATTCTAAACATATGATACTCAGGAGGTTTAGCATATTGTCGCTGATTGGCTTACATGTTGTATTTCCTGCGGAGTTATAGCTGAAGGAGGAAAGTCTGGCGGAATCATTTGCTGACATGTTTCTTGAATTGTTGGCTATTTTGGTGTCAACATTTACATTGAGAGTTTCATGTTTCATGACAAAAATGTTTAGTACGAAATATGGCTTGGGAAAGAGAACCAGTCTCGGTTTTGCAAAAAGCTAGGTAAAACAGTGCTGTGTGAGATTTGAATATAAAACCATGGAGTTTTATATTCAAATTGTATGAACAGTAAACAGAACATCTAAAATAACTGCTTGCCCATTGCAACAAACACATCATCATTTGCTTAAAAAAGAGTTATAATTACAGTTGATGAAGCATGGACACCATAAAAATGCATTAGTTTGGCTTGACACATTAATTACCTGTTTTTGCAGATGTTTTTATGTATTGTTGTGTGAGCGGTTTACAAAATAATTACAGGAAAGTCATATGGAAAATAAACTAAGTGGGTGGTTTCTCATCTAAATATTTTCATTCATGTGGAGCTGTGTGAGGCGCAGCTGCTCAATGGCAAAGGCGGAGACAGAGATGAGGATTGCGACGGGTTTTTCATTAGATGGACTCTGTCATCAGTATCGCCACATTTTTCTATATTTAGCAACACAGTTTAAAAACATTAAAATGAGAAGGTTGCTTTAGTCCCTGCAATTATTGCAAAAACACTGTGCTGAGAAGAAATGCAGTCGCGGGTGAGCACGGCGGAGTACACCGAACGTAACCGAAACTTCCCACACCGAAGACTGCCGCTCTTGCAGCGCCAGCGGGCTGTGACGCGCTTTGAGGGAGCGTTCATCGTTATCTTGTAATTACGTGAGTCACATTGTCTTATGTAACATAGCTTCCATTGTATCTTAATTAAATACTGAGTCTTGTATAAATTGCACAGAAGTTCGGCACATCTGTTCTCTTTCAGGAAGTTTCGACAGCGTAAATCTGCTTTTCCTCAGAAGCTCACTGTGTTGCCATTAGTGGTCTCAAAATGTGTTTCATTTGAAAAATAGTCTGATAATTGTGTAGACATACTGTATTTTTTGTGAACTTTCAAACACATTTTCCAAAATGGTAATTATCAAACAATAAAAAGAGTTTGTAGACTTCTCTGTTTTACACAGTGACTTTCAATTGGAATATCTGTGCTGTATTTCCCTCATGGATGCTGTTCTGGCAAGTTTCCATAACATTAAATCAGAATGTAGATTTTCTTTTTTGTTCAACATACCACTTCTATGCTGTGTTCCTCTATATTCCCTTTGTATGTGTTTCACCTACTACACCAGTGGTGTCCAACCCACGGCCCACGGGCCGCATGCAGCTCCGGGTGGCTCTGAATGTGGCCCAACACAAAATCGTAAATTTTCTGAAAACATTATGAGATTTTTTTGTGATTACTTGTCGAAACGTGTTTCATGTTTGGTCCAAGGTAACTCTTCTTCTTCCAGTCTGGCCCAGAGTGCCGAAAGATTGGTAAAGACAATAATTACACACATTTTCTGACATGCATTTTATGTAACTATTGTTTAAGTTAGAGAAAGGCGCTCCATTACTGAAAGAGGTAATTGGAGCATCTCTAGGCATGAAGGTATTGGTATCTGTGGGGTTGATGGATGGGTCCTTCCTCTTCCCAGGACTGAGGCCTGGTCACATGACCCTGGCCAGAAAGAATGTCTTTTGTTTTGGGAATGGATTGTAACACCCTCCTTATCTCCTTTTGGAAGTGGCTTCCCATCCTGTGACTGCTTCTCGACCTTTTCTTTACACTGAGGTAATGTAGTTTAGAGCCACACATAGGACACGTGCCCTGATTGTGTGGGACAGGGGGTGGTAGTCTCTCCCTGGCCAGCTCGCGGTCCATGCACTCCCCTGTAATGTGAGTAATAAACAGCGTGTCCCCATCTGCTAGTCCTCCAGGAGGTTTTTTCGGAATATCATGAACACTTAAGCAGCTCCTTGGTTTGGAGCTCCCGCGTTACAGTATCAGATCGTGTAGTATCGGTGTGAAGTTTTCCATTCATTTGTCTAATAAAATTTTTTTAAGGATCTTCTATATGTAATGTTCTACAACACCGTTGAAATGACTAAACATTGAGTTGACTGTGCGTCTGGAACATAATAGGTGCCTAGTAACTATTAGGCATCTATCCTAAAAGAGGTGGGAATAGTGATTATGGAAAACTTTCTCCTCTGTTGGCTTCTGTAAAGAAAGCGATTTGCCTGGGAGGCTTTTTTTTTTAATCCTGGAATGGGCTACTCTGGGAGTATTGCTTGACACATTCTTTGAATTGCTTAACTGTAAAGATATATGTATTATCTTCATGTTAAATCAGTCTGAAGAAAGATGGGATGGAGTCTGTTCTAATTCTGGTATCTGCTGAGTCAATTTAATTATTTTTTAAAGATTTTCATTTATTTATTTTTAGAGAGGGGAAAGAAGGGAGAGAGAGGGGGAGAGAATCACTGATGTATGCGAAAAACATTGGGCAATTGCCTCTTGCACGTTCCACAACCCAGGCATGGTCCCTGACCGGAAGTCTAACCGGTGATTTTTGCTTCATAGATGATGCCCAGCCGACTGAGTCACACCTGTCAGGGCTCAATTTAATTTTTGGAGATGCATTAAAGGAGTGCGTGAAACTTTTAGTATTGAGAAGAATTAGCTGCATATAATCAGTAATTCTGTTGATTACATCATCTCAAAGGAAAAATACATTGTTCAATATCACAACGTCCGGAAAACAATTGTTAGACTTCAGAGTCTTCCATAGATTTGCTACTTCTCTTAAGATGCCTCTGTAGCCAGTGAAAGAGTGGGCACAAGCCTTGGTGGGGTTGGGTGCTTCCCGCACTTACCAGTATGGCAGATAGAAAATCCTTAAGTTTGTGGAGATACTAGTTTTTCTTTTTATCATGAGGTAAAAGTTTAGCTCCTTGGTTTTAATTCTTTATTTCTCCTTCCTGCATTATATCACTAGCTTTTAAAATTCTCTTTATCTTAATCTTTTTGGAGTTATTCAATTAGAACATAAAAGACACTTAGGGGATTATTTATTTATGTATTTTCATTTATTGGCAAGAGTTTATCGTCACAAAGAGACTGGCCAGACAATGTTGTTTTGAAGAAAAAGAGGTTAGGGAGCAGAAAGAAGTTCTTGAACCTAAGAGAAGGCTATCTCTGTAGGTGTTTAATACTCTGTGATCTAATATTGTGCTAGTTTTCATTCAGTGTTATTGGCGGTAGAAAAACTGCTCAACAACATTGAAAGCAATATAATTGAGGCAGCATGTGGGTCTGAATTTCATTGTGACTTTTGCTTTTAGTATTGTTTGGTGACCCTTTGACCTTGTGGGGGTCACATCAACTTGGTTTTATAAAACCGTCTCTAGGGGGGTTGGTTAAATGCGAATGGGAGGCAGATTCCTGACTGACCGGGTTCGGGCTGTGTGCAGAAAGGCCCATGGCTCCAGAGTTGTGGTAGACACGCCGAACAATGAATTCTTGTTCCCTCAAGGTTGTCTTTTGTTGTCAGAACTCTTAGCATAAGTCAGATATGGTAGGCTATCCCTGAAAAGAACAAAATACCATTAAATAAAATAATTCAGCACTTAAAACTATAACTACCAAGGCCATCTCAAACAGGCATATTCTTTTATGTAACTAAAGTTATTTAAAAAAAAAAGTAAAAAAAGAAAGCACCAACAAACAAAAACTCCAAGGAACCAGGTTGATTTGATGTTCTTTCTAATGTGATGAATCTGAGTGAAACCAAGCATGCTGGGCCAGGAGCACAGCGGCACAGGGCCTGTTGGAGAGTGTGGGGTGGAGGACTGGGTATAGGAATTTAAGATGGGGCAAAGTGGAGTCTTGTGTGGAGATTAAATTCTGTGCAGGTGGCACGAATCAAGTATAGTCAAATCACTCTTGAAAATCCCTTCCAGTTTCCTGTGAAAAACGGATGTAGACACACTGTCATTCAAGAGGCCTGAGGGGGCCCGTTCTTCCCCAGCATCGCTTTCCTCTTGTTGAACCAATGATGAGGTATTAGCTCTATTCTTTTAGCCATTAGGGCTGAAAAAAGACCACTACTTTTTATTCTAGTGTGTGAAACTGACTTTCATTATTTTTGCTTTTTTTTGTGGGTAAATGAGAAAAGGCCTTCGTTTTACAAGGAAACCCTCGGGTAGCCAGGGTGTGTGAGAGACCAGCTTTTCTCCGAAAGGCCCGTTCTGCTTTCCACGGTGGGGCCTTACACCCGCGTAGCTCTCGTTTTCCCGTGTGCCTCCTCCTCGCTGACCCGCCCCGGCTGCGTGGTCTGGTAGGCTCCCGCCTCCGCTCTGTGTGCTACTGTCTCTTCCTCTCTGTCCGCTCGCATCTGTGCTTGTCCTGCGCTCCGTGTTTTTGTTGCCCGTCTGCGCAGTAACAGTCAGGTAATCTGATTCAAATTCAGGTACCTGACGTGTGGTGTCGTGAGACCCGGTTTGGAACTGAGAAAGGCATTTCATGTCTCTGAGCCTTAGTTTCTTTAGTTATAAAAGGACGCTCATATATCTCTTGAAAACAGAATTTGATAAGGTGAAGGAGGGCCACGTGGCGATGCCTTCTTGGATAAATTAGAATTCATGACTCGTTATCTATAGACTGTGCCCCCTATAAAACTTCTCTCAGTAACTTAAGTCAGAGTTGGGGCTCCGAGAAATGCAGGGCAGTCAATCCAGTGTTTCTAAAAGTTTCAGTGACAGTTCTGGAAGTTTTCCCCACTTCTGTTGAGTGACATGTCTTTTCACAGATCACTCTCTGTAATCACCCTATATCAATCCTCTCTCTTATCAGAAATTGATAAGGTATAGAGTAAAGAAATACAGGTTGACACAGTATACATATGGTATCTTTTTATGGTACACCAGAACTTCCTGACAGAAAAGTTAGTATATAATGGGAGCAGTCTTTTCTGAATGCTAAAAGCCCAGTGGGAATCTTTGCTCTATCTGAATGATTAGCAGAAATGCAGAGAAATTTATGGAAGGTAGTGGCTTATCTTTAGGTAGAATGTAAAATACGTATCCATTTTAAGAGTGTTTATTAAGTGTCTACAGGGATATATTACTGAACAAATAATAGCCACGTGACCTAATATGGGATTATTGAATTTCAGATTTTCCTTGAAAAATAATCCTTATTGGCTGCGTGTGTTTTAAAATGAAAATTAACAAATTAAGAAGGTTAGAGTTGATTAAAAATGTTTAATCAATTAAAGTCTGTTTAAAGTCACATGTATCTGTTAATTATCAGTTAAATTATTCAGAAATCTATGGATTGATCCTGTATTTCCAGTACAGTACTCAGAAGTCTCGGTCAGTATGGAGCAGCAGAAATCTGTAAGGGGTGCTGGTCATTCTTGTCCGCTGCTGTTGATCAGCAGTGGTTGTGACCTACTTTTAAGGGGCTGATAAGGAAGGTGTCATGTATGTATGTTGAAGGTTACATTTGAAAGGCCTTCCAGTGTTCCCATCACTTCCTCGTTGTTTCCATGGAAGCAGAATCACTATCCTCAGCAGGAGCCCATTTCAACTGCCTGCTTCCAGTTCTCCATCCTCTGTTCCTATGGAGACTGCCTGAAAAGCGGCAGAGATACCAAAAGTTTAAAAAACAGATTTGATCGCAAAATTCGGTTTTAATTCTAGTTTTAATTGGGCGTTTCATAGTCTTGGCATTTTTGACTTTCAAATTATTTTGGGAGACAGGTTGATGTCTTCAAGCAAAATTAGAAGTTTTATTAAAACATAGTCACATTGAATGAAAAAACTGAATGGCCACAGTTTCTGTCGGAGTTGAGCCTCAGAGGAATAAAAAGTTCTAAATGAGGATTTAAATTAGGGCTTAAAAGGCGTAACCTGAAGTGAGAAGAGCTAATGATGATGTTAGAGCCCATAAACAGCCAACTCTAAACAAAAGGGCTAGTTGTGTATAGAGTGTGGAATGTTTCTTGTTATTGTGGCAAACTCTAGCCACAAAATATGTTATACTTAGGTGAATTTTATAGATTATATCTACTCTTCGACTGAGGCAAAAACTTTGGGTTTTGAAGTTAAGTAATTTTAAGGACAGAGGTAGGAAGCATACTGTTATTTTTTTTATTGAGGTTTCAGACGAGTTAATAGATTGTTCCACAGTTAAAAGGCAGTAGAGATTATTTTCCACCCACCAAGACCGATTATATTTGTGAATTTCTCATAACAAAGAGAATGGATGGAATAGTAATGTCAAAGCTGTGAAAACAAGTTATGTAGCAAAATTACAGTAACAACTTTATTGTACTTTTTCTTTGAGGTCTGTGTTTAGTCAGGGTTCTTTGGTTTGCTTGTGAAACATCTCAGTTTGAACTGCCTTATGCAGAGAGTGGCAGGAACGGAGGTTCAGTTGGAACTGGGGACCCCAGTCCTACTAGGATTTTTTCTTTGTTTTTCATACCTGCCTCTCTCAGTCAGGTTTCTCCTATCAGGTTGGCTCTTGGCCCATTGGCGGAAACTATGGCTGCCGAAGTTCCCACTCCTCTTATGTCTTGCGTGTGTGTGTGATTTTTTAAAGATATATTTTATTGATTATGGTGTTACAGTTGTCCTAATTTCCCCCCTTTGCTCTCCTCTACCCAGTACAACCCCATTCCCTCCAGCAGTCCCCCCCTCAGTTCATGTCCATGGGTCATGTATGTAAGTTCTTTGCCTACTCCATTTCCTATACAGTTCTTCACACCCCGCTGTCTGTTCTGTACCTACCAATTTGTACTTCTCCATCTCCGCACCCTTTTCTCCATTCTTCCTCCCACCACCAACTGATAACCCTCCCGATGATCTCCATATCTGTGATTCTGTTTCTGTTCCGTTTGTTTTCTTTGTTTTTTAGATTCAGTTGTTGATAGTTGTGAAGTTATTGCCATTTTAATGTTCATCATTTTGATCTTCTTTTTCTTAAAGAAGTCCCTTTAACATTTCATATGATAATGGCTTGGTGATGTTGAACTACTTTAGCTTTACCTGGGAAGCACTTTATCTGGTCTTCCATTCTAAACGATAGCTTTGCTGGATAGAGTCATCTAAGTTGTAGGTCCTTGCTTTTTATCACTTTGAATACTTCTTGCCATTCCTTTCCAATTTGCAAAGTTTCTTTGTTTCTCAAAGTATCTTTTGAGAAATCAACTGACAGTCTTATGGGAGCTCCTGTGTAGGTAACTATCTGCTTTTCTCTTGCTGCTTTTAAGATACTTTCATTATCTTTAAACTTTGGCATTTTAAGATGATGTGTCTTGATGCGGTCCTCTTTGTGTCCAGCTTATTTGGGACTGTCTGTGCTTCCTGGACTTGCATGTCTATTTCCTTCACCAAATTAGGGAAGTTTTCTTTTGTTATTTTTTCAGATAAATTTTCAATTTCTTGATCTTTCTCTTTTTCCATCACCCTTATGATTCTACTGTTGGAACGTTGGAAGTTGTCCCAGAGGCTCCTTACCCAATTCTTATTTTTTTTTTATTTTTTTTCTTCTTGCTGTTTTGATTGAATATTTTTTGCTTCCTTATGTTCCAAATCATTGATTTGATTCTTGGCTTCATCCACTCCACTGCTGATTCCCTGTAAATTTATCTTTATTTCACGTAGTGTAACCTTCATTTTTGTGTGGGTCTTTTTTATGCTGTTTAAGTACCCAGTGAGTTCCTTTAGCATCCTTTTAACTAGTGTTTTGACCTCTGCATCTGATAGATTGCTTATTACCATTTTGTTTAGTTCTTTTTCTGGAGTTTTGTTCTGTTTTTCATTTGGGTCTTTTTTTATTTGTTTGGTCATTTTGGCAGCCTCCCTGTGTTTGTTTCTATGTAGCAGGCTGAGCTGCTTTGCTTCCCTGTCTCAGTAGTGTGGCCTGTTGTAGAAAAGTGCACCTGTAAGTTGGATGAGGTGGAGCCTTAGGTTATTGCCAGGTCAGGACAACCCCTGTGAACCAGGTTGATGGAGTCTCAGATACGGTGTTGCCGCTCTGTAGCTCTGTGTAGGGGAGGGCCCAGAAAAGGGACAATGGCCACTGTCTGGAGTTTTATCCAGGAGTAAGCTGTCCCCCAGTAGTCACCCTGATGCCAGACACTTCAGTTTCTCCCCATATGCCACTGGTGCCCTTCCGGCTGCTGCCCTGGTGCTGGAGCCCGGGGGGAGTGAGTCTGTGTAAGTCCTAAGTCCATTGTGGGCCCTTTAAGATAGCGGTCCCCAACCTTTTTGGCACCATGGACGGTTCCTTGGAACACAATTTTTCCACAGACTGGGGAGAGGGGAGATGGCTTTGATATTATTTAAGCGCATTACATTCAAGCTTACCTCCTGCTGTGTTCCCAGGTTCCTGACAGGCTCAGACCAGTACCAGTCTGTGGCCCAGAGGTTGGAGACCCCTGTGTTAAGAGGAGACACCTGAGAAACTCACAGTTTCTGCCACCACCCCAACTGCCACTGGTTTTTACAGCCAGAAGTTATGGGGACTTAACCTGGCACTGGAACCCTGGGCTGGGTGGTCTGGTGTGGTGCTGGGATCCCTCGCTCCTGAGGCATCCTACCTGATTTTTATCCACCACATGTGGGTGTGGGACCATCCATTCTTTGTGTCTCCATGTCTCTGCCCCTCTTACACGTCTGGGTGGATTTCTTTAATTCCTTGGTTGTTGGATTTCCATACAGCTTGATTTTCTGATGGTTCTGGGTGATAGTTGGTTTGTAGTTTAGTTGTAATTTTTGCTGTGGTTGTGCGAGGAGGCAAGCCAGGAAGTGAGCTGTGTTACCTACGCCTCCACCTGGTGATTTTCTGAGTCAGGCCCTTAGGGGCGTGTTGTGTCTGGCCTTGGCGGCTTTTCTTTTTCCTCCATCAGAGACTGGGAGCGAGGCCCACGTCCGTGTCCCGCATGCTTGTCGGTCCCTGCGAGTCTGCAGGGCTGCACGTGGCTGGGGCAGAAGTCCACACGTGCGGCTGCGTGGAGGCCCGACCGGTGCACCCCACTCCTCTTATTTCCAGTGTCAAGAATGGAGAAGGGCTGATTCTGTTCCTCTCTTCTCCAGCTGTGGCCAGGAGGGTGGGGCTCTGTGATTGGGTCAGCCGTGCCCTTGGCTGACTGGTAGTGACTAGAGGGGCTGAAACCTGAAGCAAGATAGCAGCTTTCATTCAGCCCGGGTTGGCGGTGGGAGGTGGGGAGAGGAGAGGCAGAGCAGTACGAAGGGGAGCAGAAAGGGGCCTTTCCTGAAAAAAGAGAGATGCTGTTCCAGGCAAAAGTAAGCAGAGTTTTTTTTTTTTTCCATTAGTAGTCTTTTGGGGGAAATGTCTGTTTTACTATAATTCAGTTCAGTTTAGCAAACCAGGTAACATTATTTTATAGAATTTGGTTCTGAGAAAAAAGTTAAAAATGAAAACCTTTACAATTCAGTGCTTCCTTTATTTCCGTCTCTGTTGCTGCACCTGTATGTGTGCCGTCTCCTCTAATCGCCACAATCATTGGAAGTGTAAATTTCCACTGGAGGGAGTGAGAAGAGGTTCCGAGAGTTGAGATCACTTATGTGACCGGCTGGTGCGAGGCAGAGCCAGAATTCAGATAACTGGGGATTCTGGAATGTCACCCAGGGCTCTTTCTACTACCTGGACTTGCTTTTCGATGGACTTCATTCAGAAGATGTATAGGGTCAGTTATAACAACAGTCCTATGTGCTAAGTGCTCGATAAAAATGAGTCATGACTAGTATGAAATATTAGGAAGGACCTTAGAGAACATAAAGAGGACAGTGGTCCTCAAAGACAGCCCCGTACTCCCTGGGCAGGACCGTCTCTTTATGGAAGTCGTGATCTTTTGGAGGCAACTTTGAATGGGAACCAGAGAGCCAGGCAGGGTAAACAAATGACTTGTCACTTTCACATAATCGTGTACCAGGGATTTCAATCACATTCTTGTTTTCAGTTGTAAGAGGAGCGACAGATTGTTAATGAAAAAACCATGAAGCTTACAAAAATCTGTTAGAGTTGAGAGTTACCCTAATTTTATTCTTCAGTTTGGTGATACTTTTGTAGCATGTCATATCCACTTCATAGCTCTTATTAAACGTGTTGCATTTAGTACTATTTGTTGAGTTAGACGACTCATTGAACAAGGCTAGTCTTTTATCTGTGGAACTATTTACACTGTATTTCTTACACAGCGACTCCTCCTATAAAATATATTCTCTGTATACATATTTCAGCAGGACAGTTTCAGCATTTGGATGAATAAAATTCATGTGGGTAATATTTAGACCTTGCTTGGGAATGTAAAATACAGCACAGAGAACATAGTCAATAATGTTGTAATAAATATATGTGGTGCCAGGTGGGTACTAGGCTCACTGAGGGGATCACTTTCTAAACCGTACAAATGTTTAACCACTCTGCTGTACACCTGAAACTAACATTAAATAATGTTGAATGTCAGCTGAAATTGAAAAATAAAAAAATATTTAGACCTTGCTGATATGAATAACTTTGATGTATGTTCCAGTTTTGAATCTCTCTTCAGTTAGAAATGTGAACAAGTGGTGCATTGGGTAACAGGACGTTAATCTTCAGATTGGATAAAAGAAGGTTTATTATGTTTCCCGTGCCCTGAGTGTTGTGTTCTCCTTTTAGGAGAGTCAAGCCCCACCCGGCGAGAAGCTGTGAAGAGAAGAACAGCGGAGTATCTCATGCGAGCCGAGAGTCTGTCCAGTTGCTACAGAAAACCTCAGTTGGATGATGCATCTCAGGTACATACGTCTCGTGTTGCATTTATATTTTCTTTACCATTTTTGCTGCCTTGTCTCTCAGCTTTATTTCTAATTAGAGTGTTTGAGAATTTGGGTCTTTGGAATTTTATCAGTAATTTTCTTAAGTTATCGGTGGAAAGAACAGCATTAAAGCAAACCACGAAAAGGGAAATAAAACGGGACTTGTGTTCTCCTTCTCTTTCTCAGCTCTTTGTTTCTTGCTCTACTCCTAATATCTAATTTATACTGAATTTTTTTTGAATTCTCAAACCTGTGATTCTCATACAATTCCTGGACAGTTTTATTGATTCATGCTAGAACTAATCATTTAAGTATAAATTGATCACCTTGAATTACAAAAGTATAATTCTGACAAGGATGTTTAGATTATTTGGGACTGCCTGTAGTCTTGTCTCAAAGGCAGGTGAATGCTTGAAGCATTAGAAACATTGCGGTTTATTACTGTTTCATTTTTTTTCTTTTTAAAGATTTTATTTATTTTTAGGGAGAGGGGAAGGCAAGGAGAAAAAGAAGGAGAAAATCCTCAGTGTGTGGTTGCCTCTCATGTGCCCCCAAATGGGGACCTGGCCTGCAACCCAGACATGTGCCCTGACTGGGAATTGAACCAGCGACCCCTTGGTTCGCAGGCCCACGCTCAATCTACTGAGCTACACTATCCAGGGCTATTATTGTTTTTAAATTATATCTATCTGATTTGGCACATTTCTGGAAAAAATTTTTGAATTATTTTTCTTGATATTAAGTGAGATTTTTTTCTGATGCACTTTAAGAATCATATCTTCTAGAGATGGGAGAAAGTATTTATTTTCTTAATTGAACTAAGAGGCAGGCAGGCTTGTTCAGATCTCAACTCTGTCATTTGAAGCCATGGAAGATCGGACAAGACACTTCACCACGTTTTAGCTTTAGTTGCTACATCTGAACAGCGAGGGTCATAGTAATTCTTTGCTGGGTTCTTGTTAGGATTAAATGAATTTAAGAAAAATCACTCAGAAAATGGACATGCGCACACACACACACATAAATACAAATCAGGTGCCCACCTTGTAAAGAGACCAGCCTATAAGCCAAACGTGTACGACTAGATTAATACCTTATTAATCTCCTTATTTTCCATCTCCCCTTGTATACTGCTTTATAAACGTCTTTCTTACATTTTTAATGCTTTTTATACCTTTTGAAAAATGACAAAGCATCTCAGTTTTCTAGTTAAAAAACAGCCCAATATTTAATCTTGATTCATTGGACCATTCACACTTTGTTGCTGATTTTCTGAGCCCTTTTCATTTTCTGTGTTACCTTTTAAAATATTCAGTTGCCAAAAGTATACTTATTATTGAGTTCTCTGTTGAGTATTGGACCTTTTCTTTGGAACACAAAGATTATATTCCAGCTTGGAAGTATGTACTTTTGTGGCTGGTCCTCACATAATGGGTATGTTTTAAATGATGTATCTGCTGACTCATTTTCAGATTGTTAATCGTTGTGACTCTGCTGTATTGTTTGCCAGTCTTTTCCTGTGTTTTTTCATTGTTGTTTTAATTACATCGTTTAAGTCCTGTAACTCTTCACTATTGATTTTTATCTTTTTAAAATGAAGTATTTGTCTAAAGATTACTTTGAATTCAGTTCTTACCGTGTATGGGGTTGGCAGCCCCCCAGGTGTGCAATCCCGATGTGCACGTTCTCAATTCTATTTTGGGGACATTGATGAAAGTATTAAATAAGATGGGTCTGTATGAACTTACTTGTTTTATTCAACATATCTTGTAAATAAATATTCTAAAAGTTTTAGGGAGTCAAAATTTCCAGTATTCTGTCCTTTGCATTAACATTAACTTTAAATATTCTACCTGTACTTACCCATTCAAACTCTCTACTTATGTATTTCCTGTTAGAGTTCCTTATAATCACTTTTATGAGCAATAGTTTATTAGGAAAATAAGTATATAAAGTTTGCTGTATTGCTTTTGACTTGGAGAAAGGAACCATGAAGTGTATCAGTCAGAATTTCCCTTCAAGCATTGCTTTTAATGGAAATAAAACTAAAGAGATATAATACAGGAAAGTTGATTGTGTTAGATTATACATTAATTCACTGAGTGTCTGTTAAGACTCTTTGTGTATACAAAAGCAAAGTAGACATACTTGGAGTTATATAAAAGATGGTGACAGCTTCTGCTCTTGCAAACCCTGTAGCATAATTGAAGACCCAAAATATGTACATAATTGAGGAGATAAAAGAGAAAATGGTAAGAGCCATGTAGAATAATGGCAGTTCGGGTCAGAAAGGGTAAAGAGGATTATCAGATTGATATACTAGGATTTTTTTTTTTTTTCAGTTTTTAGGCAAGAAGACTAGAGGAGAGTTTTTCTTGCTAGAGCAAGATGTTTTTCTTTTATAGTAAGCAATTGCTTTTTATTTTCATTTTGTATTTTGTTCTATTAAATCTGGCCCTTGTTTAGGTCAGGGACATGCTTGATTATTTTCTTACCTAAAATTCAACTTAAATGTTGAATTTAAGGTAAGAAAGGTTAGAAAGGTAAGGTTAGAGGAATTTAAGGTAAGAGAGGTAAGGTTAGAGGTTTTTTTTAGCTTGGTGAGTTCATTATTTGTCTCCATTTAACTGTCTTTGGGCCTCAACCTCAATGGACACAATGAAAGAACCAGTATAAATGATTTCTAAGGCCCCTTTAGCTCTTAAATTCTGCATAAAGAAGGTATTATTTTTCTTTTGATTTCATATGCAAATATTTCTTTTCAGCCTGGTTGATTAAAGAAAATACAGGAATTCTTTCTGATTTAAAATTTTTTTGATTGCTGTTTCTCCCTTTGGTGCAGACCAGGTCCTGACGCACTCCCCCTGAATTTTCTGTGATGGTTTAAGCTTTTGCTTTATTGAATTTACTTATGATACTCTTAGGTGGTAAATATAGAAGTTCTGAATTTCCTGGTCATTGCTGGTAATAATATCCTTTTCAAAAAAGGGTAGAAAGGAGCAAAAGCACTCTCCTACTGTTTTTTTTCCTTCATTACTTCATTACTAAAGGGCCCCAAGGAAAAAAAAAAGTCAGGTTTCAAAAAAAAAGGAAATGATCTGTGTTTGAAGTAAGGGTGAAATCTTAATTGAAGGAGACAGATTTTTAAACTTTTTAAAAATTAAATTGTAGATGACTTTGAATGATTTAAGAATTAATACTAAAAGGGGATTTCCCTGGAAAAGAGTGGACATAGCTTTTTTGCTATTTTTAGCTCTAGGAATTTTAAACTCAAGGTCAATGAAAGAAAAAGACAGTAAACAGTCTAAATTTGGGACATCAAAGATTGTGTCATTTCTAAAGTGTAAGTACATTGTCTTGTCATGCATTACAAGGTGTGGGTGAATATTAATGTGTGGAATGTATGCCTCTCCTGAATGTTTTGTACATTTTGAATACAGTTGCTATAATAATATTGAAAATAGCTTTCTGTTGTGCATTTTATGTGCTGGTATTATTGGTATTCTCAATTCTTTAGAAAAAATATTTAAAAATGAGTCTTGTGTCACTTTTAGATAGACAAGGGCAGAGCAGAGCTGGCGGTCAGGGGTGTTCCAAGTCAGTCCGTGGGCCGCAGTGAAGAGTCACACTTGTGATATGACCTGAGAGAGGCTTAGGGGCCCTGGTATGGAGGGTTAATAGGAACCCAATGAATGTCTTTGCAAAGCCAGAAATCGAGAGATGAAGCCAAGTTCAGAAACTGGAGTAGTTACCCATTAGGGTTTTTAGTATGGGTTCTGGCAAAGTTCTGTGTGGGGTTTTTCTTAGCCCTTGATTAACTATTTCCTCCCAAGTAATGGTGAATTACAAAGGTTATTTAAAGGAGAGTAGCTGCCCTGACTTCAAATATGGTTGCTGGACCAGTAGCATCACGTCTCCTGGGATCTCCTTGGAAATGTGGAATCTTAGGGTCCCCCAGACTGAGTGAATTGGACTCTCCTTTTTAACAAGGCCCTCAGCTGATGTGCATACACATTAAAGTTTGAGAAGTGTTGCACTAGCAGATTGCTAAGAATAGGTGGAGATCACGTTGAGAACAGGGAATAATATCAAGTGAAAAAGACTGGGCAGGATAAACAGCAACTTTTAAAAACCCCATAAAACAAAAACAAAGGTAAGCTTCTCTTAGCCTGTTAGAGAATGTGGAACAGAAGTTGTCAATACGTTTTACTAGTGGGCTGACTCTGATCCGTGGGTGCTGGCTGCCCAGGGGCACTGTGTTGTGAGACAGAGTGGGGTTAACAGAGACATCTGCCATGGGCTTGAGCAGTTGAGTGACATGTACTTGGTGTCTTTGGATTTGATGATTATTGGGTCACCAGTATTCTGGCCTCTTTGCCCTCCTTGACCTTTATATTTACTTTTGGTATGGATGAATACAACTGTTACCATTGGTATTTAGCTGATTATTCATAAGGAAAGGGGAGCCAAGGATCTTAGACATGGATCTTAGTACACTAGGGAGCATAAGCCTGCTTACCTCACCAGGAAGCCACAGCTTCACGGTCCAGGGAATTACAGCATTGCTCTGCCAAGGGGGTTAATACTCCTCCCTTCTCCCACACGCAGGGTCCAAGAGGGAGCCCAGGTACCACAGCACAGCAGTTGACTATAGCTGGAAACACACACTAAACGAGCCAAATGCTGGACTGAACTGAGCTTTAATGTGGCCCAGGACCTCTGGACACTGACTATTTCCGACTTTGGTTTTCCGTGGTGGGATGGAGGGAGATGGGGCATTGGAGACCCAGGGGGCAGCTTCTGTTTCTACATGAGTAAGCCATTTTGCCACACCACATTTTTCCCTGCGTGGGTCCTTGGGATGCTTTTCTTGGGATCCCGTGGAAGAGTCTAATTTCCACTGGCAACACAACTACTGCTTGCTTCTCTAGGCATCTTCTGTTACAGTAACTAATGCATATAAGTGAAAATCTTCCTTTTTTTAAATTAAGGAAATCAGCCATGTTGCCTAGAAATATGCTGACTCCTCCCCCACTCCCAAAGCATTGGCTGAAGTTTCCCAAAATAATGTCATGTATTATTTCACGAGTAAGATTTAATTCCCTTCTATCTATTACCTAGTTCTATCATCTTAGACAAATTGCTTCACTTTGCTGCTTCTCAGTTTTCTCATGTAAGAAAGGGAGAATGTTGGACTTGATCTCTCTCTGTTCTTAAAATTCCGTGGATTTCTGTTTCGTTTTGCCATCTGAAAAAGGAGTAGATCTATAGGGATTCTGCCCAATTTAAATGCTGCTTATAAGAAATATAGGATTTTTTATTGATGATTTCATTTCATGATCTTTCTTTGTTCATTTCTTTGATCTTAAACTTTTACAGGCGGTGAAAGTAGAAAGAGCACTTTAATGATCACTTTACCTTTGGTCTTTCACCATTGTCATCTTTGCAGAAGTAACCTTATTAAATCGCTGTTTTCACCGGGTTGTTTCTTGTACAAAAACTTATTTTCTAGAGTCTGGTTAGTACAGGTTAGACTTTTCTTTCTGGCATTCAAGGCCTATGAAAACTGGTCCCAAGTGTGATATTTTATTTTCCTCTGTTCTACAATGTGACCGTTTTCCCCCAATAAGGCCGGTTTCCTACCAATCCTGTATGTAATCCCCTTTTTCTAACCTAATTTCCATGTAGCATTTGAAATCACCTTTAGTTCTACTTCTTTCTGAGACCAGTTTACCATACACTAACTAGGGACTTGTCTCTATGGTCTTGTATTTTTAAGAAACTGTTGTTACTTACTTTTTCATGTATTTGGTTTATCTCCTCTAACTATAAACTTCTTGAAGCTGGTGACTGCCTTTTGACATTTTATATTCTTTTAGTTACAATGCACATTGCGGGCTCACAGTAGTTATTTATGGAAAGGTGCAGTAGAGATTTTGTAGTTTGCTATCTTTGCTGTTGGGATTACCGGACTGAATGGAGAACTGATGACTTTGTTTTGGAGACTGAGAGATCCAGTGACATCAGTGAGTAAGAAGGTACACGCAGGAGATCGGGAGGTCCATCTGGCCATGTTTCAGAGACAAATGTAATGCGTAAATCGTCACTGAACGTATTCTTTTTTCCCCATAAACTTTCCCCAGCATTTCTTTTACCAAAATTACAAGCAGTTCTTATTCTTTCTTGAGAATAGAGTAGGGGGAAATTAATTTTTAATTGTCAGCCTGCGTTGTGTAGCAGGAAGATTACAGGCAATAGAGTTGGGTCTAGATTAGGATCTTCTACTAGTCTTTCTGACCACAAACACTCAACTATGCTGAGCTTCCCTGTGTTTATCTGTGAAGTGGAGATATTACAACTTCTTGTAAGTACTCCACTCGGGGCATGGTGAGGGGTAACGGTGAAGTGATGCAAATTAAGAACGAAGGGACTGTTTCTGTTACCTGTCTGCTAAAAGCCCCTGCTAAATGTTTTTTCTGTCCTTGAAAAGGTTTAGGATTTGGAGCTTTTAGGGAGGCGGAGATGTATTGTTTTTTTTAATGTCATCTAGCACAGCACCTCATGAAATATTAAATAAGTACCTTTGAAACATTGCCTAGAAGTATATATTAAATCAATTTTAAATGATTATCCAGTCCAATTGCTGTTATCATCACCCTTCTCAAGTTAAGTCTTTTTTAAAAAGTTGTCCTTTTAAAATCAAACATTGCTTCTTTAGGCATATGGAAGTCAGTATTTGCTTGCTCCATCTAAAAACAAAACAAAAAATGAAAGCAACTATAAGTGCTGCTTGTAGAAAATACCAGCAGTGAATTTTTTCATTTGTAAATAACACCTACTTCATTTCTGCAGTCCCCCTCCCTTTTTGTTTCTCTCCTCTCTTCCTCCTTCCTCTCTGTTCTGCCCTTCCCCTCTCCTCTCAGTGGACATGCTGGGCATTGGGAATATAAAGATGAATAAGCCGTGTTTCCTGTTCCCTAGGAGCTTCCTGTCTGGTGGTGTTGGTCTGCCCAAGGACTCGAAATCCAAAACATGGTGTCTCAGTAACTGTTACTCATGACATTTGATTAACCCGGGTTGTTTATCTTCCATTCATAGGGGAAACATGATTCCTAGGTAGTTTGATAGGTTTTTGACAACAAAAAGGTCTGCCTTGAGGACGTAATAAAATAAAGCCTGTGTTTCCCGTCACCCTTTGCAGCATCACCATTTTAACACAGGGGTTAATGCAGTATTGCTTTCTGGCTATAAATGCCAAATGGAGGTGTTTTTGGAGTTATCTAGTCTGATGTCTTACTTTACTGATGGGGAAAAACTAAGATCAATGGATGGGAAGTTAAGATTATTCTTTTATTGTATGTAGTGCTGAAATATGCCTGTCTGTGTTCACTGATCTTTTTAGACTTTTTTTTTGTAGCTAACGGATTAAGTTTTCCGCATCAGAGACGTTCACATATTTAAACATCTTTTCTCCTGTAAATCATCTCTTTTCTAGCTTAAACAAGTTTAGTTTAGCAATTATTTGTTATATGGTGGAGTTTCTTGATTTTTCACCATGACTGGCAATTCTTCTGGTTGAACTTGAATCTGCTAGTCCATCTTAAAAAACATAGTATATATTTATAAAATAACACAAATGGACTACAGTTTCGTGATGAGAGAGGATGACTGGTATTCCCTCACAGCCTAAGTTTATCAGTTTTTACATTGTTTTGTAGTTCTCTGTTCTAAATTACTCTTGAGCCATCTGGGGTAAATATGAGGCTGTGATTGATTGTGGGCTCCGTTATGCACTTGTTACAAAGTTTCATTTTAATTGTACAGTTCTGAACTGCATTATAGTGCTAGAAGCTATCAGCTCATTAAGTTTTCTTTTTAAAATTTTTCAATGTTATGATTTATTTACTTGCAACTTTTTTCTTGCATTTTCTTTTTGATTTTCTTTATTTTTGATATTTTTTTAACAGACAAACAGAAACTTCTTTCATCTTCCCATTCTCTGATTTATGATAAATTTAGTTTCCTTTGGCCTGGCATTTGCTTCAGCAGGCAGTCTTCCTTCAAGTACCTCCCTGATTGATGTATAATCTTTGATATCTTTCATTAGCCTCCAGGATCACTAAGTTCAAGGCCCCCTTGGAACCTAAGGAGCCCTGCCGAGGAGCTGAAGGCCTTCAGAGTCCTTGGGGTGATTGACAAGGTAATTCTTCAGTGCCTCTTCAAGAGTTCAGTCATAAATCGACCTCATGCTGACATTATGTCTTTGAAGCTTTGGATCTTAAGAATATGAAACAAAAGGAGAAAATGACTCAAATGCATCTGCACTTTAAAATAACAAAAGCAGAAGAGCAAAAGCTTTTATCTAAGCAATTCATGTAAGGTCATGCAAAATATATTGGAGGTAAAGGAGAAGGTGCACATTTGTTGGCATTCAGTCGAGCGGGGGTTTGGTGTTTAAACCTGTTGTAGCAGGGTAGAGATGCGCCTTCTGTTGGTTACAAAAACTTGGGGGTCAGTAGTTGCTCAGCATTAACTGGTATAGTCAATCTAATAGTCACAAAGAAAAATGGCATTCTCTCAACTCCTGTTTATAGAGTACCTACTGTGCGTCAGACCTTGTATTAGGCATTTTATATAAAACAACTTAATTTAATTCTTCTCACAACTCTGTTATTTGCATCTTGGTGGGAAAGTGATGTTTAAAACAGGTTAAGTAATGTGCCCAAAGATCACGCATGCACATAGCTAATTCAGGGGAGGTCGGGAATTCCAACCTAACCTTTGTGATTTCAAAAGCTGTGCCCTCCCTCCCTTTCTTCCTTCTTTCCTACCTTCCTTTTTTTCTAAATCCTCACTTGAGGACATGCTTATTGATGTTAGAGAGAGAGGAAGGGAAGGAGAGAGAGGGAGAGAAACATCGATGTGAGGTGGAAACATTGATTGGTTCCTCTCGTGTGCACCCCACCCAGGGACCGAACCTGCAACCTTTGGGCTTATGGGACGATGCTCCAACCAACTGAGCCACCATGGCCAGGGCAGAATCCATAGTTCTTAAAATATACTTAGCCCCTCTTCCACAAACACATACACTCACTTTTATATTTGGAATAAAAATTCCAAAATAACAGATATCTGCCATTGAGTTCCCCCCAATTTGATGACATCTCAGCCAAAATTAACAGTACTAGGCCTCTTAGAGAGTTTACAAGTGTGATTGAAAAACCATACACAGTAAACTGTGTTTGAAATATATTTGATCAACTCTTTTTTTTTTACCTTTCAATGTTAATATGGCATAAATCAATTTAGATTTTTTTCAAGATTTTATTTATTTATTTATTTCCCCTTATTTACAGAGGGGAAGGGAGGGAGAAAGAGGGAGGGAAACATCAATGTGTGGTTGCCTCTTGTATACCCCCTACTGGGGACCTGGCCCGAAACCCAGGTAAGTATGTGCCCTGACTAGGAATCAAACCAGTGACCCTTTGGTTCACAGGTCAGCACTCAATCCACTGAGCCACACCAGCCAGGGCTTTTTATGAAGCACCTTAGTGGTCATTTGTAACTTAATGTTCACTGAGGACTTCTTGTGTGATTCCATGCTAAAATTGAACAGTATGCAGTGTATCTCAGGTAATTTAGACAGTAATTCAAAGTTTGAGGTATTCCAAAAGGAACATTAGGTTGGATATTACATGCACCATTCAGTGTCTTATTAAATTCTTAGAAGTGTCATTTTTTTCTCAAATAAATTTATATGACTGAATTTTGAACTTAAAGAATTCTAAGCAGTAGGACTTTGGAGCCGGAAATAATACCTTAACCAGGTTTTCTCTAGCTCTTCCAACTTGGAGAACGTTCAGATTGAGGACACTGAGAAGCAAAATAGGAACTGAATGGCTCCTAGGTTCTTGGATTTCTGCACAGGCAAATAAACTGTTTTGATGTAGTGTCTGCCCCTTCTCTTAGATTTGTTTATTTTGACAAAGTGTGTCCTTTCATTTCTGTTCTGATTAGGAGTAAGTCTCCTTGAAGTCCTGATTTATTCAACTACGGACTTTTGACAGTGGAGGAATTCCTAAAGATTTTGCTGAGGCATAATTTGTTCCTGTCTTTACTCTGTTAACCTGGGAAATACGTTTGGTGTTTAGAAGGTGGCATTTAACTTTTATAAGTAGAGAGAAGCAAATATGTATGAGAATTAAATTTTGCAAATAATCTTTTAAGATGTGTGACGTAGCCTCTATTTTTCAAGAACATGAATAGGTAGATTTTTAAAAATTTGCATTGTACTTAAATTCCTATCCACTGTCCTGAGGAATACCTAAAATTTGGGTTTTACAAACTTGAAGTTTGGAAAAGAAGTGTCGAAATACATTCAGATGGCTAGAAGTTCACAGGCTGCGTTGGTCCATCCTGTGCAGAGCACAGTTCTCTGATGCTGTTTCCTTACAGTAGTATTTGTTCTTCCTGAGTTACTTTGAGTGTTGTTGTCTGTTAGGAAAACAAAGTTTCCCTAGGATGGTGTAGGATTTTAACAAATTGATTAGAAAGAGAGAGAGACACACGTGGATTTGTTGCTCCACTTGTTTATACATCCATTGGTTACTTCTTGTCTGTGCCCTGACCGGGATGTGCATTGGCATATTGGGACGACAGTCTCACCCGCCAGGGAGAGTTTATAAGCTTTGATATAGAAAGTAGATTTGTTCATTAATATCTAGACCATACGCTCCTGAGAACAAGATTGTGTCTTTCTTGTTCACCTCTATATTCTCAGCATCTAGAATCCTGACTGGCACATAAAGGACGCTTAATAATTACTTAATGAATAAATTGAAGCTGTAACTTTAAATACTGTATTATATAGAGAGTGACACCTACTGGTTTAATGTGAGACTGCTATCTAGTACCACTGTTGAAGATGCTTTACTCAAGAGGACAGTAATTCCATAGCTGTAACTTGGTCTAGTATTCAAAGGCAAATTAATGACTATCTGTTCTTTAATTGGGATGAGGAAATTCTTCATAAGCATGTATATGCAACAAGGAATTTAAGCATCAGGGCTCTTGGATTATAAATAAACTGTTGTGCATTCAGAATCAAGAATGATAAGGCTAGAGAAGGAAGGCCCTCCAAGTCTATACAGAACAGCTGAGAACTGAGTGATGGTTAACCCGATAAAAACGTGTGGTGGCCCTGACTGGTGTGACGTTGGCTTGGATGTTATCCCATCCCAGAGTGAAAGGTCGTTAATTCAATAACTAGTCGGGGCACGTGCCTAGGTTGCAGGTTTGTTCCCTGCGCCGGTGCAAACAAGAGGCAGCCAATCGATGTTCGTCTTTAGCGTTGATGTTTTTCTCCCTGTCTCCCTCCCCTCCCCTCTCTCTAAATGAAAATAAGGGTATTTTTTTAAGTATGATGTTTATATTTTTGGGAACTATGCAGTATAGAGGGGACTATATAATGTTTTGTTCAAATCTTGAGGGTGAAAGGAGGTATTAATTATGCCAGAACAACATCTTGGACAAACCAGGGTGTCTGGTTTTCCTGGGAGCAAGAAAGGGATGAGTAAGGGATGGGACTTGTTTGTTAATATCCTGATAGGACTCAGCTAGAACCAAATGACTAGAAGTTGTCAAAATTTTGGCCAATGATTAGAGATACCTTTGAAGAATTAGGATTGACCAAAGACAGACTGGATTTCTTCACATCTTATTTGTTTTATGTCATTAGAGATAATTCAAGAAGGGGCTGAGGGGTCATTGGTGGGGATACTGTAGAAGAAATTCAAGCACTGATTGGATTTTTTTTATGTTATATAACTTCTAAAGATTTCTTTTAGCTCTCAGATTCATTTACGCATAATCTTCATGTAGTAATAGCAGGGGAAATTAGAGATTAGTGGAAAATCATACTTGGGTGAGAAGGATGAATTGCTCTTGTTTTTAAATATATTTGTTCATGTGTGGGCTCACACTTTTGTGTTTGTGTGTGACAGGTGTGTGTATATAGGGTGTGCATATGTTTGTGTGTGTAAGGGTTGTTTATGTACAGGTAATTTTCAGTTGAGCTGTAAGTCTGGGTGGGTATTGCAGTTTGATGGTGTTAGGATGTCCAGGTGCCAGGAGAGTTTCTGAGAAAGTTCACAGTTGTGTGACTTACGTATAAAGGGATAAAGGAGTCTGCAGGCCAGCAACCAGCGGTGCACTAATGTCAGTGGCCTGCTTTTCACATTGTGCTGTAGCGATGTAAGGTGTCGCCTTTGGGAGAAGCTGGGTAAAGGGTACTTGGGGCTCTTCTACTTTTGCAGCCCTTTTAAAAAAGAGGGTTTTTTTAAAGGCTAGGAAGAATACCGACTTGAACAACAGAGTTATAATGGCAACATGTGATCCCCTCGTGCAGTTAACTCTTCTGGTTTGTGTGTAGTGAGAGAGCCATCCAGCCTGTGGGTGCATGTGTAGCGTTCACAGGATTAACCAGTGAAGATGTTGTAGCTGGGTTGCCCACATTCATTGCCACTCCTTGAAAACCAACTTCAATAGAATGCTTTGTAAGTCATTGTTGTAAGAAATGCCACAAGCTCTGGCAGGGTAGTTCAGTCGGTTAGAGCGTCATCCTGATAATGCTTGATCTCAGGTTCGGTTTGGAGTCTGGGCACATGCAAGAATCAACCAATGAACGTATTGATAAGTGGAACAACAAACTGATGTTTCTCTTTCTCTTTCCTTCCCCCTCCCCTTCGCCTTTCCCCCCTCCCTCCCACAAACCAATAAATAAAAATTAAAAGAAAATGCCCCATATTTTGTAAACTTGTCACTATTTACTATGTCAAGTGCTTTAGCATTTTGTGATGGAGATAGCTTGCCAACTGTATTTGATGCTTGTCAGGCAGAATTCTTAGTTTGACTTGCCATTGGAAAAAAATGTAAGAGTTTCTATTCTGTCTCTATAATATGATTGAGAAAATCTGTGGAGATTGTTCAGATTGATTCTGTAGGTGACGAGGGGGGAAACCGCCCTCATTGGGAACCCAGAAGCATCCGTGTCTGGGTCTCTGCTTCGGGCGGGAACACTGAGTTGGACCGGATCAATGGGAACTTGTCCTTGACCCAGACAGTGGGGCAGAAATATTTCTGTTCGGCCTTTCACGTGGGAGGAGCCACAAATACATCCTTCCTCTTCAGATCCTGGCAATTTTAGTCTGTCCCATTAGCATAGCTACTAAAATTATTAGGAGAAAATGTGGTGGTCCAGTGGGAAATGACCTAGTATCTTTAATGACACTAAATTACAGATGTTGACTTTTGCTTTTGAAAACATATAGAGTTGAAGTTTTTTTTTCCAGTTTTTCTACTTAGTGCAACTAAAGCTCTGGAGATTATATAGAAAACAAACATAAAAAGTCTCTGAAAAGTGGAGCATAGAAGGAACACTGGCTGGAGACCCTGGGACCCAACGGGCTGTGTGGTGATGAACTTCTGCGTTTTGCCTTACTTACTCCGGGCTAGATGCGGGAAATGGACAGGTTGGAAAGGCTGGCAGGCACGAACGAAACCAAACCGAACAAAAGCCTGCTCTTCCTAGCAAGAGGACTAGGGAGGGAGCAGCTTAGCAAGACAGAAAACTTTGAGACAGTAACCACTCTCCTCTAGCCAAACAACACAGAAAAATGTCGACCCTACCTCACCACCACTAGCAAAAGCCATGTGAGGCACCTAAACTTTGATCCTTGCAAGGCTGTAATAGCGTTCTGCATGCCCCTGTTGGGATGGTGTTTGGGGGAGCCTGGACTGTTAGTCCCCCCTGGGGTAAAGAGGCTCCCCTTCCTTTCCCCAGTGGGGAGGTGTCAGAGGGGCCCGGTAGAGATTTTGGGTTTGACCACTGCCCTGTGCAGTGAAGCCACCTGCACGTGATGTCAGGGGAGGCCCCTGAGGAGCATTAATGAGGCACCTTTGTCTTTCCCAGCCAAGGTGGCATCAGCAGAGCCTGAACTCCCGGCCCCACCCTTCAGTAACCAGGAGTCCCGTTTTCCTCCCTCACCTATCAGTGAAGGCAGAACCAGGCACCAAACTTCCATCTCTGCCTGGGGGTAACAAACCCATTATCTCGTCTCCCCATCAGAACGCTGGCTGGGGAAGACTGCTGAAATAAAACGCTTAACCCTGGCTGGTGTGGCTCAGTGGACTGAGTGCCGGCCTGAGAACCAAAGGGCATTGGTTTGATTCCAGTCGGGGCACCTGCCTGGTTGGTGGGCTGCGCCCTCAGTTGGGGGTGTGTGAGAGGCAACCACATACTGATGTTTTTCCCTCCCTCTCTCTAAAAAAAAATAAAACCTTAAAAAAATATTTAAAAAAAAACCATTTAAGAAGATCCAGAGTCTCATACTATAATATTCAAAATGTCCAGGTTTGCATAGAAAATCATTGAGAAAAGACAGTCAGCTGACCCCAAACCTGAGCTGACAGAGACGTTAGTTATCCCACAAGGATTTTGCACCGGCCATCACGACAGCGCTTTGCTGAGCTGCTGCAGACACACCCAAAACAAACAAATAGGAAAGTCTCAGCGAAGAAACACAAGGTCTAAAGAAAATCCAAATGGAGGTTTTAGAACCAAAAAATCAATAAGAGGAAAAAAAAAAACCCTCAATGGGCCTCATAGCAGAATGGATAGGACAGAGAAAATAGTGCCATTTGACCATAGAACAACAGAAACCAGCCAGTCTGAAGGGAGAGAAATAGACTGGGGAAAGAATAAACAGAGGCTCAGGAATGCATGAGGCTAAAATCAAAAGTTCTAATGTTCGTGTCGTTGGGGTTGCAGATGAAGAGGAAGAGAGGGTGGAGATAAGAATTATTGGAAGAAATAATGGCGAGACATCATCCTGCAGATTCAAGAAGTGAATCCCAAACAGGATAAAACAAATCCATGGCAAGGCCCATCCCAGTCAGACTTCTCCAAAGTAAAGACAAGAAAATCTGAAAGCAGCACAAGGGAAGCAACACTTTACTTACAAAGGAAAAACAGTTTGAATGACCATGGATTTCTCATCAGAAACCGTCAATGCCATAAGGATGGCACATCATTTTTAAGTGCTGAAAAACAGCCCCATGAAAGAACCTTAACACTCTCCTACCTAGGGATCTAGTACCAGCAGCGTTCCGGGGGCTCACAGGTAGCAGGGGGACTAATGCTCTCACCAATCTGGGATGCAGGTTTTCACACAACGTCCTGTTTGCAGTCCCCCTGCTCAGCCCCACCTGCAGCTGTCAGGAATCCGATTTCACATCGTTAGAGAATGAACTTCGAGTCTTCCCCTGGGGAGGAGCAGGGCAGCTCTGGCTGGCCGTGCAGCGGCAGGAATGTGCCTCGTCCTCCTGTTTTCAGGACATAGCTGGTGCTTCTCATTTCTGGAGTTCTGCAGTAAGAATTGGCTTGCTTTTTGTTGGTTTCTCCACCTGTAGACATTTGGCATCTGTTTTCTGTCTACTAAACTTTTGCCATCTCTTCACATCTCTTGTCATTCTGTATCTTTTAACATTTGTTTACTCTGATTCAGTGGGGTTTCTACAGGGAATAGTGATCTATGTTTAAAAGAATGTTAAATTTAACACATTGTGCCCTGGCTGGTGTGGCTCAGTGGATTGAGTGCTGGCCTTTGAACCAAAGGGTCACCAGTTCAATTCCTAGTCAGGGCATGTGCCTGGGTAGGTTCCCAGTAGGGGGTGTGCGAGAGGTAACCACACATCGATGTTTCTTTCCCTCCCTTCCTCTCTCTAAAAATAAATAAATAAATAAATAAATTTTTAAAAAATAAACACATTGTGTAGCCTCCTCAACTTCAAGGTATCCATAATTTTGATCGACGTGTCTTTGTTGACCTTTTTCAAGTTGTTAAATTTCTTTAATCAAATAGTACAGAGTCATGTAGGTCAGCAGTCCCCAGCCTTTTTGGTTGAGGGATTGGTTTCGTGGAAGACAATTTTTCTAGGGATCGAGGTGGGGGTTTGGTTTGGGGATGATTCAGGCACATTACACTCAAGCTCACATCCTGCTGTGCGGCCCGGTTCCTAACAGGCCCGGCCCAGTACCGGTCCACGGCTGGAGGTTGGGGACCCCTGCGGTAGGTGACTCGTAGCTAGAATAATCGTGTCAGATTGCCCCGGTACTCTCTGGGTCCTGCTGGTCACATTGAGCCCGCCTTTCCTTCAGCTGTGTTTCAGATGAAGATTTAGGCACCCCAAACTACTTCCAAGTGTAAAGGCGTACACCGTGTTCTCATTCCCCTTTTAAGATGTGCTGTTGTTCGCCTCAGTCTGATTACTCTCCAGTTCATTGTCAACGCTGCTGCCAGTGTAATTTATAAAAACTAACCAAAGTGGTCTTTCCAAAACTAGTAACCCTCTTGCTTCAAGTCCTTTAATACCTTCACATAGTTTTTAGGATAATGTTCAAACTCCTTTGCTAAGCCTACAGAGACCTTGTGATCCGGCCCCCGCTTTCCCTGTTGATTCTCAGTCCGTTTCCCCCACCCCTTTTCCCAAACCGCCACATCCCCTTGGGTGCCTGCCGAACCTGGGAGGAGTGCAAGGCCTGGTGTTTCTCACGCCGGGCCCTCCTCTGCCTGGAGGGACTTTTCCTTTCCTTTCTCACCCAATTTTTTCTCACTCTTACTTACAGTCTTCTCTCGGAAACCTTTGCTGTCTGATTTGAATATCTTTTGCTGTGTTCTTTTCATGCCTTTAACTTAAGTGTGAGAGCATTCATTCATATTGTGTGGTAGTTTAAAAATTTTTTATATTACAGTTTACTTTCAATATTATTTTGTATTTGTATGATAGTTTTTTGACATTTCTATGCCTCCTACAATAAGCTTTCATGTGCCTCAAGTGATCGAGCATTTTTCTTCTTTTTAAAATATGAACATTTTTGTCTATTTTAGCACAGTATTTACAGACATCTGTTAGGCAGAAAAGATAATCTAAATCCCATTCTAAAGATATATGTCTTTGGAGAATAAGTCTCTATAACATATCAAACACAAGCTCAGTGACTGTATCTTATTTAATTTTGTATTCTTGGCATTAGCACAGTGACTTGCAAATAGCAGACACTCAATATATATGTGTTGAAATCATTTATTCAAATTGGTCTGCCCCCTCACCATGTCATTACATGTCTTTTCCATTTCTGTTCATTCACTCATTTATTCATTCATTCATTCATCAAATACGTATTGGTCTTCTGCTTGTGTCGAGGGTGGTGTTAGCCACTGGAGATATAATGGTCAGTAAAACACACCTAATCTCTGCCCTTTCAGAGTTTATGACCGAGTGGGAAACATAAATAGACAGTTACAGTACATTGTGCGAGTGCTTTTGGGGAAGGAAGTAGACAGGGGCGTTGTGAGAACATACAGGACAGGCATCTAGCTTGGGGCTGTCCATGGGCTTCTTTGAGTAAGCAAAGCAGTGAAAGTGGGGAAGAACAGGGAGGCTCAGAGAGTCTGCCCTCTTTCGAGCTTCACTTCTTCAGTCCTTCCTTCTTGGCTAACTCTGTTTAGTCCACTCTTCAAGACAGCTGGAAGCTTGCCTCCTCCATAACTCTGCTGTTCATCTTTTCTTTCTTTGAATTAAGTTCAGCATTCTGTTGTGTATTATTTTCAGTGTATACTTTCAGTTGCCCTAAATATATTGTTAATGTGCCCTAGAGGGCAGGAACTCTGTATCTCACATTCCTTTTTATTCTCCCTGATAATGCCCAACTGAAGACCGTGCTGTCCGTGCAGTAAGGATTCAATAAATGCCTGCCGAATGGTTGTCCAGGGGACAAAAAACAGACAGTGTGTGGGACTTAAGGTTTCAAATACTTAGGGAGTCTGCACCTCGAAAGGCACTGCACCTGCAGGATCAGAGCAAGAGGGAGGTTTGAACTGAGAACTGTCAGAACATTTCACCCCTTCCCCCATCACCTTCTCTCTCGGAGTGCGCCTGCGGATTGCTGGCCCGGTACCTTGTTGCAGTCAATGAAATTGTCAGTTTGAGAATGAGTGTCCTGCCTTTGTGTTTCCCACGTGGAATTTTTCCGAACACAAACACATTGTATTCTTCTACTAAATAAATTTTCTGGGTCATCTGAAAACACTGTTCATTTTTAATCAACACCAGAAGTTCAGCTCCATCTGCCATAAAAGTACAAAACTCATTAAAAACATTTAGAAATAATAGCTTCCTTGCCCTTGAGACATTGTCTTTTGAATTGCAATCAGGCTATCTTTGACATTGGCAACTTAGTTGGATATGTATTGAATGCCTTGAAGATGTGGCCTCTGTGTCCATTATCATTATAGCATTTATTGAGTATATACATTGTACCAATTCTGAATACTATATAAAAATTATGTAGACATACCTGCTACTTTTTAGGGACTTATGTTAGTTTTCAGGGCCTATAAACTGATTCAGGCACATTTGTAGAACATATCCAGCAGTGGAGTGAAAATAGTAAACTAGGGTATGAATAGACATAGTATCAGCACTAGAGCATTAGGCTTTTCTAGCACATGCAAATAAGGAGAGATCTTAAGCTAAATACAACAGACTACTTTTATTTGAATTAATTTTCATCTAAATTTAACAGTGTCAAGTTATTATTCCAAGTGAACTTTAGAATTCAAACCAGAGAAATAATATAAATGGTTTCATTATGGATTTGAGTGGCAGGAGCTGAACTTGGTCCTTTACACCCAGAACTTCAGAGTTTTAACCTCTCTTTAGCATAATCTCTTTGTGGCCTTGGGCAAGTTTCTTCACAAAAACAGAAAACAGACAATCAAAACGGGGATGACAAAGGTGTAGAGATCTAGCTTTTAAAGCCTTTGGATCTGAGAAGAGCCTGCTAAGTGGATGTTTTTCCTAGCTCTTCAGCATTTCTGTTTTAAACCCCATTTTTTCTGTCTTTTATATTCAGCCTTCTGCTATATTTATATCCAGTTTTCTTACAAAGACACACCATGTCCTTTGGAAGCAGGTTTTGTGAAGCAATAGATGTATAGGCCTAGGATTTGGAAATTACACAAAGTGAAACTCTTTTTGTATACATATACAAAAGACATTTCTGTGTTGGCTGTATTGTTCACTCAGTCATTGACCTCACGTCCTAGGATGAGACATCATTGACACTGACGGCTCACATTCGTTGACATTGGCTAATAGGAATGTAAGAAATTTTAGATTCACGTTTGTGGTTGAAATATTTACTTCTTGGGCTGTTTTCTGGAGACTGACATGTCTTTTTCATTGCTGTAGGGCAGGACTAGAGTGAGCTATTTGCCTAAAGATGAATAATCCAGAGTTTTGGCCAGGTGACTTTTAGATGGGAAGTAGAGAAACATTTTTTAAATCCTTTTTCTTTCTGATACTGGTATTAGTCTGTCAACAAAAGCAACCTTTGCCAGCCATATTTCAAGGCCCCCTGGAGAAATGAAACCTTGTAGGCTTTGAGTTTTGAGTAAGTTACTCGTATTGGCAAATCTGTGTTAGTACCACCAAAATTTTCCTACTTTCTTTTTCTAATTGTATGATTCATAGTATATTTATCACATATCATAGAGGATAAAGTTACTCTGGGAGCATTTACTCTTTTTAACCATTGCGATGACAAAGTATGATCCTTAAAAACATCATCATTGAAGTAACTAAGTATACTGTTGCATTCAGCAACCGCGAGAACAGATGCCGGAGACTTTCATGGTTTCAGAGATGTTACTTTATTGGCCAAGTTTTACCTGCGCAGGGGCGAACTCTCAAAGTGTCTGGAGACACGGTACCCGCAAGGGCTGCTCCCGAGAGTTGCGCCCAATGCTTACAGCTAAGTCCTTATATATGGGCGGGCAGGCAAGCGTTATACAGAAGCAGACGTGGCAGTTAGCTATTCGCTTACAAAGACCGTAGGCGGGAACAGGGTTGGGGATTGGCTCAACAGTAGTAGCTTTACAAACCAAACTTGTTAGGTTGCATCTGTTTTACAATCCTTTGTTCTTGCTAAGTTTTCCTTGCTCCTTACATATACCAATGTGTAAATTGAGTTCGCTGGGCCTGTACACGCAGTGCAGTATTGCATTAGGTTACCGAAATCCTCCCTGGTGCGTTCCCCAGGCTGTGGTTGCATTCAGTGTGAACAGAGAGCAGGACCGACGGGACTCGGTGGCAGTTCTTTTTTTTTTTTTTCTTTTTTATTTTAGATTATTCAGTACAGTTTCAATCTTTTACTCCCATTCCAGCCCACCCACCCATCGGTGGCAGTTCTTATGGCACGTGAATGCTTAATAATGCGCTCACTTTAAATAAGTTAAGAACCGTTTCCCTGTGGAACTTTGGAAGAACTTGCAAGAATCTGGATTCAGGCTATAATTAATGCAAACTAAATGCATCTGTTGCCATTTTCAAACCAAGAATAAAAAGATGCTTTTTTGCATTGTTTTCTAAAGAATTATTTTCTATAATGATTTTCTTTTGGCTGCATTTAAAATACTAAAGAAAAAGCAGAAAGCAAAGATGAAGGACAAGAAAATTTTATATTAGTGAATTACTTTTAAGATGACTATAAGCCAGTTACTCAGTATTGTAATTGAATATAGTTAGGTCCTTGAGATTCTCTTTCATAAATCTTTTAAAAGACACCACAGTATTTTGTTTCTGTATGAGGTATTGTGGTAAATGTGATCATTACTGTCAATAAATGCCATTTTTTTATGTAGCCAGAAATCAGGGTTTTTAACTGGTATTTTGTGGATTTTATAAAACCTCATCTCAAAGTACATTTTCCTTGGGTGGTATTGGGATTGTGGGTGCGATGGTACCCAGAAAACAAACTTTTCCAAGAAAGTGTCTTATTTATGACTACATAAAAATGTATACCTACATTATTATTCATAGACAGACTGATTAAAATATTGAAGAATTTTCTATTTTATTTTACTTGCATATTTATTTTGAATGAAATCAGAGGTGATTTTCAGTGTGACTAGTCCCCCCCTTTTTTTTTTTAAAGAAAAATCACCACATTTACTGAGTTGACTTCATTATGTTCCATTAGAAGTAGTACTTCTCTTGTCTTTCTGGTCAGCCGTTTGCGCCCCCTGTGTCCTTGGGAGCACCTTCTCGGGGTGATGGATGGCTCGTGATGCCGTGTTTCCTTCAGGCCCGCCTGTTGCCTGCCTCTGGGTCTGTCACCCCCAATGCTGACCGAGGCGGGGTTTCTCCAGTCTCTTATCTCGGGGCTTTGATGCGTGCGTCCTGAGACTTTGGGCGGCAGCAGATGGCGAACCTTCAGGCTGCCGCCGACTGCGCTGGTGTTACGTTGGGAAGTTAACGTTTGATGAAGAATCGGTAGTGCATATGAAAGAGCTTTCACTGCTGAAATATCTTTTAATTAAAAAAATTAGCATACTAAAACCTTTGCAAATGTCTGGGCATTTAAAGAAATCTAAAATTAGTTGTTTTCTTAGAGAGAAGTTAGTTATTTACCAACTTAGTTTCCTGTTGCTTGCTCTCCCTGACGTGGTTCTTTTCTGCCTGTTCCTGCCCGTGGTTAAGACAGAGAAGATAGTTACATAAACAGAAATAGGAGATTTTTTTAGCAGTTACAGGTGTTCAGATAAACATTTAAAGTACGCTTTGAATTATGATATTTTGAGCTTTAATATCTAGAAAGAAATGTGGGTCTTGAGTGCTACCGCCACGGAGTCCCGTGGGTTTGGTCCGTGGTTTCCTGCCTCTGACGTTGTCTGTAGGTTACACAGGAGCCTGACGAGCTGGGCCCACCTCAGAGAGATGCATCCCTTCTCGTTCTGAGTTGTCGCTGACTGCCTGCCTGCCAGCAGTCCAGGGAGCATGACCCTTTTTGCATTGTTTGTTTGCTTCATGATAACGTGCCGTGTTGAACGTTCTAGGACAAGTAAGACTGGTAAGACTCCCAAGGATGTTTTTTTCTGTTCCTCTTAAATCCTAGCGATACCCTTTTATACTTTTCTCTACTGAAAATAGATCCTTGGGAACAGTAAATGAGAATGCTCTTTAGACTACAGGTTATAAGTATCCATGTCGAATTTTACTCTTTACACTTCAGTTCTCACCAGTGAAATAACTTTGGTGAGCATGTGACCACCAAGGACTGCTTGGTTGCGTGGCGTGGCGTGACATGAGAGAAGTGCCTCTGCGTGGGCGGTTCCCACTGATGCTGTGGCTGCTGCAGCTCCTGGTGCCCTGAAGCCGGAGGCTCAGTATCTTCCGCTTCTGCAGTTGCCGGGAACATTGTTAGCCTTCCGCTGCCAAAGAGACAGTTAGACCCCAGAGAAAGAGACAGTTAGGAGAATTGTTGGTATTAAAGGTCATCTATTCCTTGTTTTCTGGTAGTTGAACTTTTAAAAGAGAAATCTTGTGAGAATAAGGTATGGAATTAACAGTGAACCATTTTAGAAACACATTTTGAACATGACAAGCATGCAAAATGGGATGGGTTTTCAGTAAATATAAATAACATTTCATTACCATCTTGTGGTATTGGGGGGTGAGCCAGAGTTTGTTGTTCTAACGTTTCTACAAAAAAAAAAATAGCATTGCCACCTTCAGTCAGGCTGCCGCGATGAGTTCAGTTAACAAGTCACTGACCTGGGTGGGTGTGAACTTTTTAAAAGAGAGTACAAGGAAGTGTGATCTCGTTCACCTGACGCTGTGTTGGGGAAAACTGTCCTGCAGCCGGGCTTGTGTGTTTTCTCTGGCCTCGCTGTGGTGCTGCTGTCACCCTTCCCCGGCGTGTTTGTGGATGCGTGGGTCCCGTGGCTGAAGTTCACGCAGACTGCAGCTAGCAGACGTGACCAGTGCCGTGACACTGGTTAGGGGGACGGCTGTGTTTGTCCAACACAACTCCCCGTAGGCTTTTCTGAAACATTTTTCTAACTTTCATTCATTGTTCTGGAGTCCTGTGAAGTACCAGCACCAAAGTGATTGGCATTCCCTCAAATTACCTCGGTGATCTTTCTGTTCGAAGGAACTGGAGCTGAAGTTGTTTTTAGAGACTTACAGACTTTGAACGTCAGCAGTTAAGCATCTAAAAAGAGTCAAGAACGGTGACACTTATCCTCAGGGAGGGAGTCCCATACCTCTTTGCCCCAGTCCCAGTGTCTTCAAGGGAAGTATCTTTTCCCTCCGAACGGGTTCTTCGTGTGATTAGAATGCATCGTCATTCGATGCTTTTGATATACTTCCCTGCTCCTCCTGTCCTTCGGGCGGTGGTTCCTACTTAACTGTTAGGCCTTCCCTATCTTGGGTGACAGAAAGACCCAGACCTGTAAGTAGCTGGAGCTTTTCCTACCACTTTTGTAAAGGAAGAGTGGGCAAGTCTCGTTGTACTGGTGGAACTGAAGAGCAGACGAGGCTCATCCTTACGGGGTAAGTTGTCTGCTTTCGTGCCCCAGGGAGGAGATATTCCTGTGGGTAACGAGGGAGTAATCTCTTCAGCTAGACCTTATGCTAATACAGTGCTGATAAGTAAGTGTGAAAAATGAAAGAGAGAAATACATTAATTGTGTTCTCTCAATAAGGTATGCTAGCCAAGATAATTATTTCATGACAGTTTTAGGTATAGTACTTGTTTTAATATGAAATAAGAGATGATTTTAGGAGCCTTTTATTGGAAAGACAATTGTATCAAATTAGTACCAAATTAGATTTTTGTCTTTATAGAGGTGAGCAAACCCATGAGCAGTTTTTAAATTGATGTGTTCTAGTCTACAGATGAACAAATTCTGTTTGAGGGTTAAAGAAGCTATTATTTTGTCCTTTATGCTGACAGCTTCATTACAGATTGGCCTACTGTTGGCATTAAAAAAATGTTTGGCTCCTTACGATCTTTGTGCATGCAACTATAATATTAATGCAGCACCACAGTCCTGTTCATTAAGAAACGACTTTAAATGAGGTTGAAGCGTGTAAATTTGGAAAGATACAGATGTTAAATGCAGTCATTTCTCTTTGTATACAGCCGTATGGCTAATAATTTCCAAGTGGCTAAAGCTCTTGTTAGCAAGAGTGCTGGTGTGTTAAGAATGGCTCTATAAATAACTTTAAGAACTGAAGTTGAAGGTGCTTCTTTTAAAGACTATTGTTAACTAAACATCATTGCCAAACAGATGGAAAGCATTCACCGGCCTGATGTTTTTAGGCCTAATTACATTATCACCAGCCCTGTACGGCTCAGTTGAAGAGGTGTATCCAGAGGCCAATTTATAATCATTTAGCCAACACCTGTTTGGGAGAAATTGACAGTCAAAGGGCACATTTTAAAAAAATCACATATGTTCTTGTGTTTATGGCCTCAATGTGAGCGTTGTGGAGCTGCAAACAAACTTGGTAGAAGATAGTAAATGTAAACAAAGCAGCCCTTCCCAGCCGTGTTTATCGATCTTAATTTGGCCTCTTCATCCGACCCACTTCATGCTTCATGGCTAAGTGACAGCGGCAGAAAGAATTACTTTCCCTTTGTGCACGTGGAGTCTGTTCCCCCAGGTCAGAGGCTTCTGGTGGGAAAAGAAGTTCCTTCCTTTGTAACAGCTTCCAAGCCTTTTACCTGGTGAAACCTTTGTATTTCGTAGATATGTCTTATCTAAATAGGACTGGCATTCTGGTGAGTGGCTTAAAGGAATCACAACTTGATACAAAAACAAACGAGATCTAAGGAACCCCACCTGTCTTTACAGACTAGGTGTTCATTGAATACTTTTTTGCAGCGAGAGGACGGGGCCCCTGTGCCTCCTTTTGCTCTCATGATGGGTTAATTTAACCATCAAGGTTCAAGTTCTCTGGACGTGTTCCCACACCATGGCGGTTCAAGATGGGTGGTGAGGGCAGCGCAAAGGGAAATTGTGTGGGGAATAGAATAGGCCTAGGCTCTCTCAAAGTAGTTTGAACCTGACGATACTACCGGCTCTTTCCTTTCAGTGGTTTTCCTTCTTTGGGCATATTTCTCTCTTCATATGTGATTTGTATGTATCACCTCCATTTCCTTATCATCCATTACTGACCCAGAGGATTCTGGCTTTTATACTCACCAGTTCACTGCATAACGTGGTATTAAAAGTTACCTATGGCTCTGGCTGGGGTAGCTCAGTGTTTGGGCATCGTCCTGCGAACCAAAAGGTGGTGAGTTCAATTCCCAGTCAGGGCACACGCCTGGGTTGCGGGCTGGGTCCCTGCTCTGAAGCACACAAGAGTCAACCGATCCGTGTTTCTCTCCCTCTCTTCCTTCCCCTCTCACTAAAAATAAATAAACAAATAATCTTTAAAAAAAAAGGTTACTGATGGCTTCTCAACTGCCTTAGACAGTGATCCCTTCTCATTTTCTCATTCTTCGTGGCTTCCGTTTTGGTGTTCATCAACTATGACGACTCTTACTGTGAAGCACTTTCTTTCCTGACATCTGAACCGCTGTTTTCTGGTTTTCTTCCTTCTGGACCGCTATATTTTTTGGTTTTCTTCGTACTTTTCTCACTACACGTTTTGGTGGTTGTTATCGATACACCCTCACTATTCCAACTATGGAGAATTTTCAAAATTTAGACATAACTAGTTTAGCTTAGCAGTTAAAACAGGGAGAACCCTGGAGCCAGACTGCTGGACTTTAGATTTCATCTCCGCCACTTCTTAGATTCATGAGCACAGGCAAGTCAACAGTTTTATGTTTGGTTCCTTATTTGTAAAACCGGTTAAAGTGTACCTACCTCATTGGACTGTTGGAGCGCATCACGTGAGTCAATTCTTTAGAACCCAGCACAGTGCCTGGTACAAAGTAAGCATTTTGGTGGGCTGCATTCTCAGGTCTCTATCTGTTATCTTTATGGAGAATGCTCAAATATAAATCTTTAGTTTCAGTGTATTTTCTAAGCTCCACTCCCGTATTGCCATCTACCTTCCAAACGTCTGTCCCTGAATTCATTCACTCGGAACACTAGCTGTGGGAGACTCACAGGTCAGAGGAAACACAGCGTCTGCCCCTGCAGTTTTTTATTGTCGCCATAACAACTCACCACAGACCTAGCAGCTTGAAACAACCAACTTAACTGTGTCACATCGGCTAGGTGTCTGACATGGGTCCTGTGGGGCTAAAGTCAAGGTTCTATTAGGATCGCAGGGCGGCATCCCTTCCTGGAGGCTCTGGGGAAAAATCCACTTTTGTGCTCATTCAAGTTGCTGGCTGAATTCTTTTTTTTTTTTCTCGTGGTTGTAGGAGTCTTCCTTGCAGGCTGACTGACAAGGGCTGGTCTTGGCCCCTAGAAAGCCTGTTCCTTCTCATGCGTGCTTTGAGCTCCCAGTGGCCTCCCTCCGTGCTTACACGTGGGCCTTATGTCAGAGCCAGCCGCCGCATAGCCCTCTCAGACCTCGGATCTTTTGGATTTCCTCTTCCGTTTTATCATTTCCGTGCTTTCCACTTCTGGCCAGAGACCATTCTCTGCTTTTAAAGGTTCATGTGATTTGATTGAGTCCACTCAGAGAATCCAGGATAGTCTGTTTTATGGTTTGTACCTTCGTTACACCTGCAAAGTCCTTTTTGCCAATAGTACGATATTCACAAGTTCTGGAGATTAAGGTATGAACATTTTTGGCAAGCATTACTCTGCCTCCAACATGCCAATAACAGGCTGGAAATTTGATTGGGAGAGAGAAGTAAACATAAAACCAAACTGAAGGCTTAGAAATGTTATCATAGAAATTGGTACTTTGTACAGTGTGAGAACAACAGAAAAAAGTCTGTTACTAAGACATTTGAGCTGAAGATGGAAAGATGAGTACTTGCTTGGTAAGTGGCTGGGGGAGCATTTTAGGGGGAAGCAGCAATAATGGTGATAGCAATAGTAATAACTGGCTATACCGAACGCTTTTACAGGATTATCTCGTACTGAAATTTTCACATATGGTAGATGCCATTATTACCGACCATTATAGCTTCTACAGCTGAAGCTATAATGTCTTCACAGTCAGAATAGAAATGCTAAGATTATCTCATTGGGTAGTTGGAAGAATTAACACTGATTACACCTGGTCAAAGCCTAGCACACAGTAAACACTTAAACCTGGTAGGTGGAAGAGCAGAGAAACACTTAGGTAGAACCGACTGTCTTGGTTGCTGGTTATGAAGGTAGGGAGCAGGGACTTAGGGAACTTTTGATTTGGGGGGGTGGTCTGTGGATGGTAGTATTATTCAGTTTTAGAGGAGGAGGAACAGGGATTTCTTGTTTTTAATGGGGACAGGGCTTTGGAAAGAGGAAAGGGTGAGTTCAGGAGGTGTCACAGGAATATCCATTGAAATTAAAAGGAGACCTACATAAGGAGTCAGGCACTCAGAAGAGAGGTCAAAGAAGATGTCACTTACATCAAATTCATCATTTCTACAGTGGAATTTACCCTCTTCTTCTCAAACTGGTTTCCCATCTTAACTCCCCATTTTTTGTTTTCCCAAGCTTGACAGTTTTTTTCATACTTGACTCGCAGTTCTCTGGAGTTGGGGGGGGATCCCTCTTTCAGTGTTCGCAGATCTCTGTGGTTTGCGTGTTCCTGCCGTGGCCACTTCAGCGGGGGCTGCGTTTGTGCAGAGGTGGATCGCTGTGGCGGGGACCGCACGGGCCCACAAAGCCAAGAGTATTTACTGTCTGCATCTTTATGGGAGAATTTGCCACCCTTTGGTAATAATGTCTCCAAAATAATAAAATATTAACATGGTAGGATAATTTCCTCTCTGTCTACCCCTATCCATTAAGGTGGTGGGGGAGGCAGTAGGTTGAGGGGGCAATGCGTGAGATCAGGAAGGGTCTTGAGATCATTTTTTGGACTTTGACCTTTTCTCTGAACGAGAGGAGAGACATGATCTACTTCCGTTTAAAAAGAACACTCTGGCTGCTATTTGAGAATAGACCAAGGACAAAAGACAGAAGCAGAGAGATCTGTGGGGAGGCGGTTGTCGTAATCCAGGTGCGTCTTTGTTTGGGTCAGGGAAATAGCTGTGGAAGCGATGAGGCAGGTTCAGATTCTTGACTCGTTTTGAAGATGGAGCCGACAGGATTTGCGGATGGAAAGAGAGGAGGTAGGATGAGTCCAGGATGGAGAAGTAGCACCTTAAGGATGCCTGAGACTGGAGCCTGAGTTACTGAGATCACATTATAGCGAGTGGCTACCTTAGGGACTTCAGGGAGAAAATTGAGAGCTCAACAAATTCTGTAAAATGTACATGTTTTTCTTCTTAAAACCATACATGTTGCATGAGGAAAAATTCTTTCTCTAAAATAATTTTTCCTTTACTTTTAAGAAGTATATTTAAAGATAAATCTGGCAGACATAGTAATGTTTCTAAAATATGGCATTTTTAGAAAGGAATCCATAATAAACCTACTTTCCATAAGACTATTTCAATCCTGTGATTTGGTGCCTCAGAAAAATCTATTCAGAAATTAACAGTGTTGGTGGGGTCATTTCCAGCACTTCCCCCCAAACCCTTAAAGTGTAGTTTTAAAAAGTCGTGATTTAATGTTTTATTGTATTATGAATCAATTATTACTCGTGTTTTTTATGTAGGTTTTACTTGTAATGGACACAAGGACAGAACAGACATTCATTTTAAAAGTAAGTAGAATTAGTATGTTTAATGATCTTGAAATTTATTTCAAATTTTGCTCTGAAAGAAACAATATTTAGTATTTTTTTCTTGGGTGTTTGAATGTTCTTTTTTGGATGTTCATTTGTGTTTGTGGTGGCCTGTACTTGCTTTACTTTTTACCCTTCCATTGCAGTTGATAAATACCCCATGGTGTATGTTTTAAGTGTTTTCGGTAATGGACGTATGGCAGGAAGACGCTGGATAAGTCGGAGACTCAGTGCACGTTGTTTAGATGTGTAGTGTGCACTTGACATACATCTCTGACACCTTTCGTATACTTTGTGGAGGCCACGTACCCCCTCACTTGGGACGGTAATTACAGTTCTTGAGTGCTGAAACCTTGCCTTCAAGTCTTCATTTACAATTATTTGTGAAGCCGTTCTACATTCCTGGCCCTCATTTTGATCTCTATTTTGATTCTCTGTAGAACTCAATTTGTAACTAAACGAACAAGGAAAACCCCTCAGTTTTGAAATTGTATTTGAAATGGATTATGACAGTACATGTTCTTAAAAAAAAACCAGTTTAAATATCCCCACAACATCTAGTATTAATCAATTTCAGATTAATTTTATATTTCTTTTTCTGATACCTTAAAACTTTTTTGAAAAGATTTTATTTATGTTTAGAAAGAGGGGAAGGGAGGGAGAAAGGCGGAGAAACTTCGGCTGGCTGCCTCTCGTGTGCACCCCTTCTGGAGATGGAACCTGTAACGCACACACGTGCCCTGAGCAGGGCTCGTCTGGCGACCCCGTGCTTTGCGGGGCGACGCCCAACCGACTGAGCTGCCCTGGTCCGGGCTCTTTTTCTGACACTTTTATATTATGTTATCAGTGTGGCCGTAGTGGATCATATTGACATACACTGAAACAAATTTCTTTTTAGGAATATACATTATCACTGGCATTTTCCCAGGTTTTAAAACCAAGGTATGCCAGCAAAAACTATACAAACCTGGTCCTTTGGAGAAAACTTAAAGTAATGTTTATACTTTTTTGGAATAGAATTTTAAAATTGCCTGTTCAATCTAGGAATACCTTTTGTGTGCCAGGAACTTGAATTGATCTCACAATGTCTACTGCTTTTAAAAATATACACAAGTAAAATACAACTTAAGAAAAGGTCATGGAGAAATAACTGTGTGTCATCCTGATGACTTAGTCTGAGAGCATCTCTAATAAAAACACTGACCCACATAATTGATTTTAATGGCAGCTTTGTGGCATCTTCCGTTCTCTGGATTCACGCCAGATGCCATCCGCAGAGCCTCCAGGGACCGAGGGGCATAGAGCAGCAGATGAGTGGTTTCTCTGAAGCCCAGAGTAACTCGGATAGATTAGTTTGGTTGATAAACACAGAGCACAGCAGGCTCCAAAGGCAGCTGAGGGTACAACTGACCTTTTTGTTCTCTGTCAGGGTCTCAGGAAAAGCAGTGAATACAGCAGGAACAGAAAGACCATCATCCCCCGCTGCGTGCCCAACATGGTGTGTCTGCACAAGTACATCGTTTCGGAGGAGTCGGTGTTTCTTGTGCTGCAGCACGCGGAAGGTCGGTTGGTGCTTTAAATTGTTTTGGAGCGAAGAATGTCACCTTCTTAGCTTTTTAGTTTTCAGAATGTCCTTCTTCTGTCATTACACGAATGAGTAAAGCATGTGAAACACATGTGAGAAGCTGTTGCCTTCTTCCTCTGCCTTCCCTCCCTCGTTTGAGTCGGGAGGGGGAGTGGAAATGCAGGTGAGCAGCAGATGTCATTTGAACTGGAGCAACATCCTTGGATTCACACAGCTACTCGCTTTCTCCTAGAGTGGAGCTGATAGGACGAGAACTTTCAGCCGACTGTGTGCTAAGAGAGCCAGGTTTCGTTTTACAGATTTTATTTTGTTCTCTTGTGCTCTGCTGAAAGGATACATTAATGTTAGATGACTAACATAAGAAACGTATCCTAAAGAATTAATTAATTACCTCCCTTTTTAGAAGGCCTGGATATTTGCTTGACATTTGACATGACCCAGTTATTCTAATCTGGGTTTTTACAAATGCAGCCATTGGCATCACGTACGGATACAGAGCAGGGACACAGTACTCTGCCTTCAGACTATTTATGAAATTTCAGCTCTGAGTCAAGGGAACAGGTGGCAAAAGTACTATGTTTTGATTTATTTTTGCCTTTTAATGCCTGGATTTAAACAGTTTTTTTTTTTAATTTAAAATGACTGAATACAGCACATAAATATAAGTCTACATTATAAATACTGCCCTTTGGCTTGTAAGAAGTGTGCTTAAAAATGGTGGAAAAAATTAAATTTTCTGTATTTAATGGTGTTACTATTATTTTGATATTACTGAGAATAGAGAACTATTGTGCTTTACTAATAGGCATAGCATTTGAATTTAATACATTTCCCAGGAAAATGAGGCATTGCTTTGCAGAGGTCTCTTACAACTAATGCAAGATTTTTGATGGCAATAAACTATTAATATTGTTTATTATGAAGTACAGCACAAGATAACCACAGATGGAGGGAAGACCTCCATATGTGGTACTTAATGGGAAATTCAGAGGGGCCTCCATGGTCTCTCAGGTATTAAGAGAGTTAATTGCGTGTGTGAATTGGATAACTAATTCACCTTTGTTCAGACATTATAGACAGCTTTTATTGGAGGATACCAGTGCATTACAGACATTATTGAATTAGAGGTCATGTCATCTGATAGCGGAATACAGCCACCTCTGGTGTGGAACAAAAATAACTTGCGCAGTAATAATCCATAATAATTTAGAACAAGGTCAGTAGGATGAATGTAATTATAGTCAATATTCTATTACCCAGGGTGGATTATTCATGTTGGAGATTATCTGCGGCAAATTTTCAATCCTAGTTTACCCCTGCTATTTACAGCTTCCCCTTCCTCTCCTTCTCTTCCTTCTCCAAGTCACACTTCAGTTTTTCTTCTGCCACCTTCTCACCTTCCCTTACTCTCCAAAGCTGACATTTCCACTGAATTTATGTCAACACTGTAAAAATATTTATAATCTGTCTTAAAGACATAGACATAATGGTTTTTAAATTTTCCACGGTTTTAGATTACCTTTACCGAGTCTCTTTTCCTTAATGCTGACCATGCCTGACTAAGAATAGTTACATGACCATAGAATTTATATTGGATTATTTACACTTTAAGTGTCTCTTTTTACTGTGTGTTAAGTGTCATTTAATTTTAAAGAAGATTTTATAATACAAAGATATTAAATTATATCTGTGCATATAGGGACTCTGGACTCATTTAACATTAGAGAGCTTTATTGAGAATGTGCAGGTGAACAAGACAGGGAAAGAGCCTACCCCTTTGAGACTTGCATTCTTGTTCTGCAGAGTCAAACAGGAAAACAAACAGCAGGAGAATATTAGATAATAACAGGGACTCTGCTGATCTTTAACAGAGAGAGAGAGATCTAATGGATAAGGACCGGGGGCCTGTTTTAGATTAGGTAGTCAAAGAAGTCCGCAACAGTGGCAGTTAAGTGTTCTGAATGACATAAGTACCCTTTGGATGTAAGAGGATGGGTGCACGTTCTAGTACACATTCCAGTACAGTCATTCGTGTCAGAAATCAAGGCTGAAGCAAACTTGGAATGTTTGAGAACAAGCCAGGAGACCACTTGGCTGGAGTGTAGTAAGTGAGGGCAGCAGTGGACATGAGGCTGTTGGAGAAGTAGGCAGGAGACTTCTGTGGCAGGGTAAGGACTTTGGCTTTTATTCATGTGCACTGGGGAACACGGGACATCTGAAGCAGTGGCCAAGTCTTACATTTAAAAAAATCACTCTGGCTGTCGTATAGGGAGTGGATTATAGAAAGATAAGAATAGAAGTAGGGAGAAGGCTAATAAAATAGTCTTAGGCAAGAAATGATGACGGCATGGCCTTTTGGGACCTGTGATGGTATAAAGGTTGGGACAGAAGAATCGAGGGTAATTTCTTAGATTTGGCTTGAGTGATCAAGTGAGCTAGATGATGGACATCGAGCTTTTACATGTGAGCGGTACTGTCTTTGTTACTTCTGTGAATTAGGAGGTTGTGCGTGTGTCATATAAATGTCACTTTCATATGCAGGATAAACTATTACCGGAAAAGTAAATGAACAATTTTTTGCCATAATATGAATGTTTGAACATTTATTTGTGGCGTTAACTTCCCTCTGCTTACAAAAAACTGTTCATGATTCACATGAGTCTCTTGACTCATTTTCTTTAATTCATCTAGTCAGAAATGTATTGCGTGCTTACTGGGAGACAGGCCTAGTTCTGTAGCAGATGAAGACTGCCCACGTGGAGCTGGTGTCATAGAGGCAAGACAGTCAGCAAATGCATAAGTGAACATATGTCAGACAGAGAAAATAGCAGAAAGGGGAAGGGATGCTGGAGGGGTGAGGCAGGGGTTGCTATTTCGTGTAGAGTGGTACCTTATTAGGGAGGTGAGTTTGGCCAGTAACCTGAAGGAGGTGAGAGAGGGAGCACGTGGATACATGAAGGATCAATATCCTGGTAAGAGAGCAGTGTGCAGGCCTGGAGGCGAGAGTGTATGTGGTGAACAGGAAGCAGCAAGGTCGCCGCCGTGGCTGGAGCAGAACGGGAAGAGTGGTGGGAAGTGAGCCTGGAGAAGTGGGGAGGCGGGCGGACGGATCCCGTGCGGTCTTGTAGGCCACTGTGAGAACTTAATTTTTATTCTGAATTGGTAGGTAGTCACTGGGGGACACTGAGCAGAGGAGTGACAAGATAGGGATCAGTCTGGCTGCCTTGTGGAAGGTAGAATGTAGGAGGGCAAAGGCAAAAGCAGAGGAACTCGGAAGTTGTTGCCGCAATCCAGGTGAAAACGAAGGGGGCGTGGGCAAAGCATTAGTGGGGGAGGTGGTGAGAAATGGTTACTTGATTCTGAGTGTATTTTGAAGATAGAAGGGACATGGTTCTACCTGGTACGACTCCAAGGTTTTGGCTCAAAGAACTGAAAGGACGGAGTGTCCGTTTACTGAGATGGGCAAAGCTGTGGGAGAGGTAGATGCAGAGGGCGCGATCAGGGCTCGGGTTTGGACTTGTGAGTTTCAGGTACTTGTTAAGTCTAGGTGGTATAGAGTAGGATGTACCAGGCAAGATTTTAGGAGAGAGGTTTGAAATGCTTGTTTCCTTTAATGAATCTCTTATTTTAACTCTGAGGAAGAAAAGGTGGAGAAATAATTGTATTCAGCAAAGGCCATGAGCGTTTTTAAAACTTTGTAAGTTCCTAAGATTATGGATTAAATCATATTCATCATACACACCCCAGCATTTAGCAGAATGCTTAGTACATGGAAGGGGCTCAGTGTGTGATTACTGAGCTGTGAGTCAGAGAAAAGATGAATGAGCAGGTTAGAAGGAAATGATTGGAAAAGCTTCCGAATGTGCACACACCACGTAGGTGGGGAATGGGAAATAATTTCTCCCCAAGCTATTTGGGGCCCAAGGGGTGAAATGATTCTTTTTTTATAAACTAGTTTTAAAAATTTATAAAACTAATAGATAAAGAAATGAATTTGAACTATGTCGAAGTAGACAAAGTAAAATTAAAATTCTCCTGCCCAATTCACTATAATGCCCAGTTCCATTCTCTAGGAATGGGGGAAATTTCCTATGTATATAAACACATACTCCTTGCCTGTGTGCTTTGAAAAAACAAATGGATCTTAAACATTGTCTTGTAACTTGCCACACTCCCCCACCTTAAAAGGAAAGCATCTTGGACAGCTTTCCTTTTCAGTATATGCAGGTCTGCAGTGTAGTGTGGTGGTTAAAAGCAGTGATTCTGGAGCCTGGTTCACCATTTACTAGTGGTATGACTTTGGACAAGTTAGTTAACCTTTTTGTGCCTCTGTTTCCTTATCTGTAAAGTAGGGGTGATAACAATTACCCCTACTCATAGGACCGATATGAGGATTAAATAGTTGATATGTATAAAGTACTTAGCACAGGACCTGGCACATGGTAAATAAGATGTAAATATTTGCAAATAATGCTCTCATTTTTTTAATGGATACAAAGTATTTGGTTGTGCAGATTTACCATAATTTATGTAATTGAGTGTTAATTGGTGTTTAAATTGTTTCTAGTGCTTTTACCCATAAATCTTTGTTTGTTGAAAACTATTTGTAGGCGAAATTTCTTGAAGTAGAATTGCTGGGCCAAAAGATGATTTTGATCATTGGCCCAGCAATATTTTATTGTATATATTAATTAAAAATTCTGATTTTGGTCAAGTAAAATTAAAAATTTTTTTGCAATCTTGCAGAAAATCAATAGATTAAAATATGAAAGTTTTTAAAAAGGAGTTTTTATTAAACCTTATGTATTGCTATTTTCATAGCTTAAAATAGCTAATATCTACTATTTTATATACTTCAGTGGGTCTTAGGTATCATTTGTATTACTAAAGTATTAAAAATTATAAATATATTATTTCGTATTTATAATTTGTGGTTTAGCCAACAGGTTAATGTTTTTAATGTTATAACAGTAAAACTGCCATTTCTGTAAGACTGTGTGTTGGGCCTGATATTAATTCTATAGAAAGTAAAACCTACTTGATGTGGAAGTGTCCGTGGCGTTATGGATGAGATGAGAAAAATTCACACAGACTACTGAGTCCTGTGGAGGAAAAGGGACTGCACGGCTACTCTCTCAAGAGGAGAGTGCGCCGACCCTTGCCTTGACAGGCTTTTATTGGCTTTAATTTGCATAGGAATATAAGGCATATATGGAAACCTCATCAATCATTGTCAGGCAGTAATGATAACGTTCAAAGAACTCTGAGGGCTTATTCTGAGTCAGGGTCTAATAGCTAAAGGGCCATAAAACTTTGGGGAAACAAACTCATTTCAAGCTTGGACCCTTATCATTTATATTGAGGGTATTAGTGCATTCTTTCTTAGGCCTGATTGCCCTGGGGAGCCCGCCCTTCCCAGCACAGGGCCGCACCCATCTCCAGCATTGTTTCAGGCTTAGGTCGACTAGGGGCAGTAAGGCAGCCAAGAGATTAGGAGACTTCTTGCAGACAGAATGAGGACTCAGGCTATATCAAAGCTGAGGGGCGAGGGTCCATCACCCCCTTTCTCCATAGTCCCCCATAGTCCCCCAAGTCCTTCCCTGAGGGCCCCTTGTGACTGTGCCTGTTTTCTGTCGTCCCTCCCTTGAGGAATCTTAACCCATCATTGGCTAACCGATCATGCACTAGGGGCCAGGCTGGGTGAAGTAAAGTGGGCAGAGGCAGTGCTCCTGCCAGGGGGATAAGCTTTGTTTCCTTAGTGGCATATGCTCCCAAGGTCTTTCACTCAGCCTGGGAGGGTTACAGCTTCTGAAACCAGGCAGGGTGGTTCCCAACACCAACTCAGCTTTTGTGGGTGAGAAACTACAACAGGAATAATGCGTTCTTATAGGTTAGGTGGTTTCCATGATTTTGTCTATTAAAAAAAGGTATGTGATAGGACCAGAGCATTTGTTTCTGTGGCTCCCTATTGAGCATTATATGTAAGTGGGCATGTCTCAAAGAACAGAGAGGAGCTAAACAGTTTATTTCTTGCTTGAACATGCAGTTTTTATAATTCAACTTGGGTACTTGTTTAGGCTAAGAACACTTTTCATAAAGAAAGTGCCAACAGACACATTTAGAAATTTTACCTAATAATGGAAAGAATGGAAATTAAAAAAGATGCTATTTTGACCAGATTGTTGAACTTGCTAATGACCAACAGAAGCAATTTGCTGCGGAGATGGCTCCAGTCACACTGCTTACTGGGATAACCTTTCTGGAAGGCAGTCTCACAGCACGTGTCGGAAGCATAAAAATATTCATACTTCTTTTTTTTTGTTTTTGTTTATTCAGTACAGTTTCTATCCTTTATTCCCATTCCCGCCCACCCACCCATTCCTCCCCTCCTCCCTCCCCT
>CM052551.1:30866829-30984930 GCA_028533065.1 Trachops cirrhosus
TTGGAGATTAAACCCTTGTCTGAGGTATCATTGGCAAATATGTTTTCCCATACAGTTGGTTCTCTTTTGATTTTAATACTGTTTTCTTTAGCCATGCAGAAGCTTTTTATTTTGATGAGATCCCACTTGTTTATTCTTTCCTTTCATACTTCTTTTTTTAAAGATCTTATTTATTCATTTTTAGAGAGGGGGAAGGGAGGGAGAAAGAGAGGGGGAGAAACATCCATGTGTGGTTGCCTCTCATGTGTCCCCTACTGGGGATCTGGCCCACAGTCCAGGCATGTGGCCTGACTGGGAATCGAACTAGTGACCCTTTGATTCACAGGCCAGAGCTCACTCCACTGAGCTACACCAGCCAGGGCTGTATTTAAAATTTTTAACAATAGAATCATATATTTAAGTTTTAACAATAAGAACCATATATTTGTTTTAAAATAGGAAGACTGTATGACCAAAAATAATGCCATGAATATTTATAGACCTTTTCCTTGAAAGGTTTTCAAAAAATTGGTGAAGTTGTCATCTTTGTATAATCCAGTTAATTAAATATTTATTTAATACCTATTATTCTATATGCTAGACAGAATCCTCTCCCTGCAGTTATGCAGACTCTGCCATCTGGTAAAGGAGATAATAAAAGCATGAAAAGTATTACTAATATGAAATACAATGCTGTAAATGTCATAAGAAGGATGAAGTGATATAGAGGATTCAGAGATGATAGGAGTTGTATCTAGCAAGGGAATATGAAAAATTGGTAAAACAGACAAATTTGGAAGGACCTTCAAGAATGAGTGGGATCATTGGGGAACCTAATAGGAAGGAAACTTCCGAGTGGTGGGTGTGGTGTGATCAAATGCCTGGGGTAGGTTATGTGTGGAGAAACCCAGTTCAGATGGATCACGTGGTGAGCTGAGGGAGAGGACCAACTCATGGATTGGTGCTTCATTACTTAGTGGTTTGGGTACCTTTTATGGAGTTGGTACATCATTCAGTAGGTGGCAGGGATTGGGGTTCTTGAATAGAGAAGTGGCATCATAAGATCTGTGCTAAAATGAAAGGTTAACTGGGCAGCAGTTATGGTACAAATCTAGTTGTAGCTATAACATGATTCCAAGAAACAGAGTGATTCAAGGGATGAAAAGAGGAGGAAGACCATGAGAAACATTATGGATAGATCTTACAGGAGGACTTGGAAGATTGTTCGATGAAGAAAGAACAATGGAGGGAAGATAGTCCAGGTTTGGTCCAAAGCTTTTCTGCCAGAAAGGCTTGGAAGCCAGAAAGAGGAAGTTATTTGGAGGGCAAAAATAGTTTAAGCACATTGAATTTTAGATTTCAGCAGCTCATCCAGGTGGAACTGGCCTAGGAATGAATGAAACATTTCTTAGAACTTGAGTTGGACCTGTTTCCTGCTGGTCACTGAAGCATCACAGCCATAGACATGGTCTACTTTGTGCGGGTACACCTCGTCCTGATGGGCTGTCGTCCGAGGTAGCAAGGCTGAGTGCCAGCCTTGCCCTGCACAGCACATGAGAAGTGTCCATACAGAGAGTTCTCAAAGGGCTTAGTTCTGGCCTCACAGTCGTCAGCATGTAGAACTGGAAACAGCGCGTCATTGTTTTGGGTTGCATACAAGAACCCCAGCTTCAGGTTCCGGTGTTACTGTTAGTGTGCCACAGCAGAGGCATTTGTGACAAGAGGAGTGTGGTTATTGTTGTCAGAAGACGAAGAAAAGATGGAATCAGTGCATAAGCTCCTTGTAGGAGTGAGTGTGTTTCAAAACCATATATGAATCTTTACACTTCCGTTTCAATATGGGGAAATAAGAAAAACTAAGTATAATCTAGTGAGGACAGAAAATTAGCTAAGAAAAAATGAGAGGGGAAGGTTAAATGCCATAATGCTCTATACCACTGATTATTATCCAAAAGAAAGAAGACCGTTAGCTAGATCCCTGGCAGAGGAGATTGTGGTAGGTTAACATCAGGACAGCTACTCCGTATTGAGCTGTTACTCCGTGCTAGGCACAGTATCCGGGGCTTTATGTACTCACTGAATTCCTCTGCGTGGAGTGAAATGCGAAGTAGAAAAAGAATTTTGGATGTTTCCACTGGCTTTTTTATACGTATGATGGACTGTCAGTGGTTATATTTAGTTACCCTTGGCATATGATGCTTAAAAACAATGTTAAAAATGTACTGAAAAAAGTTGCCTTCACCATATTAATAGAAAGTTTTATTTTTAACACATTATTTTTTACCTTTGGAAGCTTCAGTTATATCTTCACAAAGTATGCTTCTGCAGTTACTGTTTTTTAAGATTTCTTGATTAAATTTAATTTCTTTCTTCTTGTAATACTTTTTCTAGTCAGTAGAGCTTTGGTAGGTTTTTGATACATATCATAGTTTACATATTCAAAGATTCTAATAAGCAAAAGAGGTTTAGTTTTTAATGGTTAAAACAAAAGAAAAATCAGGTGAAATAAATACCTGGCAAGTATTGCTGGTAAAACACTGGATTATTTTGTGTGTGTTTGATTTCTGTGAGTTACGTGAAATTGATTTTTATGATTTTGGGTTTTAAAAGTTTCTGATGTATATCAGAATACAAAATTAGAATTAATAGCTTGCCACATTAATGGCTACTCAATATTCCTCAATTGCATTACTTGGGCTCATACAACACATGATGTGTTTGGGGAGGGGAGAAAATGGGGAACAATATTAATATGGCACTTATAATGGCATAATTATATACCTGTGCCAAATCTCCCCCTGATCCGGGGCTGGGCATTTTCAAAATGTGATAATATTGTTGATTTTTCCCCCCAGTGAAGTATATAATTTTAAGCAGCACTTATTTATGAATTTTCACTTGACCAAGGGACCATGCTTGAAAAAATTACTACATCAACAAGTCAGAACACAATCAGATGTTTCTAAAGCTAAATTATATTGAACTTTTAAGTAGAAATTCACCTGTGAGATTTCATATTAGTATTTGTTATAACTAATTTCTCTTCAAAGGAAGAAATAGGTTGTCCTTTCGGAAATAATTGCTATTAGGACATATGCTCGAAATGGTACCCATCAGTCAGCAATAATGAAAGACATTTTATTAAAATGCTTGCCTTTCAGCATACTGGATATTTTAATGGATGGGTATCATTGACTGGCTGTTAATTGATTATTAGAATACTTTTTTGCTTTTCTAATGGTTTCAGTGAGTAACCATTAATTTGGGGATGTTAATTTTTTTTTGTTATATTTGTTCACAGGTGGCAAACTCTGGTCATATATCAGTAAATTTCTAAACAGAAGTCCTGAAGAAAGCTTTGACATCAAAGAAGCGGAAAAATCTACCCTTAGCAAAGTTCACCTGCGACAGCCGACTTGCAGTCCTCAGGACAGCAGCAGCTTTGAATCCGGAGGAAGTGACAGGGGAGCCGTGCTGCAGGCCCTGCCCCTGGCGACCAGTCTGACTCAGAGCTCCCAAGACGGCAGCAACCAAGACGATGACGGCCAAGACAGCTCCCCCAAATGGCCCGATTCTGGCTCAAGTTCAGAGGAAGAATGTACTACTAGTTATTTAACGTTATGCAATGAATATGGGCAAGAAAAGATCGATCCGGGGTCCTTGAGTGAGGAGCCTTTCATGAAGAGCGAAGGAAATGGTGTTGGTACCAAAGCTGTCGAAAGCTTCCCGGCACCCCTTGGGGCTGACAGCGGCAGCCTCAGCACTCAGCGGACAGCTCCTGAGCTGACGACGCTCTTCCCTGCAAAGGATGGCCTGGAAGCAGTTAGTTCTCCGAGAACGTTAGATTCCCTCAGTAGATCTAAAAACAGCTCCATGGAGCTCTTTAGGATAGACAGTAAGGATAGCACTAGTGAACTCCTAGGACTTGATTTTGGAGAAAAAATGTATAGTCTAAAGTCAGAGCCTTTGAAACCATTTTTCACACTTTCAGATGGAGACAGGAGTTTTAATATTAGTGAAAGCAGGGTTATAGCTCAGGACACCATTAGCAGAGGCTCAGATGACTCTGTCCCAGTTATTTCTTTTAAAGATGCTGCTTTTGACGATGCCAGTGGTCCTGATGAAGGAAGGCCTGATCTTCTTGTAAACCTACCTGGTGAATTGGAGCCAACAAAAGATGGTGCAGCCCTGGGGCCCACTAAGTTTACACAGACTAATATAGGCATAATGGAAAGCAAACTCTTGGAAGCCCCCGATGTTTTATGCCTCAGGCTTAGTGCTGAACAGTGCCAAGCACAAGAAGAAAAAGGTGCAGAGGAATTGAGTGATCCCTCTAGTCTTCAATCCCATGGTGTAGCAGAGAAACACTATGCCCAGGGGGATCTTGGGATGCTATTTGTAGCCACTGTTGACCCCAGTAGTTCAGGAGACATGTCCTTGTTATGCAGCTCAGATCCTAGCTTTCAGGGACTTGGCGTGGTTGAATCGGCAGTGGCTGCAAACAGCACGGAAGAAAGCTTATTCCCGGTTTGTGACCCACTCTCAGGTGCTAATGAATATGCAAACACAGACACTTTAAAAACAGAAGAAGTATTGCTGTTTACAGATCAAACTGATGATTTGACCGAAGAGGAATCGACTTTATTTCGGAGAGACTCTGTGACTAAGGGAGCAAGTGGGTTAGCACAAGGAGACAAGGAGATACATCAGATTTTTGAGGACCTTGATAAAAAATTAGCACTGAACTCCAGGTTTTACATCCCAGAGGGCTGCATTCAAAGATGGGCAGCTGAAATGGTGGTAGCCCTTGACGCTTTACATAGAGAGGGAATTGTGTGCCGCGATCTGAACCCAAACAACATCTTATTGAATGATAGAGGTCAGGAACTTTTGCAAATGCATTTCTTTTTATTCGCTGTTGCTTCCAATTAACTGAGTAGGCGTTTTATCTTGTAATTAGTATCTTCATTTCCTATCTAGAGCTTCATTATCAGTGCAGCAAATTCACCCCCAGTAATAGCTTCTAGTACTTAATGATGCCATTATTCTTAATGATACTGTTTTTAGCTACAAAAGGAGTAATTACAGTTCACTTCTGCAGAAAATGGAAGAGAAAAATGTTTTGATTTCTCCTGTCGTTTTGTTTTTAGGACACATCCAGCTAACGTATTTCAGCAGGTGGAGTGAGGTTGAAGATTCCTGTGACAGCGATGCCTTGGAGAGAATGTACTGTGCCCCAGGTCAGCGCCGTCTCCACCGCTTCCCTTGACAAAGTTCTCCGCAGCTCCCATGGCTCTAGGGAAGTTGGGATTTTCACCGGCAGTTTACCTTTGTGTTGGGTTTGGTTGTCTCTTTAATCCTTCAGAAAAGGAACCTGAGGGGTGAAGCCATGATATAACTTACAGTTTTGTGTGTGTATTTGTGTTGAATGGGTTTGTACTTCTTGTGGAAGCGATGATGTCTTAGAGACGTCTTAACTTCGAAGTGTTTAAAGACCTTTAAACACCTTGAACCTCTTTAAGTGCATGATTTTTATTAAGATGTGAGAGGTAATTGACTAAAAGGGCAAAATTCCTGAGTATAAAAATATAAAGATACAGTATAGGATTAAAAAAAATACAAGGTTGTGATTTCAGTGATGAGCCAACCTGGCATTTTAGAGCAGATTGTAAAGTCTCTTTTTCTGTATCTGAGAAATTTTAGGAAGCATGTTCTTCTTTTAAAATAGCGTATTTTGCTAAATATTTGATATAACAGTTTCTCTTCCTTTTACTGTATTGTCTTTATTTATTTTTTAAATTAGAGATTCACTTGTGGGAGTGTTAGATGCTTGGTTGATAATTACAGGTCACTTGAGCATAGGGATTGTATTTGAGTTAGTTTCTCTTTGTCAGATAGGGCTGTGTTTGAATCCAGGGTTCCTTCACCTTTTGCCTAGCATCCCGCCTCTTTGGGTAGCCAAAGTTTCTTCACTTGTCACCCCACTGGCTTTCAGAGAAAGTTCAAGCTGATTATGTTGACATGATCTGTTTAGTTGTTGATTAACGCAGTATTTAAGTGCTTACTAGCTAACCAGTGTATTATTGATGCTAACATTGTTTCCCTGCATAATGGAAAATTATTCTAATTAGGATGGAAAGAGCTATATTGTTTTTAGTTACACCCTTCATTGTTAAGAATGATTTCTGTATTGGGGAATAACAAAGTTTCTCAACTTGCAAAGCAAATATCCTAAAACTATTTTCTGAAAACAATGATTTGAATTTTCTTCGTACTGTTACTTTTTTTCTTTCTCCAAATTAGGGCTCTTTGTTTTTTTGTTTTTTTGTCTTCCAAGGGGCAATAGAACATGATTACATTTTTGTTTCTCTCAGATAGTATTATGCTGTTTTTTGAAATCCTATTAGTGTGACTTAGATAATGGGACAAGAAAATTTTTTTTCATAGTAAAATCCCTTTGTTATAGTTATCTGGTTCTTTTTTCTTTTAACAAACCCTCCTTTTTTTAACTTGATAAGAAATAACATTTGAGGTACCAGTATACATAGATATGTGTGTTAATTATATTGAATTGGAGGTTTTAGAACCAAAATTAAATTGGGGGATTTTTTTCAAGTGAAATCCTATTAAATCTTGAAGTCAGATGCAGTATAAAACTTACATTGAAGCCAAATGTTTATGGAGCATTGTTTAGTGTTTGTATAATGAAAGTCTCTTCATTCCTTGGGCTTAATCATTTGTTTTAGCAACAGGATAAAATAAAGCCAGTAATGGCCTTAATTGAAAAGTAATGCTAGTATCCTAATTTAAATAATAACTGACTCACTATTTCCTGTTAGTGTGGTTACTTTCTTATTGGATACTATCTGTATGTTGGCATTCCAGCAGATTATTTTTTTTCAGCTTAAAGTACAGTCCTGTTTACTGTAACATTATAGCATGTTGACCTTCTAAGAGTATAAATATATATGGAATGAAACCACATTCATCAATAGATAAGTACTTTCAATTTTGTGTACTGAGATACTGAATTTAAGGTCATTATCCAAGTTCTAATTTGTAAGCCTTTTCTCAGAAATCACAATTCTTACAGTTGACCAGCAGGTGGCAGTCTACTATTAATGGATTTTTGCTCTCATCTTTCAGGTTGCCCTTCTCTAACATTCAAAAAAAAGCTGTAGTCTGAAGAAGGGCTTTGTTTTAATTGTTTGCATAAAAGAATTGTACTTCCAAGCTTTGTGAGTTGCAAAAGTGCCCTAGTATTATAGCTTGCACTGAACAATGCGGAAAGTCTCTTCATTCCTTGGGCTTAATAATTTTTTTTATCAACAGGATAAAATAAAGCCAGTAATGGCCTTAACTGAAAAGTAATGCTAGTGTTCTATATTCGATGATCTTAATCTCAGAGAGTTCCAGAACTCAGTTAAGTCTGTACTTTTGCCCACAATGCAAGGGGAATTGGAGCAAAGTTTGTAAATTACTGTGTGTTTCACATGGGGGCATAGAGTTCTTGGTCCTCTTTTGATCTACTCTTAGAAACATTAAGGGTTTAACTAATTCTCCCACACCCCCAGCCCTCCCATTTCCTAACTCTAACCTTAGTATTATTGTCCAAGTAACTCTACAGTGTACTAAGCCCCTGGTGTTTGGTTATAAAGTAAAGTTGTCAAAGATTATGATGAGAACAATTCACTTCTGTTTAAACAGTGTGCAACCTCTACCCCTACCACTCCTCCCTCCTGGGAATCCTTATCATGTATTTGTCCTAAAAACATTATCCACCTGCCCTGTACTTTATATTATCAGTAATGTATCTTTTTATCTTGTGGATGATGTGCCTTTATATTTTGAGAAAAATTTCCAGTAACAGATTCGATTTGCATGGGCAGAAACTTGAGCAAATGCCAAACTAGCAGGGGGGCCATTATTCTGTTCTATAAATAAGTTTAAAAAAAGAAAGAAACACACACACTGAAACCTGTGAATCAACATGTTTTGGCCTAATTGAGGGGAAAAGCAAGATAGATAAATTTTGAAATGCAAATGATCACCTTCTGTTATTGAAGTGTAGTTTCTGCCAACTTTGTGATCTTAGCTTTTAAAAGTCATAGTCATTTCAACAATAGACTACCAAGGATGTCTGATACTGACAGGCTTCTGTAACAAAATGAAGAATGTTTTTTCTTAAAGTTGCCACTTTCTATATTAAAGAAAACACGTCCAACAACAGAAAGACAAAAACCATGGCGCGTTCTCTGTCTACATCTGTGAAAAAGCCAGCAAATAAGCGGCTGCAGCTGCAGGCCCGTCAAGAGGGTCTTGAGCATACGAATTCATCGATCAAACCCAACCCTGTGTTCAAAGTAGCAGCCTTCCTTTTAGGTCCACTTTGTATCCTTAGAGTATCTAGGGTGATTCCCTAGAAAGATTTTATTTTACATAAACATCATTCATAGTAAATGGGTTCCTTTCATACCAGAGAAACAGAACTGAGTTCAGGACAAGAACCAGCAAAGAAATAGTCCCCGACGTAGGAATAGATTGGGTAGCATGACAGTGTAAGTGGAAGTGTCTGGTTTCCATATTAGGAGACTTTTAGATGCGGTATTAAGAGACTTTTAGACAGGTTCCCCTGTTTTTCAGTATGAAACTACAGAATAAAAACTGGAGTGAATTGGCTGTCCTTCTCCGGGGGACTTTCTTGTCGTTACTCTGATTTTGTTTCTGTCTGCGCGTGCGCGTGGACGCACAGGGTTTGTGTGTTGTGGCGTTGGAACTATCGCAGCACAGAACGATTTTTTGTTATAGCATTTTAAGTATAAAGGAAAAAGAAAATGTTAAGGAAGTATTTTTCTTACATTAGTTTATCAGTCTTAACCAATCATTAAAAAGCAGCTAGAAACTAGAACCTATAATATTGAGCATACAGAGTGCAAGCAACTGTATTTGAAAGTTTAATATGCAATCTAACTGAGTTGAATTGTTTATATGTTAGATCGTATGCTAATAATGTCACTTAAGTCTCCCATTCTAGTCTTAAGAAGTTGAGACGGTATCCTATCAGCGCGTGCCCTGCACCTTTAGTTTCCACCCCACTGTGAGTCTTTATAAATGCCCGAAATTTACGTTGATATGTCTCACTGAGTACTTTTCAGACTTGAGAATTTATAGGTGAATCTGTGTGTAAATTGGAGAAGTCCAAAATGCTCTTTACCGCACCCCGACCTCCACGCTCCCAGATGTCAGATGACAGCTTCGCTTCCTCTCTCAGGCGATTTCACACACGGAGACAGCTCACAGCTGACCGGGAAAGTGAAACATAGAAAACCCAGGCCGAAGGCTGTCTGCAAAATTCAGTTAGGAGCATGACATTTGTTTACTACCTTTCTTTGCTCTCCCAGCCTGAACTTATCAAATAGCCCATGAATATATTTTTTGAGAGTAGTTTCCCTTGCCCTTCTCCATAAACATGTTTTATACACAGTTTGTTGCTTTTAAAGCATGGTACTGTGTATGATAGTTATGTATTCGATTATTAGATCTGGGAGTCAGACCATGAATGGTTTAAAATATCATGAGGCCATCATAAGTTTAAAATTAGAATATTGAGATAGAATTGAGAATTGCTAAACCTTGATATTTGTCCCATGTTGGCCATTAGCTCATTGCACGGCCTTATTGTGCATGTTTTTGGACTTTCTTGGCCTTACTGTACCAATAATTAAACAGATTTGTGAGTGCAAAAAAGATCACAGGTGTCAAATCATCTAATTCCTTTCTAAATTCAAGTCCATCTGATTAGGCAAGGATTTTTTCCCCCAAGAATAAATACTGATTTTTTTTTGTCTAACATTAGTAGGGTTAAAAGAATTATCTGACATGTGAACTTTATACGCATATATTTTTACTCATAGAGTATGTACCTAAAGAGTATATTGTGGAAATGGGAGATTGATGGAAAATATTTACAGGAAAAATGCCAAGACAATTTTTTTTGAGTAGGGTGGAATTTGAATGCCAAGATTTTCAGCAAACAAAATTGTTTGAAGAAGACTCATTTAAATCTGAGAATTTGGGGTCCTGGGTAACTTCATCAAGCATGAGGAGTCTAATTTTAGGAATGCAAAATTGATAGAGAAAACAAACAAATATAGATGTATATTTTGGAATAATAATGATACAACCAAGAAATAGATCTGTATCCCTGGTGTAGTCCTTTCCCTCCTCAAAGGAGAAGGAAGAAAAAGACAAGAGGGAGCTTTAGAAATAATTTTAAAAGAGTAAAACATTTGTGGTTAATATTTAAACATTACGTTTCAAACAGTAACTCTTTTGTTAGATTTACCCTTAAGCAAAACTTCAACAGTAGCTCTCGTGTACATAGTAAATGTTTTAATGTTTTCCTTGAACGATTAGCAAGTACTTTTAATCTTTTGCCTTCATTTGCTATTGTCATAAAAGTGAAATCTTTATCTATAAGAGAGAACCAGTTAACTTTTCAAATGTAAAGGGTTGCTTTATAGAAGTTTGTGGTTCTAGAACCTTGGGATCCACCCCTAGGTATACTGTGCCCTGGAACCCTCAAAACCACCCTGATGATGGGCCAGTCACCTTCACCTCTGGGTGCAGGTCACTCCCTGTGGAAATAGACCCATTCTGAAATCATCCTTCTCATCCGGCCAGAATGTGACTGGTCTCCAGTGGTGGGAATGAGACAGGATAGCGAAGTGTTCACTCTCTGTCATTTGGCACCTTAGTGCATAACACATTAGCCCCGCTCAAGAGAAGGGATTCTTCAGCTGTTAGAAGTAGAGAATTTATAAGAGTGAAGGAATTGCTATTGTATTTCACCTCTTCTGTGTGAAAACATTACCTCTGTACATTTCATAATGCCACCTGATATGGGAGAATGGGGGGTTTACCTCAAGTTTTAAATTATTAAAAGGAGGTAATCTCAAACTCTTATTAACTTCAGACATTTTTCCTTATGATCTTGAACAATTTTTCTTGTTTAAAAGAGGAGCAAGAGACTAGATACTTAAAGTTTTGAGCAATAGCTGCAGTGTATTGCCTCTTAATTTACAGGTCAAAATTGATTTGGGGCAACGATTCAGTTAATCGGTCTCATTACTTTGACAAAATCATCAGTTTCTCTACCACGTAAAATCTGGTTATTTTGAATCTCCATGAGGTAACCAGGGCTTACTCCTCCTAAGCCATTGTTCTCAAATACGTCTTTCACATACATGCTTTAAGGTGCTAAGATTTAAAAAAAATTAACGGTGATAAAGCGAGTCCAGTTCCTGAAGTTCTCTCATAGCGGTGCGCGGAGCCCTGCCTGCCCAGCACAGCCGCGGAGCGCAGAGAGGGGAGACCGTCTGTGCGCCCACGGTTTTCAGGTGGCCCCTTTCTCAGCAGCCAGCCTGCACGGCGGCGGTGGGTAACGCTGCGACACCGGTGGCTGTGCACACTGGCCTCGTCGTGGTACGATCAGTGGGAAGTGGAACGTACTCTTGGTTTTTTTTCCTGTTAGAAATGCCGGGTGAGAGAGTAAGCAAGGTTGTGCAGGGCTCAGAATTATAATTATAACCAGTCAATCAGAAGTCATAAGGCAGTTACCCATTTCTTACTTTATCTCACAAGAAAACGGTAATGACACCTGTAAACTCCCTTGAACAAGTAATACTGGGCTGTGGAATGCTGAATCAAGTTAAGGAGTTTTGACTCAAGCTCAGAACATGGTGGCCAGGTCACCACGACAACAAGACCTGGGTGGTGGGAGAGAGCAGAATTCGGTGTTTTGTCAAGCCTGGCCTGAGTTGGCTGAGGGCCGTGTGTACTTACATCCAGCTCCCCACGTGTAACAAAACGGGTTCAGGTCATTGAATTACCTGAAAACCAGCTGAATTGATGTGGTGGCACCAGGAAGCAAAGGCTAGAGACTGGGACAAGCCAAGAAAGCCGGAAAGGTGCGCCCAGCATCACACCCCTCCCGTCACCGTGTGGCCTCCTGGAGAGCAGAGCCCCAGGTGTGTAGACTCCTCCAGGCAGAGTGCTGGCCTCTGTCCTTGGCCTTGTCTGGACAACACTCTAACGAACCCCAGTAACATGATCCAGGCAACTTCTAAACAGTTCACGTACCCTCCTTGACAAACACGGCATTTGAGTAATCTGTTCAGTGCAATATTGAGGGCTTTATGGAATGTAGAAATGATCATTGTGAAGCCAGCATTTTCTGAATAGTATAAAATTAGGAAAGATGGAGGAAAGTGCCCATTTGGAAGGATAAGGTATGAGACGCAAATCCAGGCTATAATTAGTCTCCCACCCTGAGAATTAAGATCTGCCACATCGAGACATTGTGAGACCTCAAGCAAGTGAATTTCTTCTGTCCAGAATACCTCATTTCAAGTACACAGTCTTTGAACAGTTGTGAGCCAACAGACTTTTAAACTTTAAACTTCCTAACTTTAACAATTTAGGTTATAGGCATTAGAGGAACAAGTCAAACCTGGAATTAAAATGAAATTTTATTCTTATAGTTGGTGCGGCTTTTAGTTGTTTTCCTTTCAGTTGAAAGATTTTGTCTTGTTTGTGGAAACTTAAAAATATATTTGTTTCTAAAATGATACCTTGGGAGAAAAGTAGGTAGTATGGTTGTCCTAGAGAACACTTAAATGAATTTGATTTTGATAACATTTAAATAAAGTTTCTAATGGATACCAGTCATGTCACCAGGCTGGCAGCCAGATAGCAGAACCAGCGTGCATGTTTCTAGCGCCTTTGATGGACTCGTGTGCCTGGATTCCCTGTGTTGAAAAGGGGCTGGGGAGACCTGGAGTTACCTCCCGGTCCTGTCTTTTTCCTGCTGCCAGGGCTTTGCACCTTCTTTCCTTGCCATACGCCCTTTGGGCCAGAACAGACTGTAGCCATCGGCACCTCTGCAGAGGGGAGCACTGGGGGGTATCCCGCCGACACCCCGCCCTGAGCCACCCCGTCTGAGCCACCGTCACATCTTGCCTGGACTACTGTGTCGTCAGCTGACTGACCATTCTTACCCTGCTTTCGTCTGTGTCGTCCGGCAGCCAGAGGACGCTCCAGAGAGTGTTCGAAACTTCCCAGCCTGTCACGTGTCAGAGTGCCCGCCGGCACCCGAGAAAATGAATTGTGATGAGGCCTCTTTAGGTGTTTTGAATGAACAGTGCCGCCACCCAAGATGGCTATATTTCTTTGGCAGACATTTGCTATGTGGCTCCTGTGTCCCAGGCACTGTGTCTAGGAGCTAGAGATAAAAGACATAATTGGTAAAATATTGACAGTTACTTTGAAGATTTATATTAAAAAAGAGACTACCCAAACAGAAGACCTATGCCATCGGTTAATTAGGACATTAATAGACTTTTATAGTGCATAGCTGTATTTATAGAATGGTAATTTACCAAGCTAACAAAAGATATGCTTAGCTGTCCCTTTTCTCGCCGTTTGGTTCCGTATAATGTTGGACACAGAAAAATTCTTTCTTCTGTGTTTCTTTCTCTTTGCTCTTTAGTCATCAGCTGTAGTGGAAGACTAATGCTCAGCCCCTGCATGGAAAATCTTTATACACAGCAAGAGCTGGTGAGAGAAATTGACTAGAATTTTGTAATTCTAGTCCCTTTCAATTAGCAACAGATGCTGCAGGGAAGGCCCGCCTGAGTGGGAACACGGTACAATCAGGAGTGCTCCTTGCAGAAAAAAATGCGTGCTTTTCCTCGGTCCAGATATGTCAGTGTGTCACTAATGATAGATTAGAATTTTTCTTTTTAACCTTTCTCTCCTCCTAAGGCCATTAATGAAGTCTGTCTCCCTTGGAAGGAAGTTAACAAATGTTTGGTCATTTGTGACAGCGTTTGAAATCTCACTGAACACTTACAGAATTTGTGGAAAAATTTAAACACTCCAACTTGTTTTCTGACACTGCAGAAGCGTGCATGGGGTTTAGTTTTAAGGTTTAGAAGAATGTGGCTTAATTTTCATATTGTCTTCACTGAGGATTTGTCTTTTATTCCACACGCTAATGTATTTTTGTTACTTATGTTTCTTTTCCACAGGAAAGAGCTGGGATTCTTTTTTAAAAAATATTTTATTCGTTTATTCCTAGATAGAGGGGAAGGGGGACAGAAACAGTGGGAGGGAAGCATTGACGTGAGAGAGAAACATCAGTTGGTTGCCCTTTGCACGTGCCCTGCCGACCGGGGACCGGGCTGGCGGCCCTGGCAGGCGCCCGCCCTGCCTGGGAGCCACACGGGCGCCCTTTACTTGGTGGAATGAGCCCCACCCGTGGAGCCACACTGGTCGGGGGAGAGTGGGAATTCCTCAGGTGAAGTTTTTAAAATTAAAATAAATTATTTAGGAAAAAAATTAATTTGGAAAATAATTCTGTGGCATTAGAAAAATATATTTACTCTTCTTCCCCTAAATATACTTACTACTGATTACCATTTTAATGTATTACATAGGTCTGCGCCTTTAAACTTGCTCTGTCATGTTGATATTTGGATAGAGTGCTACGTCATTTATGTGACAAATTCTTCCAGCAACTCCGTTGGCTTAAATTGACTGTTACATAAACGCTTATTTGCAACAATTGCTTTTTCATTGGGATTTATATGACCTCTTAATAACAATTCCACAGTTACTATTATTTTGAGAGAGGAAAGGAATAAGGCTTTTAAGATTCTCTTTATTAAGAAAAGTATACTTAAGGAAAAGAGTTTAGGAAACATATTTAAATACTTATACTAAATTAAAAGAGAATTTTTTAATAAGTGAAATTCTTGTCTAAGAAATTCAGAACTTCCTACCGTATTTTCGGACCATAAGATGCACCCAGGTTTTAGAGGAAAATAGGGAAAAAAATTGAAGTGAAAAGTGTGGTAAAATATTTAATAACATAAATAACAATATTTCACCAATGTAAATGTAAACAGAACTCAACAGCAGCATTAACAACCATTCTTCCTCCCAAATGGGGGGTGCGTCTTATAGCCCCCAAAATACGGTATATTTCCTGCCGTGTCCTGGAAGGAAGATAGCCACACAGAACACACTGCCAGATGGAGGCTGTGGTTTCTGGAACGGGTGTGGGCAGCTGTAGTGTTGATATTAGTAGAGGTAAGTGGAAGGGGGAGATGTCCTGTGTAGGGAACAGAACCAGTGACATCACCAGTTTGAGGATGTGTCTCACAAATCCATCAAGAACTACCTGAGTAATAGCAGATTCCCTTATTTATCACGCATTGTAACAGTAATGTCTCTTAAAGAAGAGTAACTTCTGAATTTGGGGGGCTGAGGGCACTACAATTGCTTGAAATATAAGATGATTTTTTTTTAAAGATTTTATGTATTAATTTTTAGACAGAGGGGGAAGGAGGGAGAAAGAGGGAGAGAAATATCAGTGTGTGGTTGCCTCCTACGTGCCCCTCACTGGGGATCTGGCCCATCTCCCAGGCATGTGCCCTGAGTGGGAATCAAACCAGTGACCCTTTGATTAGCAGGCCGGTGCTCAATCCACTGAGCCACACCAGGCAGGTGCAAGATGATTCTTCTTTATAAAGCTTTGTAGAAAGGTTGGTCTTCATTTAAAGCTTGAGTTTGAGATGCATTGTCTAGCTCTTTTATTTTGGAGTCATATCTTTGTCACACGTATGTGGCTTAAATTGTATAGTCCTGAAAGGCAGGGCAGACAAGCACCTGCCGTGATTTCAGGAATGCTGAGATCAGGTGGTCTGTCCAGTGTCTTTCCTACTTCCTCAGGTCTGGGTGGATATTTTTTTTCCCTTCACTTCTCATACAGATACAGACATTTTCTGGTTTCCTGAGTCCAAGCTACCTCTTTTTATCTCCTTTACTTTTCAGGAGTGAGGCTTTATAGTTCCACCTTTGGGGTCAGGTGACATGATTATTTTTGGCTTTGGGGGGAGACTTAGTAAACTCTGATTATCGTAAGGACTGTCCAACTCAATTATTCTGTGATTTAGCAAGCCCTGTGACAGTATGGGTTACCAGGGTAGCACTGTTTTTCTGAAAACTGTCCTGGCTTGTTGAAGAGTGTTCTGTGAGGTGTTAAACACAAGTAAAGCCAAAGTAGGCAAATTATGTTTTACGTTGTGGTATCTTTATTGTTATGTGAGCTGCTTTATTCTTGTGTGAAATGAGACAGTTTGAATCATTAGTGTGACTCAGTAAGACTGTACATTGTGTTAGAATCTGAGACTTGATGGTGCCAAAGTGAGAATTCCAGAATTGTACTAAGCCGTTCCCACATACTTGATGTCCTTAGAAAATTCTGGATGACTTCAACTCTAAGCTGGAGCCGCGTCTGTCTCCATCACATTAAAAGGTGGTAACGGTTAGAGGCAATGACACTGATTCATTTCGCCTGCCACCGGGCCCCTGAGGGAAAGGAAAGAGTGGCTCTGTCTAGAAAGGAGAGGAGGGAAGATCGAGGGGGCTGGCTCATTTCGGCATAACCCCACTCTTTGGGCATCTTAGGTTAACGGAGGGAGAGAAAGTTACGAGAAGGGCTCGTGAGTGCTTTTGAAAACGCTTCCAGGATCACCAAGTTACACATAGGAAGAACGGTAGGGGTCTGGCTGCCCTGGTTTTCGGGGAAGCGTGGTGACCTCCCCAGCCAGGCCCGGACGGAAGCGTGTCTGGAGCCCTGTCCGTGTGTGTCTTTGACTCAGGAAGAGAATGTCTTTTTTTTTTTTTTGAATTTTTGTGGGGATAATGTGAGAATTCATTTGTTTTCTTAGGGAATAGTTTATCTTTCCTCCTGATCACTGTGCTTGATGCCTGCAGTACTGCTGCCCTTTGGAGAAAGGCTACTGTTCTCCCGCCCTGGGAAGGCGAGTGTAGAATGCAGTGGGGTAGCTGGGACGGCACGGAAGCTCTACATGTCGGGTTTCATAGGGAAAATGGTTTGAGAGGTGACAAAACAGTGGTAGAATTTATCCTTTAAAACGTGTTTCTGGTTTTATTTTTCAGAGATTAATACAACTTAAGGTCGGAGTTGAAAGGGATTTCTTAGCTCCACCGTGTTTTATTCTTAAAATAGCCTCACACATTTATTTGGTATTTAAGTTTTCTACTTTTGAAGTGTGGCCCACAGGCCTGACCAGTCAGCTGGTGTTTGTAGTAGCTGTCGCGTAGCTTTGTAGAGACAGGGCCCGGCACAGGCAATGCCCCTCTTTTATTATAACATCATAAACATGTAATTCTGAAATATAGCAATATCACACTCAAGCACACTGTGTAACTTTTTCAGTGAAATGCTCAAATTAAAATTATAAATTATTACACCCTACCAACCACACTCAAGCAGGCCTTACTTCTGCTGGACCCTGTGTAAAGCAGCACTCTTGATTTATCCTTAAATATTATGTAGGTTTTGCAAGTAAAACAGTTTCAGAGTGATGCTTTATGTATTTATTACATTGTATCGATTATGCTATTACAGCTGTCCCATTTCCCTCCCTTTATTCCCCTCCTCCCTGCACACTGCCTCCCACCCGCATTCCCCCTTTAGTTCAAGTCCATGGGTTTTTGACAGCCACGGGACCTCAGGCTCCTTTTTGGCAATGCAGTTTCAGAATATAGCTTTACAGTTTCATCTGAGTGTTAGATCGGGGGCTAGTTTGTAATAATATTAAAATATAGGCGCTACTCAGATTGGGACTCAGCAGGCGCTGCGGCAGTTCACATTTGGTCATTTGTACTTGTTCAGGACTCGGCAGAACATCGCAGGGATTTCAAAACTGCATAGAGCCAATGAAACTAGTCAGACTCCTCAGCTGAACAAGTTCATGGAAACCAGTAAAGGCATACACCTTGTCTGTCTCATCAAGTTCCTCTCAAACTTTTCTGCCCAAGTACTTCTGACCGTAGAGGTGATGTGAAATGAGTACCCCTGGGGACTAGTGAAATACGATCCTGAAGTTCCTTTGAAGTCTTTTATCTTGCAAATCCATGCAAATTTTACATTCTCTTCCATAATAGATCTGTGTTGCTTTTAATAGTGAAACAATACCCACCCCCTTTCACACATATAAAAATCTTCATGCTCAGGAAGATGTACTGTGCTTATTTGGTAGTTTCAGGGGACCCCCCAACACGCACATACAGTGACACATTTCAGTCCTCCCCCACTCCCCCGGGGAACATCCCAGCAGTGATGTGGGTAACTGGCGGAACATGTAACTTTCGATGGTCGAGGCTGCACTGGTACTAGCACTTGGACCTTTGGCTGAGTGTAAAAGGAGCCTTTATCAATGGTTTGTATTAGATAGACTCACCTCAGTGACCCTCTGCTCTGCTCTGACAGGAACGCTTTCTGAGCAGACCCGGCGTAGGGCTTTAGTCCAGAGCTCCAGCGCATGTTGTTAGATGCTATGAAACCATCTTACTAATTTTCCCAACTTTTGATTGTGTCTGAGGTTCCTCTTTTCCCAGGACAATTACTACTTTCGTTCTTCTCCAGAGTCACCTGACCCAAATAAGTTCTCCATAGTTTGCTTGGAGATTTTAAACAATGCATGTAAAATATTAGACGTAGTTCCTTACACACGGTAAGCAGTCAGTAAATGTTAGCTGCTGTTTTATCGCAATTATCATTGCAGTGTGTGCCTACTGTGAGCCAAGCAACAGATCATGCACAGAAAGGCAGACTTGTAGGTGGCCTGCTCACAGCAGATGGCTGACCCATAATGTTGGGTCTCAACTTGTGAACAGGGGTCAGCTTTATTATAAAACTATGAAACATGTACTGCTTGCTGTAGGATTAAAGGAAATGGAATCACTTAAATTCTTGAGCAGAAGCAGTGAAAGATAAAAAACCATTAGCTACACCAGTAGGAAAATCGGCTTTAGTTTTGCACTATGTAGCAGTGTGGCCAGCACGTGGGGTTCTGTGGACGAAGAGTGCCTGGTTTGTGCTGGGTGTGTGTGCTGGTCGAATGACTCTTAGGTTGAGACCTCATAGTGGAGGCCTGATTGTACGAATGCCTAATTAAACTAGACATTTGAATGTTATTGAATGGTCAGTGAGAGGCCATTTCAGAATTTTGAATAGAAAAATGATGTGTTGACTACTAAAACTGGAAGGAAATGTGCAAAAAGTTGTTATTTGACGACAGGAACACGGTGAATTTCTTTTACTTTTGTCAAGTTTCTAAGGACATACACCCTGCCAGAGGTTTTTAGAGCACACTTGAAGGCGATGGCAACTCCACAGGCAGGTTGGGCTGGGTGTGGAAGCACTGGGCTTGAATCTGGGAGGGCACCCTGAGCACTTGGGTGAGAAACCACGAGGGAATCGTCCTTCAGGAGGATCACTGTTTTAGGAGACCACCGATCTCAGATCTAACCCGCACGTTGTGGATGAGATCGAGTGGTTCCTCAGGCTCTTGGTCCAGAACTCTGGCGGCTCGTCTGTTGCTTCCTGTGATGTGGACTGACAGTCAGGCTGTGGGGGAGCAGGCTCTCGGGAAGGGTAGGCCCACCTACAGCTTTGCCTTCCCAGCCCCAGCAAGCCTAAATGTTTTCATGTCATCTTGTCATACATTTTATGTTGTGCCATTTAGATCCTCACACCGGTTAATAAGTAGAGAATGAAAATAAAAATCTCACTACCCCAGAGGCAAATCACTAAATCATTTTGTCATATTGTCTTACCAGGCTTTTTTGTAAATACATAATTTTAAAATAGAATTCTGTTGTTTTAGAGCTTGTTTTTTTTAAATTTAATGTATCCAGATGTTGACTTAGACACTTTAAACTTTGCATGAAGACATCATTTTAAATGATTATGTAGTAGTATTCCCATAGGGAGTGCCGTTGCTCATCATTAAATCTCTATCATTAGAGAGTTCTCAGTTTTTAAAACGAGCTGCTATTTTATAAATGCCAGTGGATCTAGGAGGATTCGGAGACTTGGTCAGTCACTCAGTAGTTGTGTGAGAGCAGCTGGTTAGAGAATGGAGGGTGTGGCTTGGCCTGAAGCTCCTGGGCGGGGTGGGAGGCTGGGGAGGGGCTAGCGTGCAGGGCGTCCTGTGCGTAAGTCTGGAAACCCGGAAGGAGAGCCTGGGCGCAGGGGTTTGGGCGAAGGCTGCTGAAATGGGCTGCGTTCAGTATCTTGCACAGGAGTGACTCTTTTTTCTCCTCTGGTCCTTTTCTTTCTGTGACCTTTGTTTCAAGGCTTAAAGCTCGAGCTATTTTATGAGTTTTGCGGTTCTCCCACACAGAGATTTACTAAGTATTGGTTAAGAGGCTGGGTGTCTGAGCACCACTTCCAGTTATTTCTTCTTCCTTCTTCTTCTTTGTATAAGTATGCATATTTATTTATTTTTGTTTTTTAAATTATATGTTACTGATTTTACTGTTGCAGTTGTCCCCGTTTTCCATCTTTCCCCCCCTCCGCCCAGCACCCCCCACCCCGCCAGGCAGTCCCCACACCATTGTTCCTGTCCACGACTCACGGGTGTAAGTTCTCTGGCTACTTCTTTCCTGTACTGTACTGTGCAGCCCCGTGGCTACTCTGTAACTGCCTGTTTGTACTTCTCAGGCCCCTCACCTCTTCACCCATTCCCCCAAACCATATGGCAACCATCACACCGCTCTCTGTATCCATGATTCTGTCTCTGTTCTTCTTGTTTGCTTAGTGTGTTTTTTAGATTCAACTGTTGAGAGATATGTATTTGTTACCATTGTAGTGTTTCTGTTATTGATCTTTTTCTTTCTACCCCAAGGCTTTAGAACATTATTGTTATGAGTTGTGGGCTACCCGCAGACAACTAATAAGTGTGTTTTGTCATTCAAATAGAAAGGGAAGGGCAGATATTGATAAGGCTTAGTGATTAATTGAATGCCATTAGGAAAGGACTAGAATGTGTCAAACATGACTTAAGGGCTAGAAGCCTCAGAAGTGGTGGAGTGAGGAGTTTTTGCTGATTTGTGGAGAAACCTGAAAGAGGACACCTGAAAACCCACATTACGCTTAAGGAGCTTGTGCTGCTGAGATAGGGGTAACACAGATAAAATGGTAATTTGCAGACACTCCACAATCCCTTATCTTAGCCGATAGTTTCAGTGGTGCCTTAAGACAACACATCTCTGTACTCGTAATAACAAAATGGGTAAATTTGCATTGTACATGCTCTCTCTGTAGTTGAAATCAATTGATTATGTAGGAGAGGGATGATACTGTGAACGAGGTTTTAGTTCTGCTGCCGATTTACGGTGTGAATGTGTGACATTGGACAGGGCATTTCACCTCTCTGGTTCCTAATCTGCGCAAGGATAATTAATACTGGTTTAAACGGTTTTTGCAGTTTATTCTGAACCTAGGGTTTTTATGTTAAAACAAGACATGACCTTTGAGGTAGAGTTGGCTATACTTTCTCAAATTTGAAAAATTAAGCAAAATGCTAATCTAGTAGATTCATGTAACTTTTAAGTATAGCATCTTGAAGGTGTCCCTCTATCAACCAAAGAACAAATGTCTCAGTTTAATATATGACTGTGTCAAAAAAAAAAAATGCAACCACAGTAGGTGACCAAAGGGATAAGTAACTTTCAGGAATTTTGAAAGCCCAGTAGTATTTAGTATATGCTCTCTCAGCATTAAAAAGGTCACCTTGCTTATACATGTTAATTTTGAAAGTTTAATTGACCTTTGGAATTTTAATAGCAACCTTTTTTGGTGTGTGTAGAGGTTGGAGCGATCACTGAAGAAACCGAAGCCTGCGACTGGTGGAGTCTGGGCGCCGTCCTCTTTGAACTTCTCACTGGCAAGGTGAGCAGAGACCTGGACGCTGATAAGCTTTACCAGCTGCCACCTGGATTTCAAATGGAGAACGTGCAGCCTTTGCCTTTAGTTTTTAGATCAGGGGCTTGGGAAGAAAACCTTTGAGAAATACATGTTTATCAAGATTCCAGATTTTTTTTTCTTACAAAAATAAAGTTGTATTACACTGAATAAATTGATGGTAAAATTCTGTTATGTCACAGTGTTAGTACACAGTGGGATAGAAGACTGAAGATTTTTTCTTTTCATTTTTTATGATTCACTTTGAACAGAGTTCTATCTGTATAGTCCAGCCAGGATGTATTAGAATTCTCTGGGTGAATTTTAAGCATCTTGTCTGAAGTCAAGAGGGGATTCTCATTTTAGAAAATTAATATAGGTATGAAAAGTAACATCTTTTTCCTCAATACTGTAAATTTTTCCTGTGTGCTAGCTTAAGGACAGAATTTAAACTTTTTCTGATCAATAACTTTTATGAAAGACACTTGAGGTTAATAGACTTTAATAGAGTGCTGTACAGATTGCCTCCTGGGAGGAAAACAGAGGAAATGAGTGGTCATATTTTTGTAAGTCGTCACTTACCTTAAATATATAGATAAGACTGAATTCCCAAGATAGTTGTAGAATTTACAATTCACCTATACATACACTTATACCATAGTGTGCTATACATACACATAAAGTATCATTATTAACAAATTCTAATATTTGAAGGTTATTAACACATTACAAATTTTAGTGATATCTAAAGTCCCTTTTTAGTTTTCTTTAAACTTTTTTCTTTATTGATTTTAGAGAGAGAGGAAGGGAAAGATAAAGAAAGGGAGAGAAACATCGATGTGAAAGAGAAACACTGATTGGCTGCCTTTTGTAGGTGCTCCAACCTGAGACCAAACCCCGCAGTCCCGGCACAGGCCCTGGCTGGGGATCAAACCCAGGACGTTTCAGTTTGCAGGACGATGCCCAAACATCTGAGCCACACCAGCCTAGGGTCCCCTTTTTAGTTTTGATATGAAATGTAAGCTCTTCTACGTAGGAGCCATTTTCTTTATAACTAAGGGAAAAGGGCTGGTAGCATCAGCTTATGATGTGATTTTGCTGATTGCCTTCAATCCAGTGGAGGCTTTGTAGGCTTGGCGCCCTTGTCCCAAACCGCCTGGGCGGCACTGTTGAACACCGCAGCTCCGGTTCAATCGTGGTCGCGTTCTCGGTGTGCGCTGTCTATATGTCCTGGGATAAGAAGTGTGCCTGACTGATTGTTTCAGACTCTGGTCGAGTGCCACCCGGCGGGAATAACCACTCACACCACTTTGAACATGCCAGAAAGTGTCTCTGAAGAGGCTCGCTCGCTCATTCAACAGGTAATGTCATTGACCTATTGGCCAAGTATGTCAGCCATGCAAATTAGTAGAGCCTGCAGCTCCAAAACCTTCAAGAAGTTAGTTTTGGGCAAGAAAGACCCATTACTAATTACAAACTCAGAGCTAATACTGTATATCTTTAGGTTTCTGCTATAAGTATTGGTGAGGTCTGAGAGAACAGGTAAAGCTTATTAGTATCAATTTTTTAAAAAATTCAGGCTAATGTTCAGTCAATTTCACATATTTGTGTAGGCATGAGATTTAAGTATTGCTTTCCCAGGCATAGGCCTGGAACTCCGGTGAGCTCCTTAAACGAATTCCCTGCGTTGAAAACGCCCCTCTGGTTTTGCACACCGGATTTGGTGAGCGCACCAAGGGTGGAAGTGCTGTGACATGATAGGCCCGCGGCGGATCGGCAGTAATTGTCAGGCCCAGGATCCGTACACTTTTATGAAAACTGTAAAGGGAAAGGTTATTTGAAAAAGATCAAGAACTGAAATTTTTGTTTAAAGAAACATGAAATTTTTTTAATCAGGGAAAGCAAAATTTTTAAAAAGGTGAGAGGGGCTACTACATTAAGAAGAGAAACACCTAGTGTCCCATTGAAGAGTGATTGCGGTCCATCCACGAATGTACGCGAGGCCAGTGCTGTGCGCTGTGAAGGTGAGACGGAAGTCACCGTGTGGCAGATGGACGGGATGAAGGTGGCTGGACAGGTTTAAAGACAAGACTACTTTGGCGAGTGAAGTTACGGAGGGGTTACCATCGATGCAGTGGCAGTATTAGGAAAGTTTTTGTGCAGTGGGTGTTATTTTTGTGGAGCCCTAGATTGATTTTCGGCACGACGGGGTTGGATGTGGGAGGAATAGCTAGGTGGAATGAATGATCGGCTCCCACAAAGAATGAAGTCTAAAAGACGCAGTTTGGGAAATCAGACGTTTGTTTTGTCTGGAGTGGAAGGACAAATACGGGGATGAAAGATAGCAGCAGATGAATGTGGGAAGATGAGTTGGGATTCTGTCACGGGGTTCTACTTTCCTGAACACCAGGGTAGAGTGATGATATTTAATTCAATAACAAAAATGTGGAGTTTTTGTGCAGAAGAGGGAAAGGATCAGAATTGCACTTCAGGAAGATTCTGAAAATATAAAGCAATGTAATCAGGGTGGAAATACTGGGATGAGAATACCCAGAGCCCTTTGCAAAAGGGTTAAGAGATAAGGGGAAGATACATAAAACATTTCATTCTAATGGAAAAAAAGACAGCTACTCAGTTGATTTCATCCTCTTTGTTGTGGCACAGAAAAGGTAAAGAATTTTTGTTGGTAAATAACTTAAGGAAGGATAGGGACTGCCGTTTTTTTGTTGTTGTTTCTCTTCCTTGAAGAAGTAGTCATTATCATCCAGTGTGGGGCAAAAGTAGGCTAACAGTTGTGAGTACAAGAAACAGTTTATTCTTATATTATTTATTATTATTTTCCGTATGAACAATTGTTAATCTGCTTTTGCCCCACCCTGTATAGTAATGCAAATAGAATTATTTGCATTAATTTATAAAGGTCTGCTGCTCCTGTCTGTATTAGAATTGTGTTGTAAAGGAGTCTAGGCTTAAGGTATGTTAATCCCCAGGTACAGAAACTTGGAGCTTATGGAGTAGCTCAGCACTCTGTCACTGGCCTAAGGAAGCTACCACTCATGTCGAGGAAACATCATCAGGAAAGGGAAAAGGGGTCTCTTGGCATGATTAGCAATTTGTCACTTTACTTTCCTCTTCCACTACCTCACAGGTCATAGAGGTCATTCCAAAAAAAATTGCAAAATGATTTATTTGGAAATAATTACTCTGCTTTGGGGAGATTTCCCCTCTTTGGTCTGTCTGCTCCTTGCTTTTTTCCTAGGTTTCATAAAGCCCTGCTCCCATGGTTCAGTCATCTCAGTCAGGCGAATGGTACTAAAGTAAACATAGTACGTTTTAAATGCAGTTTTTAAAAAAGCTTCTTATATTTTACAAAGCCTTAGAGCATGTATGTTTGTACTGGATGGTGTACATTTAGCTAATTATGACACAGTTGCTTTGTCAGTTGAAAGATCATTATGTGAGGGGAAAACCCTTCAAAACAAATTTCTGTGTCTTTATCGCTCAGCTTTGTTCCTCTTCTTCAGGAACAAGGAGGCTGGCAGTGACTGTCCTGGGTTTGCCGCTGGTTGACACATTCTCTTAAGCAGTGGGATCTTTGCATGCTCTCTCGCGAGGCCTGGTGTAGTACTTAAAGTGGCAGAATAAGCAAGATGGTCATGAGAAAAACAATTCTACTTTTGCCTATAGATTTATTCTTGCAAATGCACAGAAGAGTCCATGAACTAAGTGAATGGACTTCAGTAAAATGAAAATGTGAACTTCTGTTGGAATTTCATAATGAGGTCATGTTTTAGAATGGTGGAGGAGAAGCCAGTTGTAACAAAGAAGAAAGAACTTACATGTTTCCTGAAATTGTAAAAAATATACTGTAATTAGAGTTAATTCTTACCAATATTTGATATTTCGAATTTATATTAAAGCATCTGATGCCCTCCACATTTCAGTCAATAGACATGAATCGCCTGATTTTGAAAACGGGTTTGATACATTTAGGATTCTCTTGTGTTTGTTTTATAATAGTTTTTCTCCTAACACTTTAGCAACTGATAATACAGTAATTCTTGGAGGAGTTAGATTTAATACAGGAGTCATTTTGAGTGCTAGATACAGTAATTTCAAGTTAAAAGACTGTGAGCACCAGTGTTTGAAGTGTGTGCTTCACTCCCGCCGTGGGCTTGGTCACGTCAGGGTGAAGTACTGCATTCTTGACAGGTGCCAGTCACACACTCGGGAGGCGCTGTGACAGCATTAAGAGCACGGATTCTGGAGCCATAGCCCCTGAACTCAAGTCTTGTCTTTGCTACTTCGTACTTCCCCGGGTCTCTGCTTTCTCATCTCTAAAACAGAGAAAATAATAGTAGATATTCATAGAATTGTGAGTTAAATGAATTAACCTACACGAAGCACTTAGAATAAGTCTAGCACACAGTGAGCATCACACAAATGTTTTGTGTTATTATTGATGACAGGGAACAGTGTTGAGGGTTCATGACATGCAGTGATCTGTATGTGGTGAAGCCTGCAGTTGAATCACAGGGTTGCTAACGTCAGGGTGAGGCAGCTGCTGATGATACGATGACAAGGTCTCGGAAAAGCAGTGGCCTGGCATGGAATAGGAAATCAGTTAATACTTTTCACACAAATAATGGAATGAATGAAGCATGAATGGAAGAAAAAATAGAAATAAAGGAAAAAGAAGAAATAGAAGTTGGGGTTAAATTTGAATAGTGGGATTTTCTATATGTACAGAATCATTAATGTAAAGAAATTATTTAAATATTTTAGTTACAGTTGGCTAAATTTTGTGAAAAAAGTATTTGCTATGGAAATATTTTCAGGTTTAAGTGTTGTATGAGGAAGTTGGCAAATTCTTTCTTCAAAAAAGGAAAGTATAAAGTTAGACAGAATTGGCAAAAACAACCATCTCAGTCCTCTGGAAATTGATCAGAGAAAGACAAAATCTGAAAAGTGTTTATGCTTGAAAAACAGTGGAACTTTGGGCAAGAACAGCAGCACTCTCTGGCATCCTTGCCTGGGGCTGTGCCCACTGTCTTTTCCCTGCTGGGTCAGGTGTGAGGGTTCTGCCGGACCGGGGCGGGCCACAGGACCACCCCTGAGGCTGCGTGCCTGGACACAGGAGCAGGGAGGAGCCCCGTGAAAAGTCAGAACCAGGGCCGACTTGCATGTGGCCTGAATTTTGAATGTGTTCCCATTGGCAGAGGATGGAAGCTTTAGTGGCTGTGGTATTTTTTTCCTCCATTTCCCTACTCCCCTTCCTTTGGTATCCATCATCACGTTCTCTACATCTGTGGATAGGTTTCTGTTTTGTGTTTCTGGATTCCACATGTAAGTGGAATCATGCAGTATTGGCCTTTCTTTGTCTGATTGCGTTCACTTAGCACAATACTCTCTGTGTCCGTCCAGGTTGTTGTAATGGCAAAATTTCATTCTTTTTGGTTGCTGAATAATATTTTATTTTATATATATATGTGTGTGTGTGTGTATATATATACACACACACAACATTTTCTTTATCCATTCATCTATTGATAATGGATACCGTGGTTCCTGCCCTATCTTGGCTATTGTAAGGAGTGCTGCAGTGGACGTGAGGGTGCATGTGTCTTTGAATTCATGTTTTTGTTTTCTTTGGATGAGTACTGGAAGTGGAATTGCTGGGGTATATGGCAGCTGTATTTTTAATTTTTTTGAGCAATCTTCATACTGTTTTCCATAGTTGCTGTACCAATTTACAATCCCATCAACAGTGTACAGGATTCCCTTTTTCCACATCTTTGTCTATAGTTGTTACTTGTTGATTTTTTGATGATGGCCACTCTGACAGGTGCGAGGTGGTATCTCATTGTGGTTTTGATTTGCATCTCTGATGATTAGTGATGCTGACCACCTTTGCATAGGGCTGTAGGCCATCTGTATGTCCTCTTTGGATAAATGTCTGTTCAGGTCCTCTGCCCATTTTTTTCAGGATCGTTTGGGGTTTTTTGGGGGGGGTTAAGTTGTATGAGTTTTTTCTATATTTTGGATATTAATTCTTTATTGGATGTATCATTTGAAATATCTTCTCCCATTTAGTAGGTTTTCTTTTAATTTCGTTGATGCTTTCCTTCACTGTGCAAAAAATTATTAGTTTGATGTAGTCCTGTTTCTTTTTTTTTCTTTTGTTGCCCTTGGCCGAGGTGACTTATGCCAAAAGATATTGCTAAAAGCAATTTCAGAGAGTTTATTGCCTATGTTTTCTTACAGGAATTTTATGGTGTCAGGTTTTACATTTAAGTCTTTAATCCATTCTCAGTTTATTTTTGTAGACGGTGTAAGAAAGTGGCCTGATTTTATTATGCTGCGTGTATCTGTCCAGTTTTCTCAATGCACTTACTGAAGAGAGTATATTTACGCCATTGTATATCCTTGCCTCCATTGTCATATTTGAATGCAACCTCTTTTCAATCACTGGTTGGCCACTAAGCCACGCAGACACAGGGATGACCCCTAGGAAGCCAAGGTCAAAAACAGAAACCAGAAAAAGTATGAGCAGAGCTATCAACAGCTGCTTACTGCAGTGCGGTGGGGAGCAGGTTTGCAGCTTTGCCCGAAGCACGTTACTAGACCCTCCGACAGCAGCGCGCACTGTCTTCCTGGGGGGTCAGACTTCAGCGTTGCTAAAATATATTCTCTGAAATGTCCCTCTTCCAGAAAAATATTATAAGACATTCAGAAATAAAAAAGTCTGACCTATATACAGGGTTAAAAGCAGTCAATAAGAGTTTTCTCTAAAGTGTCCCCAGAGTTTAGATTTTTCGAAGTGGTTATTCCAAATATGTTTAAAGAAGGGAAGGAAACCATATTTAAAGAATTAAAGGAAAGTAGGACAACAATGAATCAACAAATAAAGATTCTCAATAAGGATTTAAAAATTGTATTTTTAACAAAAGAACCAAATAGAAATTCTTTAGTTCAGAATGCAGTAATTGAGATGAAGGAGTCAGTAAGGGAAACAAATTCATAGAGTATTTTAACAGCAAATTTGAGATGAAGGGAGACTCAGTGCATTTGAAATAAAACAAGCGAAATTATTCAATCTGAAAAACAGATAAAATAATGTGCAGGGCTGTGAGATGTGTAAAAGAATATCAAATACGTCAATGTACATGTAATGGGAGTTCAGAAGGAAAGGAAAGAGGGGAAGGGGCAGCAAAAATATTGGAAGAATAATAGCTGAAAATGCTGAGTACGATGGAAAACACATATGCATTGAAGAAACTCGGTGGAGCCCGCGGAGGAAAATGCAAAGAGATCCACACAGAGACCCATTACGGGCAGATGAGTGAAAGGCAAAAACAAAGAGGGAGGTTCGCAAGCAGTGAAAGAGAAACAGTTTGTATACAAGGGAACGTTAATGTGTGACTTCTCATTAAAAACAACAGAAGACAGTTAATTACATTTGTTGTGATGATCAGTTGAGAATATATACAAATATCAAATTATTATGTAGTACACCAGAAACTAATATAATGTATGTAAATTATATCTCAATAAAAAAAGAAAAAAGAGAGAAATGACATATTCAAAGTGCTGAAAGGAAGTAACTCTCAGTCCTTCCCAAACAAAGATGGAAAAAGAAATTCCCTGTCTTATAAGAAATAATAAAGGAAGTCCTTCAGGCTAACAGGAAAAGAAACCACATAGTACCTTGAATCTCTAGGAGGAAATGAAGAGTTCTAGAATAGTAAATAGTTAATACAAAAGACTAAATATATTTTTTTCTCATTTCTCTTTTAATCTTGTTATAAGAGACATGATTATATGAAGCAGTAATTATAACACTGTGTTGTTGGGTTTATAATGCATATGGATGCAACATATATTGAGGTCTGTCCAGATAAAGTCCAGCCATTGTTAATACGATGAGAACAGTCTGTACTGACATCGATGTACCTTGGCTGCCAGAAGAGCAGACTGGAATGCACATGCATGAGCAATGATGACTTCACTGTACTAGGGGGCCATTGAGTGAGCATGTGAACTGTGTGGTCATCGCATTCGAAATGACCAAGCGAGTAAAGCAGTGAATCTGCATCAGATTTTGCGTTAGGCTTGACCATTCCTCCATGTAAACTATTTGGACCATTCAGAAGCCCGCAGCTATGGACAACTGCTAATTGGCAACTTCATTATGACAACACGTGTGCTCATGCATCATGTCTCATGCAGAGTTTTTTTGGCAAAACATCAAATCACCCAGGTAATTTGGTACTCAGTCCCTCTCCAGCCTAGATTTAGTTCCCTATGACTTCTGGTTTTTCCCAAAACTAAAATTGCCTTTGACAGGGAAGAGATTTCAGACCATCGATGAGATTCAGGAAAATACAACAGGGCAGCTGATGGTAATAGGGAGAACTGTGTGAGGTCCCAAGGTGCCTACTTGGAAGCACCTTGGAATGACTGAGGCGTTATTGCCATATGTACAGTGTTTCTTATATCTTGTATCTTCTTCAATAAATGTCTGTATTTTTTATATTACATGGCTGGATACCTTCTGGACAGACCTCATATAACAATAATAGACAAAAGAAGGTAGAAGGAATGTAGATATAGTGGAGAAAGTTTCTACATTTTACTGGAATTAAGTTAGCATTAATCTGAAGTAAATTATGATAAACTAAATGCATATTGTAATTTTTAAAGCAGCCACCAAAAAATAAAATTAATAGAGGAATGAAAACTAGAATAAAATGTATTTGGCACAAAGAAAAAGTGGTAAGAGAGGAACAAAAAAGACAATAGATGTAGAAAACAAGGAGCAAAATGGCAAATATAACCCCACAATTTCAATAATTACATTCAATGTGAAAGTCTAAACGTGCCAAACAAAAGGCACAGATTGTTGACCTGGATTAAAAAAGTAAGATCCAAATATCTTTTGGGTACGAGAGAGAAAGTGTAAGTTCGAAGACACAGGTAGGTTGAAAGGAAAAGGGTAGGAAAAGCCATGCAGACAGTAACCGTAAGAGAGTGGGAGTGGCTGTGTTACATGCCAGACAAAATAGATGTCGAGATAAGAGCCTTCCTAGAGACTAAGACAGATGTTTCTTAGTGATAAGAGGGTCAGTATGTGGAAAGATATAACAATTATAGATATATTGTTCTAATAACAGCTGCAAAATTTATGAGGCAAGGTCTGACTGAAGGCAAAAATAGGCAATCCAATAATCATAAATGGGGGCTTCACTGCTCCATTCTGATGATCGATAGAAGATGAGCAAGGCTGTAGAGAAGACTCCAACAACATTATCAAACAACTCTGATTGACATGTGTGGAGAACCCTCCACCCAGTGATTTCAGAATACATTCTTATCACATATACGTGGAACATTCTCCAAGATAAAGAGTATATAATAGGCCATAAAACAAGTTTCAACATTTAAAAGGACTGAAATAATACAGCCTACTCTGACCATAACAATTTAATTAGCAATCATCAACAGAAAGAGATCTGGTGAATACACAAATATTTGGAAATTAAACAACACACTTTTAAATAGTCTGTGAGTCAAAGGAAAAAAATCCCAAGAGAAGCTAGAAAATGTTTTTAATGAACTAAAAACAGATACAAATGTACAATATATCAGAATTTATAGGATGCAACTAAATCAGTTTTTGAGGAAAATTTCTAGCTTTAAAAGACCTATATCAAAAAAGAAGGCCTCAAATAAAAATCTTACCTTGTACCTTAAGGAACTAGAGAAAGAAACTATAAAAAGCAAAGTAAACCTAAGCAGGCAGAAGAAAGGAAGCAGACATCAATGAAATAAAAAAGAGAAAAATCAAGGTATTTACAAGTTGGCTCTTTGAAAAGATCAGCAAAATTGGGAAACCTTCAGCTGATTCCAAAATGTACATGGAAAGGCAAGGGACCTAGAATACCCATCATCATCTTAAAGAGAACAGAGTTGGAGGACTCACACTACCTGATTTCCACAGTCAGTGGGAAGCCACCGGTACTTAATTAGTGTTATTAGAGCAGAGAAAGGTGTATAGAGCAATGGAATGAAATTGGGAGTCCGTAAAATAAACCCATACATTATTGTCCATTGATTTTCAATAAAGACGCTGAGATAATTTGATGGTGAAAATGTCTTTTCATCAAATGGTACTTGGAAAAATCAGATATTCACCTGTAAAACCAAAATGACTAAGACCCTTACTTCATATCATATGTAAAAATTAACTCAAAATAGCTCACAGACCTATGGGAGCTAAAATTATAAACACTGTAAAAGAAACAGGAGAAGATCTTCACGACCTTGGATTAGGAAAAGAATTATTAGACATAATACCCAAAAGAAAAATTGATAAATGTGGGCTTCATTAAAATTAAAACTTTTATACTTGAAGACGGTAAGAAAACAAAAAGACAAGCCACAAACTGGGAGAAAATATTTGAAATCATGTAACTGATAATGAACTTGTATTCAGAATGTATAAAGAACTCTTATAACTCAATAAGCAGCCAACTTCATATAAAAATGGGCAAAGGTTTACCAGTGAAGCTATATGAAGTGCCTAGGATATGAAAAGACGCTCCCATCCTTAGTTGTTAGGGGATACCAATTAAAACCATAAAATACCACTAATACTCACTAGACGGGCTATGATAAAAAAGGTAGATGGTATGAAGTATTGAAAGGGATGTAGAGAAACTGGAACCCTTATAAATTGTTGGTGGCAATATAAAATGGTATGTCTACTTCAGAAAAGTTTGGCAGTTTCTTACAAAGCTAAACCTGAACTTACCACATGACTCAGCGATTCCACTCCTAGCATTGTTCATAAGAGAAATGAAAACACATGTCCACATGAAGGCATATGTGCGAAGGTAAATAGCAGTTGTATTCGTTATAGCCTCAAGCTGAAAAGTGCACATGTCCATGAACTGATGAATAGATTAACAAAATGGGTTATAGTCAAACGGTGGAGCGCTGGTCAGAAATAAAAGGAATGGGTTGTTGATACCTGCTACAACGTGGGTGAATCTCAAAAACATGCAGAGTGAAAGAGAGCTGCAAAAGACAGTGTACTTTGTGGTTGCATTACCTGAAATACCCAGAAAGGGCAAGTATGCAGAGACAGAAAGCGGAACAGTGGTTGCCCGGAGCCGGGGATGGCGGCGAGGACTGAGTGTACGCAGCATGAGGAGACTTTTCAGGGTGATCGAAATGTTTGTTCTAAAACAGGGCAGTGGTGATGCTTGCGCAGCTTTTCAACTTTACTAACAATCATTGAATCGTACACTGACAGTAGGTGAATTTTATGCTGTATAAATTATTCCTCAGTGAAGCTGTTGAAACAAAAATTTGAGGATGCGCGAATGTCTCAAGACACATTCTTCCAGCATGCCCATGGTCCGCAATAATTGTATATGAGTACTTCTGTTTCCCACACTCGGCAATTCTTTACATACAATAGCACTAACTTATTTTATACATGACTTCTAATAGTGAAGAAGTTGACATGCGTTTTACTCATTGGGTCGAGTTCCATGTGAGTCAGCTATGCTAAAGGAAACAGTTTTGGAATATGATTGACTAATTCTGACTTCGGGTAAAGTTTAGTCGCAGTGCACCTGTAATTCACTAGCGGTTGAAAGGCTTACTGTGTCTCCCAAACTTTCTTTCTAACCATGAAAGGAGTAACTGGACCTGTCAGAATTTGGTGCAATATCAAATTAATGTCACACTGTACTTTTGGAATAGGAAATTCATAGGTATAACTACATGAGGATGAGAGAAATGAACTACTCAAGGTCATGTTTCAAATCAGTTGAAAAGCCGTAAACTCAGATATCCCCCACTACCCCACAGACAAAGGGATGCTAGACATAGCTTCCTTTCAAGAAAATATAGTCAGTTGGCTATTAAGTCCATCTGTCACTGGGGTTGAAATTACAGGTTCTTTTCTTTCATATTTTTTTGTTTTCCTTTGATTTGCTCATTGGATTCCTGTTAGTCACTAAATCCTCTTTTTTAGCTCTTGCAGTTCAACCCCGTGGAGCGTCTTGGTGCTGGAGTTGCTGGGGTGGAAGATATCAAATCTCATCCCTTTTTCACCCCCGTGGACTGGGCCGAGCTGATGAGATGAACGTAATGCAGGGTCCTCTGTGCACATTCTGGTCTTCTCTGGGACCGGCGTCCCCAGCGCAGAGGCGCCCTGCCTCCTGGTCACCTGTGCAGCCCCAAAGCATTGGGATTAGACCGTTAGAGGAAATGGGCAATCGAAAGGCTGAAAGAGAACAATTCCTTTGCAGTTACTGTCTGGACAAGATACTGGCTGCGTGTGCCAGGAGCTGTTCTGAACAAACCTTTAACCAAGGTGTGATCTCTACTTTACCCGCGTTCAGTGTGGCGCATGAGTCGTGAACCCAGCTGAAAGGAACGCCCGTGGAGAACCTCCTGCGATACAGAACTCCGTGTGCAATGAAGTGTTACTTGAAAGGAGGACCTTTACATGGCAGCTAACCATGCTTTCGCTAACCGGGATTGTTTTACGTGATCAAATTAATATTTGTAGAATAATATATGAGAAGTGCTTCATAAATAATGTCATCTGTGGAGCTTAAAAAAGTGAAGAAAAAAGAATATACTCATCATGTCTGATAGGAAACACGTTTCACAATGCTGTGTAATTAACGTGTGTCGAATGTGGTCCCAAATTGTTCCATACTCTCCGACGTCCACGTGCAAAGGAAACACTTTATCGTGTCAACTTCATACTTGGCTGGTTGGTACTGCTTGTGGAAGGGTTCATGTGAACACTCGCTCTGTCTGTCTCTCCAGCTCTTCTTCCTACAGCCCTGGCCTGTTCTCTCATACTCTGTTCTTCCACTGATACACTTGCGACACAGAAGGGAAGGGGGTATTCACATCCCCAAATTATATCAGCTTAATAGGGACTAAGAAATCATGATGTAAAATAAATGTGGTAAGAATTTAAGTCTCTCCTTCACTTAATTGCTTAAGACTTTTTTTTAGGAAAGGTTTCTCTTTCTTTTATTTTGGAATGTTAGAAATTTATATTTCTAATGCTCGACATCGGTTTAGTTGTTGGCTTGGTATGCTAAGGACCAAAGGATCTCATCATCTAAATGGAATTGAATGGCAATCGTATTTCATTACTTATAGTGACAGGATTTCCAGATTTGACCTAATTTACTTGACATTTTGTAGAAAGAATATGGGTATTCACACATCTTCAAACATTTGTATTATTTCATTCAGCTGCTAAGATAGGTCCTATGGTTTTGCATTGTTTATAACAATTTACAAATGTTTTAAAAGTGTTAATACATTTTTTTTTACTTAGAGGAGAAAGAATAAGTCACTATTTCCAAGTGAGGAGCTACCAGAAATAATGGGAGCTTTCTGTATGTTTCAGTCCTTTGTATTTTTGAGGTATGTGTGAGAACCCCACCCCCCCACCCCCAAGTCCAAGAGCATCTGCCATCTGCCATCGGTCAGGTCCTCCCGTCAAATTAAATGGAAGCAGAAAATGCTTTAGTGAAACAAAGGAAATGTGCAAGCATTCTTCCTTTTTCTCTTATCCGACGCCCCCTTTTTCCTCTTCGGTCCCCTTGTAACCTGAACCCCAGCTGAAGGGCTGCAACAACACTGGGATGGGGCGCAGGTCACCAGGATCAGAGCTCAGTCCAGATGACATCAGCCCCTGGAGCTGGGTTTCAACTGGCCGGCCCCGGGCCTCATAACAGGAACTCATGCAGGTGAGACCAAGAGCGACTTCCTGAGCGGGGCCGGTAGGAAATCTGCAGGTCCTTGGAGCCGGCCGTCGCACAGCTTCCTTCCAGAAGTGCCCTGTGACATGAGAGGAGGACTCCACAGCCAAGGTGAAGCTCCCAGCCCTACCACATGGTTTTGGTCCCTGGGATTCAGGGGACAGTAGTGTCAACAGATGGTTGCTGTGTCTGTGTGTTGACAGGTTTCCATTGCTTCGGTTTCTCTGTGTGTGTGCTTGTTTGGAACTTGTGCTTAATGTGAATGTGTTATTCACAGTCATGATGGCCATTAATTGTGTTGGTTATAAACACACAGGATGAATGGCTTTGGGTTGAGAAACCCCGGTCTGTTTTTATATGGTGTGTATTAGACATACTGACATTTCCGATGCTGTGCGGATTCTGCTTTTTTTGTTTTTGTATTTTTTTTTAGCGTATGTTCTATGGGTCAAAATCACAAAAGAACTCACCACCTAGTATTTCTCATTTGAATTTTCTATTGTGGTGCAATACACCTAACGTAAAATTTATCGTTTTAATCACTTTTAAGTATAAAATTCAGTGGCATTAAGTATGTTCACGCTTTTATTTAACAATCACCACTGTGCATGTCAGAACTTTTTAATCATCCCACACTGAAACTTCGTACCCATTAAGCAGTAGCTGCCTGTACCCCTTCTCCCCCCGGAAACCACCGTTCTACTTTCTGTCTCTCAGGAGTTTGACTCTTCTAGGTTTCATGCAAGTAAACTCTTAGGGTATGTGTTCTTCTGAGTCTGGCTTATTTCACTTAGCATAATGTTTTCAAGGTTCATCCATGATGTAGCGCGCATCACAATGGCATTCCTGTTTAAGGCTGAATAATATTCCACTGCGCGTACAGGCCTCGCTTTGTTCAGCTGCTCACCTGGCAGTGGGCGGTTCGGTGTTCGTGCCCTGTGGCTGCTGTGCGCAGTGCCGTGGTGAACATCGGTCGCGAGCACCTGAGTCCGTGCTCTCGCTTGGTTTTCTGTTTTTTCATGAAACTGCCAATGCCATTGACCGTTAGTTTACTGTGCCCTTCGTCAGAGAGCTCTTTCTAGCGGGGTGCCGATAACATCGTGGTGCATCGCCACCCATCTTTCGATGTGAAAATCTGCCGTTTCTATTTCACAGATGGGTAAGTTAAGCTCTCAGATTAAAAAAGAAGGCCATTATTTTAGCGATTTGTTTTAACTATGACATGAGTTAATAGTTTTGGAGACAGATGTTTTCAACTTACTATAATAGCTGAACTCTCGATGGTCTATTTAGACCTGCCTTTTAAACATTTTGAAACAGCTACAAGTCCTGTTGTGTTTGACCCTCGTTTTTCCTACCCTGTTCTGTTTCAGAGTAATTGTGAGCCAAAGTTGAGTTTTGCTTTCATGCAGTGTCTGTACTGCAGAGGATAAAGTTCATGCACAGCACTCATGCTGTGACCAGTGACACTGTGCTAGGGCCCGGCACATAGTGTGCCCTGCTTGCAGTCACTGGCCCTTGAGTTATGAATCCAAACGAAGAAATCGGCCTGTGGCGCTGAAAGACTCTTTGCCTCTCGAGGGGCCCCTTCCAGCATTTTCATTGGACTCACTTAGGGGTTACTTTCAAGCAAAGGCCAAGGCATAAGATGGATCATTTTTCTCCTTAGATACAGTTGATTTAACCTTTGGTATATGTAAATGCTCTGGGCAATGAAGCCTGGTATTTCAAGCTCTTTCTTTAAGGACTGTGAAATAGAATGGAAGGTCTCAGAGTGGCATCCTGATTCTATCCCTGTTACTGACTAAACTTGAACCTCAGTCAAATAACAGTATTCCAGACCTGCTCCTTACCTCCAGAATGAAAAGGAAGGTGAGTTCTAAGCTCCACGGACATGTGATGGACTTTCTCTTTTTTGCAGTGAGCTAATTTGATAAACCAACATTGTAGAAAGACAAGGTTAATGAAAATCTTAAATTGGTACTTAACTATTTTCTTGTAATTGTTTTTCTAGTAATTGCCCATACTTGGGTTGCTGCCATATACCCTGCTCAGTAGCACAACCCTTAGTGGTTATGTGGCTATAAAGGTTATAAATAGAGTGCAATATTGAAAGGTTATTTCTCAGGCAACTCTACACCGGGAAAGGAGAATTGAAGGTGCAGATGGAAGTATGCAGAGGTGAAAAGAGGTTGGGACACACCCACATTTGCTCGCTTCTTAGACCTTTCTCAGTCACCGCGGTGGTATTCCTACCCTGTGCCCCCATCTATCATGTTTTATGTGTGTGTTTGACTCGGTTCTTTGGCAGGCATCATCAGAGTACAAAATTGATACTTTCTATTCGTATTTAATGCAGAACATTAACCTCTACCAGTCTAGGTAATTTGGACTTTTGAGTATTTGATGTCCGCTCAGCTCATTTTAAGGATTTCGAGTTAGGTCCTTCTGTGGAAGGGTTACTAAATGGCAACAGCTGTGCAGTCAGCTATTTTGAAATAAAGTTGCAAACAGAACGGCAGAGGGAAGTGGGCAGCGGAGTGCTGTGGGTCTGGGTGACTCGGCATCACTCGCTCTCTCCAGGGCAGCCAGTAGGAAGCCAGGGCACGAGCTTCCTTCGGGGCAGGCCACCAGCAATGGTGGTGGTACCCAGCCAGGTAGGGTAGCTTGGCCTTTTTCGTCCCTGTCACAGGACTTCTCTTCTTGATTCAGGGATGTCCCTGCAGGGAGAAATCAAGGCAGAGAACATGTGTGGAGGTGAGACAAAGCCAGCTGGGGGAGGTGAGGGAGGGAGACGAAGCAGAGCGCCTGTCAGGGCTGCGGGCCCAGGCCTCCGGTGCAAGAGAGAGCCTTCTCTGCGGAGCCATATTTTTAAAAAACTCTTATTAAATGTGTTGGGGTGACAGCGGTTAATAAAATTACACAGACTCCAAGTGCACAGTTCTGCAGCACGTCATCTTTACGTTGTGTGGTCACCACGCCAGGCCGGACCTCCTTTCGTTACCATGTACTTGACCGCCTCTACCCTTTGCCGTCCATCTCCCACCCCCGCCCTGCTGCTCTGGTGACTGCCATACTGTCGTCTGTGTCTGTGAGTTTTTGTCTTGTTTGCTCATTTGTTTCTTGCAGGTCTGTGTCCCCCATATGAGTGAAATATGTTTCTCGACTTTTCCCATAGTGCCCTTCTTTGTTCTTCCTCCAGGAAGAGTCCGTGGAAACTGAAACTGTTTCTTCTATGACAGGAAGTAAGACGCTGCACTGCCCTTTTGGAAAGGATCAGCTGACTAGCTTATCCAGAGTGGGTTCTCCCTCTGCCTCCCTGCCCAGACGCCGTTGTCGGGGAGGAGGCCGGGGTGTCGGTGTACAGCTGCTGTGCTTTCTTTGGGCGGATTGTGGTGAGGAAGAATGACAAGTGGGCCAGCTTTTGGCCATGCTTAGAGATGCTGGCACTCTGCGTTTGTAAATCTTAAATAAAAATTTATATAAAAAATTTATAGCTCTTCTAGGAATGTTGATCAGATTCTTCCTAAAGCTAATCCCCCAGGCAGGCTTTGCCCTGCCCTCCTGCCCCCAGTATCAAAGGAGATTCGACAGATGTCGGGGCATTTGAGCCTGCTTCCCTGCTGAACTAGTGACCGCAATGTGATGTCGCCTGACTAACTTGACTCAGTGGCAGCAGAGACAGAAAACAAGAAGAAAGGGAGGTGCCGTGCTGGCAAAACAGGAGAAAGATGGTTCAGTGTCCTGGGATTGTTCTGGAAGGAAAATATGTTTGCTCTTTGGAGACTCTGTCTTCAGCCAAGAGTTTCTGACTGAGGAAACTTTAAAACTGAACTTTCCCACTCACCACGCTCTCCTACTGCTTTCTCATTTCTTCTTCCTCTCTTCATGTTTTCTTTGTCTGCCCCCCTCCCACCTCTGTGCTTCTCTGGTTGCTGAACAAAAGACATGGTGCCCGCCTTCAAGAACCTTATGAAACCGAGGGGAGAGAGAGCATAAGTAATAAGTAGGGCAGAATGTTGTTACAAGGTCCGAACAGGGCATGGTGAGCTTACAGAGGAGAGATCTGAGGAACTGCAGGAAGGCCTCCTGTATCGGGGCAGAACCTTGAAGTCAGAACAGTATTTTTAAACATAAGGACTTCCCCCCGCCCCCCAAGATTATGTTTGGGGAGAGGGAAAGTATCCAGGGGAACAAAAACCAGTTGTGTACAAAGGCACGGAGGCGGGCAAATGTAAAGCTGTGTGTATTCTGTTTCAGCTGGTTTGTAGGTACATGAATTTGAAGGGTAAATTGGGGCCAGATTAAATGCCACACTGAGATATTTGGATGTCATTCTGTAGGTTGTAGGGAGCTAGGGAAGGGTCTTAGAGAGCTGACATTATTGCCTCCTGCTGTTCAGAAGGTAATTTCAGGGTTAGAATGGAGAGTAAATTGGAGAGAAAGCGGTAGAGGCAGAGAGATAAGTTAGGAGTTATACAGAAATTTAGGCAAGAGATAAATCCCGAGTTAAGGTGGTAGAATGCAGAGGAGGGGTGCAGAATCATCCTCTCATCCACGTCTCTCAAGTGTACAGAGTAGTTTCCCTAACAACTAATTGCTTCTCTTTTTTTCTTGAAGACAGATTATGCTGGGAGATTAGGGATTTGTTGTTTGCACAATCAGCCTGGAGGAAGCCCCAGAGAGGCAAACCAGGAAAGCTCATATACCTTCTCCTCATTGATTGAAAATGATATTTACCCTTCAGAGCTTAACTTAAAACTCCTGGGTCCCAGCTCACTTTCTTTTCATCATTTTGTGACACTTCTTCCCACCTTTTGCTTTTAAATAGTCAGTTTGCTTTTGATTTGGACCGTATTCTGCTCTTGGTCTCAGAAGGCATTACATCCTGCCAGTTGATTGTTCTCTGTGGACCAGACCTCTGACACACATTTTGCTTAGCTCAGTGGTTCTCAAAAAGTGGTTCCCATCTGGGTCAAGGGAATACGGTGATTTATATTCTTCTTGCAAGTTTTCTTTAAGTTTAAAATTATTCCCAAATAAAAAAGTTTCAGGGAAGTTAAAAAAAAAGAAAGGAAAAGAAAAGAAAAGTGATCCTCAGACCATTAACATTAGCATCACTTGAGGGGTTGTTGGAAATGCAAATTATTGCACCCTGTCCCAAGTCTATTAAATCAGATCTCCGGGGCCTGCACAGCAATGTTTTTGTAAGGGCTTCTGGGTGATTCTGATGTTTGGTCAACTTGGAGAACCACTGGCTTAGTTTCATGTCAGCTTATGGGGCCGTGCCTTGTACGAGCAGAAGCATCCTTCCCTGTGCTGTTTTGAGTTTGAAGATATTTCCCAGTGCTCAGCGTTTTCCCCAGGAGGCTGTCCCAAGACGTCCTAGTGTGGAAGTGACAGGAGACATAGATAATGAGGATGAGGAGAAAGGGAAGAAGCATGGGGAGTAGCCAGTTGGATAAAGAGGAAATTGGAGGAGGAGCAAAAGGAGGAGCACCTGGGGGCGTGGTTCTGTTGCCCCAAAGACTGGGCCCCTTCTGTCGTAATTCTCTAGCCGAGCCAACCCCCAGCTAGAATGAACATCAAATTACAGTTACAAGTATCTTGATGACTTGTCTGTTGTTGGGGATTTTTGCTCCTTAAGCAGAGCCACAGTGGAAATGTAGGGTTGAGTCCCTGCATCGTTCAACATCTCGATGTAAAGACGCTGAGCTCAGTTTGGGAATAGTACCAGAACAGTACCGTTGGATTCGATGTGCAGCAGAGATGCTCAGTGTCCTCATTGTAACTGAGGGCTCAGCTGGGCGTGCGCTCTGGGTAGACTTTTGAAAATGGGCACCAACCTTCTCGGGAGTAAGGCGCAATGTTCTAGACAGTCCCTGAAGGTTAAAGTGTGTGTGTGTGTGTGTGTGGTGGGGGGTGATGAGGGAAATGTGGGCGACTCGCTACCTTCTTATTTTCCACTCTTGCTTACAAGGTCCCAAGATGATTAGATAATTAATGAAATATATTTTGACCAAATATATATATTTAACTTCTCCGTGAGCATTTGCAACTGTTTGGATAGTTTTGTGTTTTCACTGGGTGGGATTTCAGGGTCAGCAGTTGCTTCCTCTGTCTATGCTTTTGCTGTGCCTTCTCAGCCTCAGTAGTAATGTGCTGTCCTTCTTTTTAAAAAGTGGCATTATTGCTTAAACCACTATCAAAAAGACAAGCTTTGCACAGTTTTTTTAACAGTAGGCAGAGGTTCCTACTAACACCCATACCTCCCCACACACCCTCACGGATTGTGCCCGGAGGCACACCCGTGTGGATCTGGGTGGGCAACCCGGCGTCTGCAGAGGAGAGAGAAGCCAATTTGCCCCCAAGAGCTTCATCCCCCTCCTGGTAAATGGCCCTTGGGGCTGCTCCCCCAGGGGTGCGACTGCGGAGTCCAGGACTCTTCATGTGGCCTGACATTCTCTTCCTCCTGTACCCTTTCTTTCAAGTGTGAGGCCCTGAGCACCTCTTGTCCAGTGTGATGTGGGAAAAGGGGTGTTGGATGAACTTGAGATTTCGAGAAAGAACTGCTGCTTGCTTTTCATTCTGTCACCTGTTACTTCTAGCCCATAACTTCAGTTCAGCACCCCCAGCAGGGCCTGAAGCTTCCCTCGGGCTGTTTTGACCTTAGTATCAAAAGACACTTGAAGGCACATGGCTTTGTTTTGCCTGCACCCTGTTCCCTGGGACCAAAACACCCCTGGTCACCCTCCCTCGATTTGAAAGGATTTCCGTGAGACTGCTGGTCTGGCTCTCACCCCGCCACTTAGCTGGCCTTCCTGGCGCTGGTAAATCTTGGCACCCAGTAAGCAGAAAGTGACAGCCATCCTGATGTTGCCGCTGCCCATCCCTCTGCTGCAGATCGAAGCTGCATCCAGGGGCTCCTCTCCGCTGTGGGCTCTCGTGGTTTGAGGGAGCGGAGGGAGAGTGTCGGTCGCTGCCTGCTGCAGCTGTCTCCTTTTGAATCACCCACCCCCACTCCCCAGGTGCCAGAACAGCTCCCCGGGTTGCGCCTGCTCCCCATCCCTACCTCTCCCGCCCATTGCCGCACTGGTAGCAGCTTTCCAACGTGTCCTTTGTTGCGGGAGCTCTAAATCCATGGTAGGAAATTACCAGGAGACTCTCCTCAGTCTGCCCTCCCTCCCCTTGCCTGGGCTCTTTCTTTCCTTCCTTTGTCTCCTTCCGTAGTGAGGGTCAGAATCCCTAGCCAGACTGAGAACATGGTTGCTATTCCAGGACCCAGATGCCAATATGTGGCAGCATCTGGCTTATTGGCAAGCGTTGCCGGCTGTTGTGCTGGCTGCTTCTCGGCCTGTCATGTGGCTGAGCCTGCTAATGGGGGCCCTGTCACAAAACGGAGTTTCTCTGAGAATATGGTTGCGACCAAGGAGGCCACCAGCAAGCAGCGAGCTGCGTGGAGAGGACAGAATTCCTGAGCAGGGTGACTGTGGACTCCAGTGTGGATGCCGGCCCTGGGCCTGTTCCACGAAGATCCCCGTTTCCTGTCGTTGGAGGCCGCCCCTCACGTGACCTTACCTTCTTGTGCTGTTCGTGGTACAGGTGCCTTAAGGCATGGAGCTCCTTGAAAGAAAAACACAAATCACTCAGACACGTTGAGATAAAAATCCTGCTCCTCAGAGGCGACTGTTTGGCACGGGGAGTGCATGATAACAGCTTGCTTTAGAAAGGTGACATTTCTGCTGAAGGCTGAATAATAAAAAATGCATTTTAAAAACTCAGCTCTTCCGTGTCTTCTGATGGCTGACTTTTGGAGTGAAGGCCATTTCTTCGATGCGAAGGGTCTTTTTTGGGGTTAGCCTCTCCAGCCCCCAAACACAGGCATATCGACACTTGTCATCTTTGATGAAGCTGAGGAGCTTTTAAAATTAATTATCACATAATAGGGCTGTTTGTACTTTTTTCAAGGTGCAAAAGAATGTGTGCTCAGAATGCGCTAAGCACAGTCAGAGGCTTTGAGCGGCGGAGAGGGACGAGGAGCACAGGGCTCCTGCCCCCAGGCACAGGTCACGGGCACCCAGATGACGCATGCTCCCACCGTCCCCTTCCTTCTCCGCATCCTCTGCTGCTGCGCAGAGCGAGCGATGTGCTCTGGGCTTTAACAGTGGAGGAACTGAAATCCCAAGAAGTCGACCTGCCCCAGTTGGCGTGGCACGCTGGTCGGAGCCGTGACTGACTGGACACTGAGCCCCACGGTCCTGCTTCACTGAGCGGATGTGTGTTGGGTTCCTAGGTGATAAGCTCCTAAGGCAGGACCTGTGTCTTTAACTCTGCAGCTCTGCCCCCAATTCGCATCCCCACCCATGATCCCCTTTCCACACATCTCTCCCAACACACGCTCACATACACACACATATGTGTATAATACAGGACACTTTACAAGCTGAGGCCAAGGAAGGAAGGAATCAAGAAGGAGTACATGGAAAAATTCACTGGAATTAAAGGGTGATGATGACCCTGGGAAGGTGGTGACGCTGATGGCAGCAGCATAGTACCCACATAGACAGCAAACTCGGAAATTCATAGCCAACATTTACAGCAAGACTAGGTGACAAGGCGGCACGAATCCCCAGATTCGAGCAGTAGGGGACAAAATACCAATAACCACAAGACTCGCACAAGCCGGGCATTCCTGTGGGAGACAAAAAGAAGCAACAGTGTAGTTTCTGAGCGAATCTGCGAGCAGGAGCACCCCCAAAGCCCACTGCAGCACTGAAACTCAGCAGGCCAATTTGAGAACAGCCACCGAAGGGAAAGGCGTTTTGCCCATTCTGACGCCGGTAAGTGCAAAGAGCTTGCAAGAAGAGGGATTAAAGCCTCTGGCCTTTTGAACTCTCAAAATTGACCTGCCAGAGCTGCCTTCTAGCACCGGGCGCTACGGCGAGGAGAAATTGCTGGGAATGGAATAAAAATTGAGCGGGGAAGGGACAAGAAGAAGGTGCAGTTCAAAGGAAGTAAGGAGCAGCCAGGGAATCTCAGCACAACCACGTCGCACACACTTTTATTTTTTAACACTTCACAAAAACAACAGAAGAGGGAGCTCTGTGAAGTTACAGCTTTTTAAAATTTAACCTGCTTCCTTCTCATAATTTAGTAACACTAATTTCACATTAAAATGCACAACAGAAAAGAATCCACATCAAGTTCCATACACAGCTATTATAAGAAAAATAGAATTAGGAGTGGAGTGACATCCTCACACACAATGAAAGCATTGCAGAAAGATGTGCTCACAAAACAGATCAAAACTAATACACTGCTTCCAAATGAACTGAGAGGCATTAAGAAAATTATGTAAGACATGAAAGAACAACATAAATCGCGATTAGAACACTCGGAGATGACAACTCAGGAAAGAATTAGAAGTAAAAGAAAAAAATGAGAAATGAAGACTGGGAGGAGTAAAAGAGTGAACAAACACAACAGACCTTAAAAAAATTTAAGGTGAAAAGGAAATCACTTTTTAAAGATTTTATTTATTTTTTGGAGGGGGGAAGGAAGGGACAGAGGGAGGGAGAGAAACATTGATCAGTTGCCTCTCGCACGCCCCCAACCGGGGACCTGGCCCGCAGCCCAGGCATGCGCCCTGCCTGGGAGATGGACTGGTGACCTTTTGGTTTGCTCCCTGGCATTCAGCCCACTGAGCCACACCAGCCAGGGTGGAAATACTTTTTTTAAATTTTAAATTAAGGTTTTTAGTGCTGTTTCAGGTTCACGGCAAAATGGAGGGGAAGGTGCAGCGATATCCCATAACCCCCCTGTCCCCCCCGACACATGCCCAGCGGCCCCCCAGCGGCGTCCACCACCAGTGTGGTACATTGGTTACAGTCGATGAACTTCCTTTGACACATCGTGATCACCCGAAGTTCATAGTTTGCATAATGGTTCACTCTTGGTGGTGTGCATTCTACGAGTTTGGGCAAGTTGTGCTGACCTGTGACCGTCATTATGGTGTGAAGAGTATTTCCACCGCCCACAGAATCCTCGGTGCTCCACTTACTCTTCCCTCCCTGCTCCCCTCGCCCGTCTGACACCTGGCAACCACCGAACGTTTTACCTTTTCCATAGTTCTGCTTTTTAAAGAATGTCATATAGTTGGAATCATATAGTATATAGTCTTTTCGGATTGGCATCGTTCCCTTAGTGATATGCATTTACGCTTCCTCTGTGGCTCCATGGCTTGACAGCTCATTTCTTTTTAGCGCCGAATAATTTCCCTTCGTCTGGGATGTACCACAGTTTATCATCTCCTGGAGGACATCGGGATTACTTCTGGGTTTTGGCAATTACGAGTGAAGCTGCTCTGAATACACACTGGGAAGGTTTCTGTGTGGACAGGAGTTTTTAACTCATTTGGGTAAGGAGTACGCACGGTTGCTGGGCTGTGCGGTAAGAGCGGTGGGTTTGGTACGAAACGTCCCAAGTGGCTGCCCCAGCGTGCGTTCCCACCGGCAGTGAAGGAGAGCTGCTGTCGCCCCACGTCCTCCCCAGCACTCGGTGTCATCTGGGTTCCGGGTCTCGGCCGTCCTGACAGGCGCACGGGGCTCCTCACCGTTGCGTGAATGTGCATTTCCACGATGGAATGCGATGTGGGGCGCCTTCTCGTGTTCTTGTCGCCGTCTGCATGTCTCTCTGGAGGAGGTGTCTGTTAAGATGGGAACGTGGATGGCTGATTTTAGGTCTTTCTTCTTTTCTAATATATGCATTCAATGCTGTAAATTGAAGCATTTTTGGTACATTTCACAAATTTTGAGTATTGTATTTTCATTTAGTTCAAAATATATTGAGATTTCTCCTTTAACTCATGTGTTATTTAGAAGTGTTTTTGTTTGTTTGTTTAATATCCATGTATGTTGTGATTTCCCAGTTATCTTTGTGTTACTGATTTCTGGTTCAATTCTGTTGTGGTTCAAAAGTAGACATCGTATGATTTCTGTTCTTTTAAGTTTGCTAAGGTGTGTTTTATTGCCCAGAGTATGGCATGTCTTGGTGACTGTTCCGTGAGAGCTGGAGAAGAATGTGTGTTCTGCTGTTGCTGGATGAACGAGTCTGCAGTGTTCATTGTGTCCGGTTGGGCGATGGTGCTGCTGAGTTCAACAGTGTCCTCACTGATTTTCTCCCTGCTGGCGCCGTCCATTTCTGATAGAGGGGGTTCTGCATTCTCCAGACATGTGAGTGGGTTTGTCTGTTTCTTTTCACCATACTGTTAGTTTTGGGTTTTTTTGCCTTGTGTAGTTTAATAATGCTCTGTGGTGGGTGCACGCACATTAAGGATTGTTATGTCTTCTTGGAGAACTGACGGTTTTGTCATTGTGTGATGCCTCTGTCCTTGGTGTTTTCCTTGCTTTGAAGTTTGCCTTGTCTGCTGTTGGCACAGCTTCTCTTTCTTTCTCTTAATTAGCGTGAGCTTGGTATATTTTTTCCATTTACTTAGTTTTCATCTATATGTGTTTATGTTTAAAGTGCGTTTCTGGCAGACAACATATAGTTATTCCTTGTTTTTTGATCGACTCTGACGATCTGTTTTTTAATTGGTTCACTCAGACCATTGGTGTTCAAAGTGACTGTTGATATCAGCCATACTTACTGTTTTTTATTTGTTGCTCCTGTTCTTTGTTCCTGTTTTCATCTTTCATTCTTTTTTTTTTTTTTTTTTTTGCCTTTTGTGGTTTCTATTCAGCATTTTATGTACTTTGATTTTCTCTCCTTTCTTAGCATATTGGTTATACTTTTTCTAAACCTTTCACAGTGGGCGCGCTAGAGTTTGCAGTATACATTTACAGTGAACCCAAGTCCACGTTCGGATAACACTGCAGCACTTCACAGGTGGTGTGAGCGTGCTACAATAACAAAATAACCGTAATTCCTCCCGTTGTCCCTTTCATCATTACTATCATTTATTTCACTTATATATAATCATAATATGTAATTATCCACAAGCATATATAATCACATATATGGTTAATGTTATTTTGAACAAAGTATTATCTTTTTTAAAGTTATTACTATTATTTTTAATTGTTTTATTGTTGTTCAAGTACAATTGTCTGCATTTCTCCCCCTCCCCCCACAGCAACCCTCCCTACCTCCCTCCTCTGATTCCACCCCCACTTGGTTTTGTCCACGTGTCCTTTATAGTTGTTCCTGAAAACCCTTCCCCCCTTTCCCCACCACTATCCCCTCCCGCCTCCCCTCTGGTTATTGTGAGATTTGAACAAAGTATTGTCTTTAGATCAATTAAGAATAAGGAAACAAAATTTTAATTTTACGTTCACTTATTCCTTCTTTGATGCTCTTTGTTACTTTATGTGTATCCGATTGTCTGGCCTATATTGTTTTCTTCTCTGAATAACTTCTTTTAACATTGCTTATAAGACAGGTCTACTGGCAACAGAGTCCCTCAATTTTTGTTTGTCTGAGATGGTCTTTCTTTTTTCTCCTTGGATGCTAATTTTTCAGGGTGCAAATTTCTAGGTTGGTGGTTTTATTCTCTTAACACTTTAGATATTTTATTCTGCTCTCTTCTTGCTTCCATGGTTTCTGAGAAGAATTCAGATGTGATTCTTATTTTTGTTCCTGTATAGGTAAGATATTATTTTTCTTAGGCTTCTTTCAGAATTTTTCCTTTATCTTTGATTTTCTGTAGTTTAAAATGTTAATCCCTGGCTGGTGTGGCTCAGTGGATTGAGTGCAGGCTGCAAACTAAAGAGTCCCCGGTTCGATTCCCAGTCAGGGCACATGCCTGGGTTGCAGGCCAGTTGGGGCCATGTGAGAGGCAACTACACACTGATGTTTCTCTCCCTCTCTTTCTCCTTCCCTTCCCCTCTGTCTAAAAATAAATAAATAGAGGGAGCGGGGGTGGGGGAAAATAAAAATAAATAGATAAAATCTTTTAAAAAAATTATGACCTTAGGTGTAGTTTAGTTTTGTTTTTACCTGGATCTGTGGTTTGATGTCTGACATCAATTTGAGGGAATTCTCAGTCGTTACTGTTGTAAATGTTTCTTCTGTCCCTTCCTTTCTTTTCCTCGTTGTATTCCCACTACATGTATGTGCCTTTTGTAGTTGCCCCACCGTCCTTGGGTGTTCTGTTCTGCTTTCTTCAATCTTTGTTCTCCTTGCCTTTCAGTTTTCGGGAATTCTCTTGACATGTTTTCTAGCTTGGAGAATTTTTCCTTAGCTGTGTCCAGTCTGCTGATAAGCCCATCATAGGGTATATCGTGTCTGTTACAGTGTTTTTGTTTTTAATTTCCAGTATTTCTTTTTGGTTAGTTCTTAGGGTTTCCCTCTCTCTACTTATATTGCCAGTCTGTTCTTGAATGTTGTCTGCTGTGTCTACTAGAGCCCTCATCATATTAACCGTATTTGTTGTAAATTCCCAGGCTGAGAATTCCAGCATCCCTGAAGTGTCTGCTTCTGGTGCTTGCTCTGTGTCTTCAAATCGTGATTTTTGCCTTTCGGTATTTCTTTTTACTGGCTATTGGCCAGTAAATAAAATTTAAGGCTGATTACATGAAAGGGGCCTCTTCGACGGTGCTCCTGTGCAGTGAGCAACCTACACTAACTTTGTGACATGACCTTGAGTCTCCGTGTTGGTTCAAGCTCATCTCTGTTGGGTGTCATTAAGGAAAGGGACTTTGTTTTTTGCAAGCACCATTTTGTTCTTTGAGGAATTTGACTTCAGTGCTATTTATCAATCCAGTGGGATAGGGAAAGTGCTATTCTGGCTAGTATTTCTCTCACCCATCATGGCGTATTCCTGAGATAGAACCAAGTACTTCCTGAGATGTTATGTAGTGTTGGGGACGTTTAAGAGGGCTGGCTGGCGGTAGAGGCCGGAAGTTCCCTGGCATTATATCCCCACAATAGTTAACACAATTTAGCCCCTACATCTAGTCTTGGCTGGGTCCAGAATTTGATTCACCATAAATTCATTAAGTTCAAGGGGATAGACCCACATTAACAAAATTTCAAGAGATTGTGATATAGATCAGAATGTCAGTTTATTCATTTTCCCATTATTGGGAACTGCTGAATGGATGAGAGCACTCGTGTTAGCTCTCTTCCCTTCCCGCTGGGCGAGTACCTTTGAAGCCAGAAGGTTGTGTGGTTTGCAAAGGGATGATCCTAATGGGTGGTGACGTTCTCATCACATTCCGATCCACCCATCCTCACCCCAGGGAGACACCTGCCAGCTGGACCAAAACACTTGTGTCAACCGTGTCAACATCGAGCAATACGCACACTTACCACTTCTTGCTTCCTAGCTTATTTTTCCCGCTCTGCTTAAAGGGAGAACAGGACCACCTTCCCGGTCAGCCAGAGCATCTGGGTCACTCCTGGTGATTAGTGGCATGACAATTGAAGCAGCCAGCTCACCACACATGCAAAGAATTTCAAGTAAAGGCACCGGATGTTCCAAACATGGGATGTTATCCGTGGACGGCGCACAAGGAGGAATCACCAGTGGTTCCTGGTCTTCAGTCGCTTACAGCCTGGTGGGGCCAGACTGAAACATTCTTTGCCCACTCCTACTAGGTTACATGCATAGTGTGTATAGTGTGACTGAATCGGAGAAAGCATCAATGTAAACTTCAGCTCGGCCTTGTCCGAGCTCTTAAAAATTCAGATTCCTGGGTCTCTGTTTAAATAAGGTTTCACTGGATTTCTTTTCTTGAATCTTTGTATCACAGGGCTGAACTCTAATGGAACCCAACCCATACATTTTATTAGGTGGAACTGGAGCTGTTGGGTCCGACTGGACACAGTCTTCTCAGGTAGAAGCCTGCCGTTCAGTTGCGTAGTTAGAGAAATTAGCAGTAAGTTCCTCTGAGGGTGGCAAAGGACTGGGAAGTGGGACTACATCTCCCCTCCAGCCTTTCTTTAATGCTCTAGGCCTGCGGGGCTGCATTTGGCTGGCTGGTTGGTCTGTGTTTTCAATCCAGCCCAGACCACGAAACTATTGCGGCTGCCCCAGGTTTCCGGGCTCGTCCTGCCCCGAGCTCAGGTGACCATGGTGTGTGAGCCCCTGCTGTTCCTCGGGCCTCACCACCGCCTGGTCTTCCCAGAGGCCGGGCACCGGGGCAGGACACACAGTACCTACAGTTAAAGACTTCTCTTCATTCTGGAGTTCTGAACTCATCTTTAGAACTCAAAGCAGGGTTTGCTGATGACAGCGAAAGAATTAATCTGGAGAGCTGGGTGCTCAAAAAGAAGACCGAAAGGCCTCATCCCTTAAATATATTGGACCTGAAGTGACACGATTTTGTGTATTTTGGTTTTAAAAGAATTTTGTAAAGGAATTTTTCCCCCCACAAGTTTTTGCTTTAATTGCCTGGCAGGGTGAGAAATCCCAACACAGCAGCGTGGAACTGGGGCATGAAAAGCAGCAAGTGAAACGGATTTATGAAGCCCATAAATAAAAATGAAACTCATTTCATTGTCCAAATTGAGTGGAAAGGCACAATCTATCCCAGTCCTGGTAAATGGAAGAGTGGGACACACATACGGGTACGTTCTTTCCGTTTTAATAAAGCCAGATAATGGGTGTGACATAACTGAGGAATTTCAGAAAAAGGGACATTTCATTCCGCCAGACTTGACCAAGGAGGCATGGTACCGTCCCTGCTCTGTGGAAGAAATTCGCGTTTCCACAAAGAAGCACAACCAACCGTTTGTTTAAACAGTGCCCGAATGAGCGTTGGCCTGTAAAGGCAGCAGCGGTGAGACGAGTGACGAGCAAGGCCAAGGGCGCAGCCCCGTTAGGCAGGCGATGTCCGTACTTCCGGCACCTGGGGGGTTGCCCACCTTCGTCTGCTCTTGCCTAAGAAGTACATTGGTACTTAACGGTTCCTCGAAGCTCTTTATTCCTGATCGGATCAGGCGAGGTGAGTGCCAACAGTGGACAGCTGTGTTGGAGGCGGGGGTGGTGCGGAGGGCCTGCGACTCGACGCCGGGGTCTCTGTGCTCGGTGGCTGCTCGGTGAGGTTGGGGCCGCTGTCTGCTTCCTGCCCGGCTTGCTTTCCAGCCCCGCCTTCTCTGGTGTGCCCATTCGGCCTGTTCTCTTTCCATCTAAATTCCCGGCTTTGTTTTTGTTTTTGATTTTTGTTTTGCCTATCCATTATCAGTCTCTTCCTGGGCCTACTTGTGATGGGGCAAAGACGGAAGCTGAAACTAGAGGGAAGCCAGTGGGGTGATAAGGGAATCAACACCGGGCACGAACTTACCATCTTCAATGAACTAAAAACTCACTTGCCATTCATTTAATAAACATAATGAATGCACTTGACTTGTCCTACTTATTCTGCTAGGCATTGCAGTTGATTTAAAGATAGAGAAGACCCGGGCCCCACCCTCCATAACCCGCAGCAAATGGCAGAGTCTTCACTTCCTCGATTTCATCGGCACCCCTAGGGCACCCCAAGATACAGACTATCTAGATAAAAATCACATGTTTGCTTTGCAAATATGGCTTCCAGACACATCCTCTAAGCCCCTTTCAACTGGATTGCTCCCTAAATCTGCCTTAAATAGGTATTCCGAAGCCTCCTGAGTAGTTACTGAAAATGCGCTCTGGCAACTGGAAGGCTACGTAATTAGACTATCTCTTCATCCATATTCATATTCATATATAATTCGAGGCTTAGATAAGGCTAAGAGGGTAGATTCCTGCCCACTTGTCTGTGTGATCTTCTGGAAGCATCCCACTGCCTTGTTGTAAGTTGAGGAGAAAGCGTCCCACTCTCGGGGATGATGGGGTCTCTTCCACGGCCTCCGCCCACCTTCAAGTCTATGGCAACTCGGCCCACTGGTTTCACACATGCCCAGTGCAGGTCCTGGAACTGGTCTTTCTTGTTTGGTGTCCTTGGCTCATTAAAGATTGTGCCTGTGAAGAGCTTCTCCCTAATTAAATTACCATAATGGGAGGAACTTGACTGCTAGATAAAGCAAAACATATCAGTGAATGGGGGAGGAGTCTGCACTGGAAGTTGAGTCCAGAGAGACCGAAGTCGGCATGTTCAGCCTGTTCGCAGCACCTCGTAAGGGAGAGACACCGGGCCAGGGATCTGAGAGGCTCCCTGCTGTGCGTGGGCGAGTTCCGCTGGGCAGATCCCTCCCGCACCGTTCTGCTTCCCAGTCCTGACTGCAGGTTCACCGAGGAGGCCTCTGATGACTAAGTCAGCGTCCTCTCTTACACACTTTGATCCTGGAAAGGGAATCACCTAGATGGGGAGCACAGGAATTCCACACTCCAGAAAGGGAACTTCTGAACTCCATGGTAAATTAGTGTCTGCTGGTCAACCATGTGTTACTTTGGTCAGAATCAGGTCATCACTAAGGAAGTCTGATTCATAAGGCTGAGACTCAGTCTCCGGGCCTTGTTGCCTTTAGGTGCTGGAGAACACCTTCCCTGCGACCACCCCTGGGACGTAGTCTTCCTAGGGGCCTCCCCAAATTCCAGCACACCCCCCGCTGCTCTTTGCCGGAAGGTGAGTCCATCCATCAGACCATGTGCTAGTTAGCTTGTGGGTTTTACAGATTCTATGTCTTTTCCCTCCTTACCGCCTTAGACAATAATTTTCTGAGAGGAAGTAGGGTAGAGATAGTAGGATTATGCAAATTAATGTGAGTATTAAGAAACAGAGGGAGACCTGCAGGCCCTCTTAAATCACCACTGGGCAGTTCTGTTTTGCTGGTGTAGGCTCAAGAGTAACACCTCTCTGACCGACGAGCGCCCCCCAACGATACTCCCCACAAAAGGGGGAGAAAGAAAGCGAGCGACCCACCATTGAGGTCAGCTAGCCTCTTTGAATAACTCTGACCTGCAAGAGGGATAAACCCAGAAAGAAACAATTTGAAAAGTTTACTTTGGGTTGAGAATTTCTAATTCCACCACTTTTGTGTGTGCGATGTTGTTTGATAGACGTGACAGCATCTCCTCATTATTATGGAAAGTATAGGGTTGGTGGTAATTACTATCTGAATATGAATGGGAGCGGGAGCGGGCACAGCCCGCACTGGCCTTTCTTTGACAAGGTATAACTTTCTTCTGAATTTCTGTGTTAATTAGTGCTTATTTAAAAACCACTTTAATTGGTAGTAAACACCTCAACTTTTTGTACTCATTAAAATGCAGCCATTGATGTGTGATGGATTTTTTTAAAAGCTTAATTAACTTTCCTTCTGTATATACAACCTATAATAATGACAAACATATTGGGGGAAAAATTACCCCTGCTTTTTTCCCTGTCTCCCTCCCTCCCCCCCATTATAACGACATTTTTAGCTGTGGATGTCTCGCTTAGTTAGGATCAGATGTTATTAATTTGGCATTTTGGAGATGAGTAGGTGGCAGGAAATCAAGGCTTTTTGAGACATTGGTCATTTCTAAACCAAATATCCATGTTTCTATGGGAAAACAGTAAATTGTTTTAAAGTGAAGAAAAACTTTAAAGAAACCAATATGTGGAAAATATCAAATTCTTAAATGTTCTTGGAAATCTTTTTTTTTTGGAGTGGTTATAATTGTGTGGGAACAGAGTAATACACACACACATCCCTCCCCTTTTCATTAGGAGATTTAGGAGATACAGTTACTATTAAGGTAATATAACTAGCTTAGAGGGAACTTGGAAAATAAGAAACAATTTTTTTTTATTGATTGATTTTTACAGAGAGAAGGAGGGGGAGAGAGAGAGAAAGAGGGAGAGAGAGAAGGAGGGAAGGAGGGAGAGAGAGACATTGATTTGTTGTTCTACTTATTTACGTGTTCACTGGTTGATTCTTATATGTACCCTGACCAGGGATTGAACCTGCAACCTTGGCATATCCCGACAAGGCTCTCACCAAATGAGCTTCCCGGCTAGGATGGAAACAGTTTTCAGTAGCCTCACTACCCTAACACAACATTTTTTCATTTTTCATAATCCCCTGGCATTCTTTATCCATAGCGGGCACAAAATTGTTAGTAGTAAAACCACAGTCAGCAGATGTAGAGGGAAATGGGGCAGGGCACCGTTAAGAGGAGGAATCGAAGGAATGAGGAGGAATTGATCTAGTGGTTTAACAGCCACTAGAAATTTCAGTTTTATCAAGGCAGACTGGGGAACAGTTGCTACAGGCCGTGTCATACAAGGGCCACAGTGGGAAATTTTCAATCACTTGGAGTCCCTAACAGCCCTCCTCTTGGTCAACAGGGAGACCAAGTTTCATCATTTGATCAGATTCTGATTTATTTTTTCCCTTCAAATTATATAACTCACATCAATTGTAGTCTCAGACTTATTGATGAGAACCGCTGTCAGAGTTTCTGTGGTTTTTGTCTTTGTAGTTGAATTTCAGTCTTTTTTTTTTTTTAAGTAAGTGGCTGGCTAGGAACATTTAAGACTGAAGAAAACAACAGGAAATAATTGTGGAGACGACACATATTAAGAGAATTATCAGAAGGCCCTGGATATGGCTCAGGAGTCCAGCTCCTCCTTGCCCGGGATCAGCCTGAACAGCTCTCTCCCCAAGCCAACAAGAAGGGAGGTTTGCTACCAGTAAATTTATACAACACGTCGCTCCCCCTCTAGAGTCACCGAAGTTTAATCTCTAGTATCCAGAATCACATAATTAGGGAAAGGAATTTCAAGAATCTTCTTTGAACACAGTTTTATCAAACAGAAGGGAAAAGATAGCTGTGAAAAGGAGGAGGAGGAGGAGACCAGGGCATGACAGCCAGTGGCTCCCTGTGGTCTGGAGTCTTGATCTGGCATCACGGGCCAAAACTGCCCATGTCCAGCTGTCTGCTGCTCGATCTGAGATTCTCGGAAAGCTGTCTCCTTTGTGATGTGATTTACTCCAGAATAATCTGGAGGGAGTCCGGTTTTAGCTCTCTCGTCAGTATGGAATTTCAGGGTATGATATCTTGGAAATCATAAATCCAGTGGGGGCGATTCCTTGAAATTTCACTGCAGTGTTTGTCATTAATAGAACTGGATGAGATCCCTTCCAAGAGGTATATCTGAGGTTTAAGAACCACCAGCAGAGGAAGTAGATAAGGTGACTGGCATCTCTGCAGGGAGATCAGAGTAGTCCTGGGAGGTGAAATAGTTAATAGTTTCAGAGATCAGGATGGCTTCATTTCAGGGAATTGGATTTATCACCACTCAATTTTGACATAAAAGATTTCAGAGCTGCTAAGAAATCTTGTCTCAGCCCTGGCTGGTGTAGCTCAGTGGACTGAGTGTGGGCTATGAATCAAAGGGTTGCCAGTTCGATTCCCAGTCAGGGCACATACCTGGGTTGTGGGCCAGATCCTCAGTGGGGGGTGCACAAGAGGTAACCACACACTGATGTTTCTCTCCCTCTCTTTTTCCTTCCCTTCCCTGTCTCTAAGAATAAATAAATAAAATCTTTTTAAAAGAAGAAATCTTGTTTAATATTTACACTCTTTTTAATAGCTATCTTTGGTCAAATTTTGACCCATGTAGTTGACAGATTTTGCTAATCAAATAAATTGATAGAGACTAAGGAGTCCCAAAATATATGTTCCATGGACAATGCTTAATTATTCATCAAATTTTTGTTCTTCCTTATTAGTAATACTAGGGGTTGGGAAGCCCTTAACTAGATTACTCAAAACTAATCTGGACCAAGGAGTAAAGTTATAAGCCTATTGACCTTGGGAGTGATCTTTATCCCCACCTATGTTAAAAAGCCATTGTTAGGGGATATTTTCCTGTGAGAGGGATGAGTTTAAGGACAGGGAGTGGAGGAGAGGAAAGGGGTTTGGAGGTGCAGGAGGGGGAAGTCCAGGTGCAGCGAACCCGAGGGAGGCCAGTATGAGAGATCGTGTTAGGAGAGGGAGGAGTTTGGAGTTTGGGCCATTTGGGTTTTTATTAGCCTTTCCTAAGGAGTCCTTAAAGGAAGAAACTGTTAGAATATTGCTGTTTTTCAGAGGCTTCATTTTACCAGTAAAAACCAGTAACCATGGAATAGTTGGAATTTGAACCCTTAGATTCTAAAGTGCCACGCAGATGAGTTGTTTCACTGATAACCCAAGTGCACTAGAGTGGCCACCGAAGCTCTGCAATGTTCTTGGAAAGATCCCGTGAGAGCTTCTACTGTTTGGTGCTGCTGGCACCATGGGGTACACAGAAGAAGCTGGACACAGACCTGGAGGCTCGCTGAATGGCTGGGGGCTGCCTCAGGATCTCGGCACATGCCCACACACCCATCGTATTGTTGACAGCCTTGAGCTGTGGAATAAACTGAACAAAAAGTTTTCACTGAGGACAACTCAGAGGGAAGAACAAAGGCTTAGGTGGTGCCTCGACCTATGAGAAGCCAAGGGCTAGTCAAGGGGGGGACTTACTTGGCTGTCCAGGTGCTGGGACTCCCAGGAAAGACTCAAGGGGTCTCCTGCATTCTCTGTCCTCATGGGGCTGAGCAGAAGTAGGTCCAGGCAGTGACAAAGTCTCGGCATAAAAAGCTGGAATATACTCAGCCAGAGCACCATTAGCATCAGCCTGTGTTTGGAAAGCTACTGCACCAGACTGAGGAGTATTCTGTTCGGGGAAGGATGGGAAGTATTTCTATAGAGCTTTTGCAAGAAGAGTCCACAGAGCTCAGGCAGTATGGGGAACAGTCGGTCAAAGATGATTCTTGGAGAGGGAGGGTTCATTCTTGTGGTTTAACAGCCAGTGGCGGGGCAATTCAAGTTTATCAAAAGGAGTGGGGAAAACAGTTACAGGCTAAGGTCAAGTGAGGGTCACAGGGAAAACCTGTCAGTTCTTTAGGATCTTTTATACAAGGGTGCTTGCAGCCGAGACGAAAGAAGTAACGAGTGTGCCAGGTGAGGAGTGACTAAAGGGCACAAATCTTCCTCCGTGCACTGGGGGTTGTTGATTCTTTCCCCCTGAAGACTGGCCCCCATCTCCATCCAGCCTACTAGTCCCACACACCTGCCACAGCAGCTGGGGGAAGTGAGTGTGTGACCGAGCGGCAGCAGACAGCAGTACGATGCAGAGTTTCAAAGAGGATGCTAGGGGCCCAATGTGTGTGTCCTCCCAGATTCATGTGTGAAATCTGGATCCCCAGTGCGGTGGTATGAGGGGGTGGCCCCTGGGAGGTGATTAGGTCATTCGGGGTTATGGATGGCTTAGTGCTCTTACAAGAAGAGACAGAGGAGAGCTTGCCCCTCTCTGCCGGGTGAGGGTTCAAGGAGGCATCTGCAGACTAGGAAGTGGGTCCTCATCAGATCTGCCAGTGCCTTGATCTCGGACTCCCCAGCTTCCAGGACTATGAGAAACAAACCTTGTTCTCTCCATCACACAGTCTACCATAATTTTGTTTTAATAGTCCGAACCGGCTAAGACATTGACATTGGACAGGGCCTCAGGTTCCCAGAATTCCATGCTAATGGTTCGGAACAGAAGGAGCCCGAGACCTTGCCGAGGGAACCCACGCAGTCTGATGATGCAGCTTCACTGTAAGTGATCACGGAAAGCGAGTCTCCACTTTTGCTCCTACCGTGGGGCCACGTGAGAATTTGCCGGTGTAACGTGAGAAACACCCACACAGGTGTGGGCCTGGTTCAGGAACCGGCGTGCAAAAGGGCAGCTTCCATGGCCTCTCCCCTTGGAATTCGAGAATCTGGACAGGAGCATCCCGTGGGCCTGCCTAGTCCACATACCTCGGCTTCCCGTGTCTGAAACGGTGTCGTTAGCTGAGGACGTTTAAGTCACAGAGAAAGAGTAGCTCTATGTGGCTTGGTTTTGACGTTTCTTTCCCACCCTTCCTCTGGTTTTGCATTATCCACCGATCTCCTCTGAGCATCCGAGTCCCTGTCCGAAGCTGAGCCTCCAAAGGCTGGCCGCCTCAGTGTGAGGTCCAGCTTGGGAAGATCCTCAGCCTGCCTGCGGGAGCTCAGCTGTGCTGGGACCCTTCGCCCTCAATAGGTCTCGCGTTCCTGAGCCCCGTGTCTTCATCTCTTTGTCTAGTAACTTCCAGAATTCCAGAATAAGGGTGCAGAGGAGATACTTTTTTTCTCTTTCCTTTTTTAGTGTTTAGCCTGAAAGTGTATAATTCCTTCAAAGTCAAGCTGTATAGTTTAGCTTGGTACAGTGTTTAACTGGAGCCACTTCATTCAGCATTTTAAAGTGAATTCTGAGTTTTATTTCTGTTCCTAGCCTTTTTGGCAATGTTTTTTTTCCTCATTGAAAGGTTTTAGAATCTTTTCTCAATTTTTAAAAAAGATTTTATTTATTTATTTTCAGAGAGAGAGGGGAGGGAGGGAGAAAGAGAGGGAGCGAAACATCAGAGTGTGGCTGCCTCTCGCACGCCCCCAACAGGGGACCTGGCCCGCAACCCAGGTGTGTGCCCTGACTGGGAATCGAACCGGCCACTCTTCGGTTCTCAGGCAGACACTCAATCCACTGAGCCATACTAGCCAGGGCTACTGTATTATTTCTTATGTTTGTTGTCCTTTCAAAAATTCTTTTTAGCTAAGTTTGGGCCTTTTTGAGTGATTTAAACATTTTTTTCTTTCCTATTTTCTTTTTATTCTTTCTTGAAAATTTCCTCAACTTAATCTTGTTTTCCTATTGAGTTTTCTTCCAGCAGTCACCTTTATAATTCTCAAGAATCTTTCTTGTTCTTTGGCTATAACTATTTTATAGCGTGCCATTCTTATTTTATTGATGATGTATATATTTATTTCTCTAAGGGGAGAGGAATTACAGTTTTTGGTTTTCCTATTTCTAGCGTGAGTCTCTCTGTTCTGGATATCTGGTGCCACGTATCAAATTCCCCTGTGTAACAAATTTGTAATGAACTTCAAACCAGTTCAGGATGGGGGGTGAGAGGAAAAGATAAAGAAACCCTTGCTTTGGGCTTAGAGCTTCAACCTATTGGAAGCCCCAGTAGCAATACTAGTATTCCCTTCAAGACTCATCCTGGTATTTTCCAGATGGAAACTAACCTTTGATATCACCCCACCCCTAAAGAATCCTGGAAACTTGACACCATCCCAGGCTCCTTCCATCTCTGAGGTGGCGGGACGTTAGAGCAGATGTCATGCCTGTTTGGATGCCTGGACCCCAGGCCTGGGGTGCAGGGGGCAGCCCTGGGATGGAGTGTGGGGCCTGTCTCCCCCAGACACGGCCCTCACACTGGCTGTGTTTGCCCCGCGACAGGGGAGTGCGGGATGTACCATACGCTCGGAGAAGCCAGCGCCCTTCTCCCCGCCATGCTGAATTTTTTAAGAATCCCTGCATTTCAAATTAGCTAATTTGAGGGTAGTCTTATAAAAGGTTTTATAAATAATTTGGCAACGAGGCTCTGAATAGCGTTATAGTAGTATTTTATTTAATTAACAATATATCAAGTAGAAAACTCTAAAATAAAACACCCTGTTCCAACAGAGCCGTCGTGTTGAACCTCAGGGCCCACCGTCTGGGACTGCGGTACAGGGCGAGCCCGGCTCTCCACGCCTGGCAGGCCCTGGACTGATTAAAATAACTGAAACCCTGTTGTCCATGCATTTTGTTTAAAATAGACATTTCTTCTTTATTTAAAGTGATATCTATTTATTAAAGAGAACTTGAAAATGTAGACACTTTAAAAGAAGTAAAAATCACCATAACCTACCCCTGAGAGATAATCACTGATCGCATTTTAAATATGTTTTCTTTTAGTCTTTTTATGCATGTTATAAATTTTTATGTAAAACTGAGATTATTCTGTCCAGAAATTGTGTATCTTTTTGTTTACCTGACCTTGTGTAAGTATTTCTGCATCTCAATAAATATGCTTCACAAACACCATTTTGCTTTACTCATAATATTCTAGTACCTGCATATCTCCTGGTTGTTTTTTTGTTTTTTTGTTTCTTTGTTTTTAATGATTCCTCTTTTGCTGATCACTTAGATTTTTTAAATTCTTGCTATTACAAGTGATGTCACTGTCCCCTTTCCTGGAACCTGCCTTTGGGAAACAGTCTGAAATTCCTGCACCATCGTTATTATTGGATCAAGTTGGGATTTAGGTTTGAGACTCTTGCTGTGTACTCGCCCAGCTAGTATTTGGAGTGAGGTCCATGTTGCCTTGGCTTTTTGGGACTGGTGTTTTGAAAAGTGCAGCATCACGGACCCCAGCTCCAGTCAGTGGCGTGTTCTGCTTCGCTCATTTCACTTGGCGGAGGGGACTTGGGGCCCATGACTGAGCTCAAGGAAGGTGTCAGAGACAGTGTAGGGGAGTAGAGAAGAGCTGGGGGTGACGGCTGGGGGCTCACGTAGATGGTACCTTTGTTTCTTAGTTAAGGACAGATCCCACTGGCCAATTATATTACCACAGATTTCCTGGGAAGGGATTCCTCTGTCCATCTTTGTCCCTGCCAGCTCCTCTCTCCTGAGTCTTCCTCCACGCCTTTTCTGTATGGGCTGCTTTGCTCTTCCACGCGTTGTTTGGGCCCTGTCACTTCCCAGAATCTGGTCTCCACTCCAGATTAGGCTGAGGTCAGGGGACAAGTATTCCATCGCAACTGGCAGAACTCATTCATTACTGTATTGGCCAGGATGAGGCAGGCAGCACAAGGGTAACACACTGCACAGCGTCTCGGTGCCTGTGCCCAATTGGGTCTCAGGTGGCTGTCATTCGATGGGGTGTGACTCAGCGAGCTGGTCCGCTTGGATCTTGTGGCACCTTGGTCTTAAGACATGATTTCAGAATGGCCGTGGCAGGTGATGAGTGTGGAGAAGATTGAGCACTGTCTCTTAAGTGTCTCACCCTGGAAGTGACGCACAGTGACGGCCTTTGGGCCCAAACTAAGCATGGGACCGCACCTAAATGCCTGGGGTCAGGGGACTAGCGTCGTCTGTCCAGGAAGAAAGGAGAACTGGAAATTTTGGTGAGTGTTATGATGCCCACCTGAATTACAAAACAAAACAAAATGATCTTCAGATATACTCCAAACACAACAATAGAGAAAAACGTCATTATTAAGTATGTGAAAGCAGCATGGACTTACGAGTGCATCCAAAATAACAACTTACGGTTTCAAATGGAATTTGTTCTTTTCAAATACGTGAAGCTCTACGCCTCGTGGTGAAAACAGTTGCATCAAATTAACCTTGATTTCACGATGCAGCTCAAGGTAACCCAGGAATCTACCTGTGTCTTCAGATAAAATCGCATCACTTAAAGAAGAGTGTTAGGGTCTAGCTAATTGTGGAGGGGTGGTAAGCGGGTTTTGATCTGTGTGCCGTGGCTGCCTGATTCGGTAGTAAACCCTTGGAACGCTGCCGCTGTGCCGAGCAGGACTCTCAGGCAGCGTCTAGGCTCAGTGGGGGAGAGTGCAGTGACTCATTCACTCAACAGATTTTACAAGGCGCTTACCATGTCTGCGTAGTGGGCCCTGGACCGAGCACTGGTGCCTGCAGCCCACACAGCACTTACGGTCTCAGCATCACTTAGTGATGCCTGTCAGTGGTGGGATGCCTGTGTGCATGTCTGCGTGTGCTTGTGTGTGCGTGGTGGGCCAGGAAGAGGGAGGCACGTTATTTTCTGGATACTTCCATCTCTGAGCTAATGTGACTATTCAGTTAGTGCCAGATTAATTCAAGCAGTAGAAGTAATCGCTAATTGGCTGTCTCTCACATACACTCCCATAAGAAGGATGTAGGTTTTTGGAGTGCTTTCCCTGCGTCATGATGAGTCCCGCAGAACTAACCACATGCTTCTTCCCGTGACATGTGTTTTCAAGGGAACGAAAGGAGGTTAATGCAGCATCATCTCCTTTTCTGTTTCTCTTTCCCTCGCTCCTTCCTTTGGCTGCTGTGTAAAATGTTGCTTATTCTTATTAGGTCCCATATTCCATTCCCTGACACCAAACTTTCTCTTTTCCTGAAGAGCTTGAACTAGCAGGTGGGAGTGATATGAATTCTCTTCCTCCATTCCTGTAAGTGTTGTGTGTGTGTTTTAACCCACCCAGGACGGAGCAGGAGGAATGCCCCCTCTTCTCTTCACTTGCTTCAGCAGACGTGATGTGAAGGAGAGCTGGATCTTCAAAGGGGCTCATTCTTAGCTGGAATGCTGGGATGGTTTCTCCAAGGAATCTGTACCGTGAAAGTCAAGTGCAATGGTAAACAGCACAGGGAGACCCTCCGCGGGACCACCACAGTCAGCTTGCTGTTTCTCGTCCCCTTCATCTCATCGGCAGGCCTCCTGTGGCTCCCCCAACGTCCCTCATTCCGGAGAGCACAGGACTCGCTCAGTGGGCGGCAAGTCAAGGACTGTGCCAGCCTGGAGGGATAAAGGGCTGTGGAATGATTTTGGGCTACTGCCAAAATTAAAAAGAAAGAAGAGCCCTGACCGGTGTGGCTCAGTGGTTTGGGTGTCTCCCACAGAGCAAAAGGTCACCGGTTCGATTCTCGGTCAGGGCACCATGCCGGGGTTGCAGGTTTGATCCTCGCTTGGGGCGCGTAGTAGAGGCAGCCAATCAGTGTTTCTCTCCTGCTCTTTCTCCCTGTCTCTAAAAATAACAAAATAAATAAAAATCTTTAAAAAAGAAAAGAAAGAAGAAAAAGAATTTATTTCTAAAGGAAAATAGGAAATACATTGTTCCCTGTTTTCTTTTTCATTATCTGTCTATATAATAAATATGATAAATCTAGGAACAGGTTTTTGAAAATATTTCCTCTGTTGGCACACGTTGAATATTTTACGTATACCGATTTGGAACTGGAAGTTAAAACACCCTGCCTAGCTGCTAACAGACATTTCAGACCCTATTGTGGGAAACTTTTAGAAACTTTGTCATGGGTGGAAGGGTAACTTTTGTTCTCAGTGTTCATTGTCTGAGTCCCCAGTTGCAAAAGGAAGGACAAGTCATTCTACCAAGAAAATCCTCAGCAATAATGTGACCACTTAACACACCCGTCCCTGTTTGACACCACGGCTCCGGCCCTGCCCGTTGGGTCAGTGTCTTTAACATTTTGGGCGTTCAGTCCATCCCAGCTAATTCCAGGGTGTGGGGGATGTTTGATGACACTGATGGCAATAAAAGAAAAATCGATGGCAGAATGAACTGGGACATCTGGCAGCAGATCTAAGCGTTCAGGAAGGTGTTGGTAGGGACACGGAGGACTGCCCGCTCACAGGCAAAGCCTTGCGCGCTGGGGCTCTGGATTAATTACAAATGGAAGAAGAGACCGTTGAAATGCATGGTGACGATATAGGTGTATGAAAGAGAATTATTGAATCCTGAGAACACTGATGAATACCTGAGTATTTAAAAAATGATCTGCTTTATAATCTTTATGCCAAAAATGGAGTGAAAAATGCCAGAGGCCATGAGAACTTTGGGATTCTTAAGCACAGCCCTCTGGCTTTGGAGATGAGGGGCCCAGAGGGGCTGAGAACGTGGTACCGGGTCATGTGGCTGGTGCTGGAGCAGGACAGGCTTGGATCTTTGCCAGTTCTTCCGGTCACTGCAGCGACAGGGGTGTTCGACTCCGCTCTTCGCATACCTCACGTCCCGCCATGAGCAAGTCTCGCAGGCCCCTCATCCACTTCTTCTCGCCCTCACCATCCCGTCCTCCCGTGGCCCTCCCCTGGCTTGTTGCGACGGCTTTCTCAGTGGGCTCCCACTCCCACCCTGGCCCCGGGCTTGTCTGTTCTCCACATGGCCGTCATTGTGACCCCTGTAAAACAGGTCACAACGCATCCCTCTCCAGCGGCTTCTCACCTCCCTCCGAACAAAACCCCAAGTCCTCCTGGGGTTGTACAGCCCAACCAACTCTTGTTCCCGTTGACCTCCCTGCTGTCCTCCGTTTCACGCTCTGCCACCACGCTGTGCTTTGGTCACCTGGCATCTCTGCCTCTGCTCCCTCCCTAAGCACACTCCCCGCCCCCGGCCTCACGCTTCTGCCCGCTGGCTCTTGCCCCTGACGTCTCACTTCCTTCCGGTCCTTTTCATTTGATCTGAGCCCTGTTTGAAAGAGCACTCCACTTTCCTTTCCTACCTAGTTTTTCCTTGTAAGAAAAATAATGAGGACCTGCCATGTACTCATTCATATGTTGGCTGTCCACCTTCCCACGTCAGAACACACGCTGTTGGCAGTGTGTTCCTCGGGCGTCTGCCTCTCGTTGGCGGGCACTGTTAGAACACCAACACTGCCTGCAGATGCTAAAGAAGTCATGATCGAATAACAAAGAGATACATCACATGACGATGACATGGATAAGCTATATTCTCTATAGTGGGGTGTCATGTAAGAAAATTGTTTTAAAAGCCAGAATGTTTTGTCATATTTCTTCCTGTAAATTCATTTCATTTTGTATGTATTCATCTGTCCCTTGTCTTACCCCCCCCACCCCAATGCCCTTCCCCAGTGGGAAGCCTCGCCCAGGGAACCAGAAGCTGTTTAGGCTTCTGCTTCTCACTTGGTCTCTTGGTGATTCGATGGAGGCAAAGCCGCCGATTCAGAGGTTCACGATCACAGGCTTCCTTACGTGGGAAGGGCGCTGGGAGTCTTCCTCACCTGGAGCCACTGGCGTTGGGAAGAAGTTTCTTGCGTGTGTGAAGGACATTTAAATAAAATTTAAGTCTCAGCCCTGGCTGGGTGGCTCAGTCAGCTGGAGCATCATGCCATACACCAGAAGGGCTATGGGCTCGGTCCCCCGTCAGGGCACATAGGAGAGGCAGCCAATCAATGTTCTTCCTCTCCCTCTCAAATCCATAAAAAAAAATCCTCGGGTGAGGTAAAAATAAATAAATAAACATCAATAAAAATTTAAGTTTAGAATTCAGGCAGCCCTCTCTTGGTCAGAGATCACCGAAGCAGTTCTGGGTGTTTGGCCCCTCTGTACTCCTGTGTTTTGGCCGGAGGAATGAGGGAATCTCACCTAAATTGTCCGACGCATAGTGAGAGGTCGGAGTTCCTGGTCAACACCACCTTTTTGACTGTCTTCTTCTTGCTGGTGGGCGTGGGGTGGGCGGTGTGTTGGAGAGCCGGGCAGAAGAGGGGCGCCTCCAAGTTAAGGTGCGTGTACTGCTGGTGAACATGGATTTTGCAAGTTTGGGACACATATGAGAACAGTGTTTTAAAAAACTGTTCTCAGCACTGGAGAAGGGAGCTTTGGAGGGGTGGGCGAGGTGAGAGGTTTTAGCCGACAGAGCAGCGATCACAGTGGAGGCAGGTTGGCCGAACATCAGGAAGTGCGTGACTTTCCACACTGAGAGAGGCTGGGAGTGTCACCCCGGAGCCTCGAGCCGCCGCGTCTCTGGGAAGAGCTGGGTCACTGGCTTCTCAGGGTGCAGCTGGCTGGGAGCAAGCAGATGACTCGACGTGACCTGTTTGGTTTCTGTGACCCTTGTATCTGGGTCACTCCCCTACATTTCAGGGTCAGCAATGCCTAACTCATTTCTGTGGCAACTGATCTGACAAATTAGCACCTGGAAGATGTGTGATGTAGGAAGATGCTCTTGTTTCTCCAGTCCCCTCCCCCACAACAGAATCAACGTGGGGAAGTCTGGAAAGTGGCGCTAAAACTCACTCTCTTGCCCTTGTCTCTGCCCCATAAACACTTGCCTGCAATATTCTGCGGTCTGGAATTTCCCTTCATTATAGCGCGAGAGCAAGGCTGGCCCTTTCCTCAAACCTTGGTCCTGATTGAAAGACGAGTGAGCCTACTAACCGCCATCTCGAGCCGCGTCCCCAGCCCTACAATGTGAGGACAGGGTAATGATGTCCAATTTTACACACTTCAGATCCATTAGTAGCAATTACCTTCCTCGAGGTGTTTTGAGTTAGTTTTAACATAGCATTCTTACAGTTGGTGGATAATGACGGTAATAATGTACACAACATTTTCAAGTCGCTGTTTTTAGCTACAATAACACCATTAGTAGGTCTATTTAACAGATGCATTTCATGCTGAAAGTGAAGGTTCTCATGATGCCTCTCCCTTCCCCCACGCAAACCTTAACTGCTATTTTATTCAATAGAGATTTTTTATTCCAAAGTTTCCGAGACACATTCTTTTATTCTGGGTCTCCCTATGGAAACGGGATGGTTGTGTAACTGGCTTGACCTAGAATTATTGTGTAGTTATTCTTATTTAGCTCTTCATTTAATGACATGCACGCTGACCCAGAAACACAAAGCTCACAAAAAAAAAAAAAAAAGGAAAATACATGTATTTTCTAAAACTCACTTGGGATGCCTTTGAGAAGTTACTGGTTTTTACACAATGCCTTCGAGACAGATGGATGACCCCTCAGGTGCCCAGGGAGAAATCTCTCAGAAGGGGAGGTGTTAGTCTGTTCTAGTGACTCCATCAAATTGTGTGTGTGTGTGTGTGTGTAACTCCCCCAGTAATTCAGGGGGTCTGTGTTACTCCTCCCCACGTTCCTCCGGAAGCCACTGCTGACCACCCCAGCCAACAGAGGGCTCTCCTCCTCTCGACCCCTGTGTCTTTGTTTTGCACACTCCCTTTTGGACACTTTTCTACACAGCTTCCTTCCATCTCAGCCCTTGTTGTTATTTCAGTCTCCGTCTTTGAGCCAATCATTCCCACATCTCATCGTCCTGTATGAGTTTCCTAGGGCTGCCATAACACAGGGGCTTCGAATGGCAGACAAGTATTCTGGAGGCTGGAGGTCTGCAACCAAGGTGTGGGCAGGACCACGCTCCCTCCGAGGGCTCTAGGAGTTGATCCGTCCTTGAGTCTCCCAGCTGCTGGTGCTTGCAGACTTCCTTGGTTTATGGCAACGTAACTCCAATCTCTGTCTCTGTCTTCATGTGTCTTCTTCTTTTGTATCTCTGTCTCTTCACATGGAATTCTTTTTATAAGGACACTCATCTTATTGGACTAGGGGCCCACCCTATGACTACGTCTTGATTGATCACGTCTGTAAAGACCCTATTTCCAAAGAGGTCATATGAACAGATAACAAGGGTTCAGACTTCAACAAATCTTTTGAGGGGACACAGTTTAACTCATACTGCCCTTCAAGTAAGCTGAACCTTCTTAAAGCCTGGTGTGTCTGATGTACCTCCTTAAACAGTGTTCCCTAAAACCCTGGCTAGGGAACCACAGTCATTAGGTTCTTGTTAAGATGAACTGTCACACACGTTAGAGAAAAGCCATCTTTGTCCCGGATCTGGAGACCAGAGAGGCCTATTAGCATATTAAAGGTGTTGAGAAATCTTGCTCTAAAGACACTTGCCTGAATCAAACTTGTCCTCAGTAGCTTTTGTGACCACAGAGAATTTTTTCTGCTCCAAGCGTTCTCCATGAACAGCAGTGGGAGGCACGTTGGCGGACGTAGCCCCTTGGCTGTTGTTTCTGCCACATGAATTGTCCCAGGTGAGGCAAACAGAATAAGTAGTGTGGCATTCAGTGGAGTACTTTTTCATTTATTTATTTTTTTGTATGGCGTGAAATGGGCACCGAAGAATGGGAGCAATTTTTACAGATTCAGATCTGAGTGATCCTTGAACTCAGCCGAGAGTTGGGCCGGATGCACGTGAGTTGCCCCCACGCTGTCTGCTCTCCTGACCTCTGGATGGTGTGTTTCCTCCTTTGAAAGTGGGGACAAGCGTGTATCTTAAAGTGTGCGGCGCGTGGTGACTGAGCCCCGCAGTTCGGCCAGGACCGCCGCTGGAGTCAGTGAGTCCTCGTGCTGTTCTGTGCTTTCGGTCGCAGTGACTTTGAATGAAGTGGTAGGACGGGGAGCCGCCTGGCGAAAACGTGGTTTTCTGCTTATGTTTAAAGGAACAGAATGATGATGATTTTCAACAGAAAATCCTCTTCTTGACCTTTTCGACACCATGTGCGTTCTTTATGCATCTTTTTGGAAAGGATTTAATGCCTGGTGGGCTTTTCAGCCCCCTTGCGATGGTTGTTTTCTTCCCCTCCCTGTCCATCGGTGGGCTTTGAGGGGTGCAGATCCGCTTCGGTGCCAGCCGGACCAAAACCTCACTAGGAAGGCCGGTCTTCTGGCAGAAATGTCACATGTTATGCTATAAAGGGAAATAAAAGTGATTTTTGAATAATGGGCATATCCTGGTTTAAGGTAAAGCTGACATATTTTATAAAAAATAGATACATTAGAGGGCTATGTCATAAAAAGCATTATTTAAAAAATAAACAATTTGGGATTTATTGCAAGTTCCCGTTAAATGGTAAATGCTCCTGGTATATTCCAGTGAAGAGTGAATGTACAGGTATGTGGTTTCCACACCAACTTTCAGAACGTATCAGCTGGTGTGTCGTGTGGTGAAGAGCATGGGTTTCGGGGACAGACAGGTCTGAGTTCAGACCCTCACCAGCTTCACTCGCTGCTGCTGTCCTGTGAGTTTGTGTGAGGACTTGCTTCAGTTTTCTCATCTGTAAAATGGGCCTGATGACACCTACCTGACATGGTTATGGTAAAGACTAGAGATGACGTATTTAAAGCTCTGTTTCTGGTTTGTAAAGAGTTTAGCTTAATGCCCAGCATATATACATGAGGTAGACACAGAAAGCTTAGCTCGCCTCTCACTACATGTAACTGCTGTTACCTGCTACCTTATAATCACGTGCATTTTTCACTTATTAAGAAATACTTATTGAGCCCTGGCTGCTGTGGCTCAGTGGATTGAGCACTGGCTTGTGAACCAAAGGGTTGCTGGTTCAATTCCCAGACAGGGCACATGCCTGGGTTGCAGGCCAGGTCCTCAGTAGGGGGCGCTCCAGAGGTAACCACAGATTGATGTTTCTCTCCCTCTCTCTCTCTCTCTCACTTCCCATCTCTAAAAATAAATATAATCTTTTTTTTTAAAGAACTATTTATTGAGTATCTCTCAGATGCCAAGCCCTGTTGAAATTGCTGGGGATATAAGAAAGAAGAAATAATTCCCTGCCTGTGTGAAGCTTCTGTTTTAGGGAGAGGCAGACACTTAACAAATTAATAAGCAAATAGTATGTAAGGTGCTGAGGACTGCTTCGGAGAAAAACAAGGCAGGATCAGGTAGGAAGGGTATGCAGTGTGTGTGTGTGTGTGTGTGTGTGTATGTGTGTGTGTGTAGGGTTGTGGGTTGCTACTGTACACCGAGTGCTCAGGGAAGGCCTCGCCGGTACCGTGACATCTGAGCAGAGAGAAAGGAAGTGAGGGAAGAGCCTTCAGGCACGAGGAGCAGCAGACGTAAAGGCCCGGAGGTAGGCGCGTGCTGGGCAATGTCTGAGAAGCCACCGGAAGTCAGCATGGCTGGGCAGAGTGTGCTAAGGGAAGGCTGTGGGGGGAGGTGAGGTCAGCGAGGGAGCCTGGGCCAGGTCACGGGGGACCTTGTAGGACCTGGAGCACGCTGGGATTTTACTTTCAGGGAGGTGGAGCCTTGGCAAGTTGTGAGGGATGATATCTGACATGTTTCAAGACCAATCAGGCTACTATGTTGAGAATATATTACATTGAAATTTGTAACTCATGGTGGATATAAACTTAAATAACAGGTCGTCCAATACAACTTTCTGAAGAAAGCCTTCTCTGACTCATTGCTTGTCTGGCTTTTCCTTTCCCAGTGCTAGTTTTCGTTGCCCTATGAAGCATTCTCCTTTTGTCCACAGCTGCCCCTTTCCCAGGGCAGCTCTGCATCACTGATGTTTAGGGCGGTGTCTCAGCTCAGGCTGCCACGACCGAACACACGGGCTGGGCGGCTCCAGCAACAGGCGCTTATTCCTCCCAACTCTGGAGGCTGGCAGTTTCAGACCAAATCGCCAGCAAGGTAGGTTTGTTCTGAGGCTCCTTCTCTAGGTTCATACACGGCCTCCTCCTTGCTGTACCCTCCCCTGGTGGGGGGAGTGACCAATCACTGTCTCTGCTTATCAGGACACTAGTTGCTCCCATCAGGCCTCCACCCTTATGGCCTCACTTAGCCTTAATTGACTCTAAGATGGCTCAGTCTCTAGATACAACCGTATTGGAGGTTGGGGCTTCAAAATAGGAATTTGGGGGGAGTGGACAGATATGAATCTGTCCATACAGGAAGGAAGTGACATTTTAAGTGTTCGGTTCTTTTTACCAGAGTGGAGACTGTATTCATTTAGCCGAAATAAAACCTGTCACTCTTCTCTGAGGAGAGACCCAGCAGTCACTGTCCTTTGTCATACTGAGGCATACCCTAGCAAAGTTGCCCCAGATATGGTGACATTTTCCAGGGGATTGAGAGCTGGGGACCAGGACCACACCCCAACGGTCTCCATGGGCATGATCTGACCAGGTTTCACTTGAACTTGAGAGAGGCTTGAGGAGGAGACTGTTGCCTGCATCTCCTTAGCAGGGCTGACCCCAGGACGGTGCAGGTCATGTTCTGTGCGGGGGCTCCCACCTAAGGGGGCCAGTGAGGGCGGAAATCCAGCCTCGATCCCCTCACTGAACCCCGTGCCCTCCTGGGCCGCGGTGGCCTGGAGAGGGGTGCCTGCCCTTTTTAAGGCGCACACAAGTGCCTGAGGGCCGGCAGCATCTCCTTACTGTGAGCTGTGATTGGACACTGAACAGTGTCTTCTCTGCCCTCAGAAGAAATCTCTCTCCAGTGTGAGTGTCAGAAATAGCTCTTCCTTCCTCGGGCTCTGGGTTCATTTTATCTTACGGGTACTTCCAACTGTACTTCCTCTTAGACTCAGGCTGGAACCTCCCCTCTGGCAAGTAGATGGGATTTCACGGCAGGCCCTCCTGTACCACCGGCCCCCATGCAGGGTTCCTGGCCTTGCTGAGTGTGTGGGTGGGGCTGGGGCACGCGCAGATTTACTGACTTGAGAATACGTTTTCTGCACTGGTTGGACTGGGTCATAAACTGAGTTTGGTTGGTTTACTTTAGGTGATTATTACACGTTTGCATTCATTCTACGTATGCCTATTGAGTGTCCTACTCTGTGCTGGTCACATAGTAGGTAGGCAGGGGTGAAGAAGACGGCTAGAGCTCTGCACTCGGGACCTTGCATGCCAACCAGGGAGTGGGCAGGTAAACAACTGGGCAAGGTGACTGCAGACTGGGACAGTGCCCAACAGGAAGCAAGCGAGGTGTTCTCGTGCAGAGCTGCCCTTGCAGTGTACGGGGAGGGAGGGGGGTGGGTTCTTCAGACAGAGTGGGCGGGAAAGGCTTGAGCATTCATTCAGGTGATGCAGGGCAGGTCCCTAACTTGGTGCCTGACCCGTGGCGAGTTCTCAGTTCATGATAACTGCCATTGCCGTTATGGTCACCTCTCCCTCAGTACACGCTGCTGCTCAGTGTGTGAAGGCAGGAGGGACACATCGGTGAGTTTGAAGAAATGGTGAAGGCTTTGTGGATGTGCCAGCCCTGCGTGGTCAGGGAACTCCAGGTCACAACAGCCGAATGTCTCTTTCCCTCTCTCCATCCCGAAAGGCAGGCCTTCCTCGTTGGGTGGTACCGAGCAACCCTGCCCTGCATCTCACCTTGGGTTTGGAGTGCTCTCTCCAAACCATCATCGCCAACCATTAATTGCTGCACCTGCCTACTTTCTTTAAACCTGTGTTTTCTTGATTCTTATGATAGTGCAAGTTTCAGTTTGTGTCCAGTTAGAACTGAATGCAATTAACTCCTGAATTAATTTGAGGGCAGTGACTAGCAAAAGGCCTTCCTTTTCAGTGTACAGAGAAAATATTCGGTGTACAGGGGCGACGTTAAATAGATTGAAATCTATCCCTCTACCTTCATGTTTTTGAGTACTTTCTGATCTGAGGGTAGTTGGCCGACCTGGTGGATGAGGAGGGAAGGATTTGGGCCCGAGGCTAGGAGTTTGGGTGAGTGTAACAGGTGACATCTCTCTGTTCCTAGGAGCGACACAAGGCAAATGGAAGGGCGTGAGCTAAGCTTGCGGAAGAACTGGAGAAGCGAAAGGCCTCCACCTTGCCCACAACGTGGGGCCTTCCTTTGGTTACCTGAGGGAATCTGCTTACGACTCTATTACCCGGTAAATTAGGAGAGGGATTCAGTCAGGTATATTTATCATGAGGAGGACCGAAGATAATTAATACACTGCATTGAATGCAAATTGCACCCACAGCACTTATCTCATTTTCAATTAGCACAAATGTTACAGCACTGCAGGCTTGTTATGGTTTTACCACGGGCTGGGTAATTAATTTCCGTGAGCCACGTATCAGGCACCTGGTAATGCCGTTTATTAATAAATGTCACCCCAGGTATCGGTTTGTTAGAAGAGGTAAATAGATGGAATGCGCAGTTGTCTGCCCTGTGCAAATCTATTTTTACACCTCGCCGAGTCTTTTCCCTCGTTTGTTTATTGATCAGAGTGACTACTGAGATTCCAATGGCAGACAAAGGAAAACCCACACCCGAGTGTGGCTTAGGCCGGGATTCCTTCTCCTTCCCCCCAGGGATGGTCAGGCTTGTGAGGGGAACCGTCATCCGTGAGTTTCTGGTGCCCCCCAAAGCATTGCCCCGCCCCCACCCCCATGAAACTCAGAAAGGAGGGACTTCCAGGGCACCTCCCCCATCTGACCACAGGCGCACGCACGGGCCACACGGGTGGCACTTCCCCAGCTGTGACTCTTTGGGGAACAAGAGACCTCACAGATCCATCTCACCCCTGCCTCCCTTCCTTGGCTCTCCGCCCCATCTATCCTCTTAGCTACCTTCCCCCTGCCATTTGGGCCTCTAGCATGAGAGGTGGGGAGGGTTTGGCCGCTCTGGACGAGGGTGGGTTGCTGAGCAGAAGTCCCTTATTTCTGTGAGCTTGTCCTCTTTCTCCATATTAGGAGGTGACTTAGATTTTTCTTTTTGTTAATCAGTTAGCAGTTCTGAGTACTTCCCTACTATAGGTGAGACATTTTCTTTTTTTAAAAAACCTGAATTTATCGAGGTGACACTGGTTAGTAAAATCATACAGGTCTCAGATACACGGTTCTGTACCACATCGTCTGCGTGCTGTATCGTGTGCTCACCACCCGGGTCGAGTCTCCTTCCGCCCGGTCGGAACCTTTCCAGAGCTGGCCTTACTGGCTCTGTCTCTATTTTATCAACGCCCTAGTGAGGACGTCAGTTTTGCCCAGTAAACAGTTTCCTCTCTTTGCCCTGAACCAGCTGGGACCTTAATCAAAAATCAGCGATCCCACCCCATGTTTTGAATTTCGTTGCTCCTTGAGTTCCCTGAAGACCCTGTGTGAGGAGCTGCTGAGATGTGACCGACTGAGTTCATGCATGCCAAGCCTTTACCGCAATGCCTGGCACTTAGTAAGTGCCGAGTAACGTGGCCGTGATTCGTGTGTTTGCTGTTGTCAGCACTAGTTATGTTGTCTTGGGGGCTCTTGAAGGGAAACTCTGGCAGAGGGTTATCATCCATTTAGGAGATACTTATTGAGCACCTACTATGTGCCTAGCATTGTCTTGGGGCTATAGATAAAGCAGATCTACATCCAGGTGCTTACGAAGTATGCATTTTATTGGAGACAGGATATAAGCAGATAAGTAAAGCATGTGGTTCATCGGAGAGTTTGAGCGGCATGGAGAAACGTCAGGTAGGGTGGGTTGGCTGGGAGTGGAAGGGGCTTTCGGTTTTAAATAGGGCCCTCGAGGATGGCCTCGCTGAGGAGGTGCCATTGGAGCGAAGACCTGAAGGAGGCTGGAATCTCACCCACAGACATCTGGGGAAGGAGGCTTCTCGACCGAGGGCAGAGCAAATGGAAGGGCTCTGAGACAGGAGAATGCCCAGACCCCACAGAGACCAGTGCGGCCAGAGTGGAGTGAGTGAGAGGCGGTGGCAGGGGAGGAAGCTTCAGAAGTTACGATGGCGATGCCAGGTAGGACCTTGTGGCGATCTTAAGAACTTTCTATTTTACTCCGAGACAGGGTGCTGCAGGAAGGTACTGAGAGGAAGAGGGGCACGATCTGACTTAGGTTTTAAAAGGGTCGCTGTGGCCTTTTACTTAGAAATAGGTGGCTCTTCAGGTCCAGGGAAGAAGCAGGGGGCCCGTGGGGAGGGTGCATGAGTTTCTTATTGCTGCTGTAACAAACTGCCACGAACTGAGTGGCTCAGAACAACACACAAATCTGTTGACAGTTGTGGATGTCTGAGCCCTAGCGTCGAGGCGTCAGCGGGGCTGAGCGCTTTCTGCAGGCTCTAGAGGAAAATCCGTTCTCTGATTGTCGAGCTTCTAAAGGCCGCCTGCATTCCTCGGCTGGCGGCTGCATGCTCGTCTTCGAAGCCAGCAGCGGGACATCTTCAATTCTCTCTCTTCCCCTCGTTTCTCCCAGCATCACTTTTCCTCCTCTGACTCTGACCCTCCTCTGTCTGTGTAAGGACCCTGGCAGGTATATTGGGCTCATTTGCATAATCCAGGATAATGTCCCTGTCTCAGGATCCTTAATTTAATCACAGCTGCTGAGTCCCTTGGCCGTGTAGGATGACATGTTCACAAGTGGTGGGAATTAGGATGTGTTCACCTTTGGAGGGCTGTTACTCTGACTACCACAGAGGCCAGTGCAGTCATGAGGTGAGGATGATGGTGGCTTGGGCAGAGGTGGTGGGTGAGAAGCAGCTGGATCCTGGTGGCGTATCGAGCCGTCTCATACGTGGGGCCGGTCTCAGTATGGAAGCCTTCACAGTTTTCTCGGCCTGTGTCATGGCCATCCCCATTTTCAATGTCATTTCAGTGGACTTGAGGTCCATTTCTCTTCCCAGTGGTTTCTCCCACAAACTAAGAAACCACCGACAATTGCAGCGATGCAAGGGACTCCAGAGGCTCTCAGGTTCCCGTCATCAATTTACAAATTTCCTGCCTTGTCCCGGGCCCATTGAACACATCTTGGGTAGTTTGTACCAACTTTATCTGCTTATGCTTTTGTTTATCTGTTCAGCGTTTTCTGGGCAACTTTTGAGTGTGCTGCTCTGTGCTGTGTAGAAGTAAAATAGAAGATGGAAGAGTCACCGTTCTTATCCTTGGGAGATAAGGATCTATTTGCAATTTCTTTAGAATGAATCAGAGAACAATTGCAGAACTAAATATAAGTGAGTGGAAAATGAATGCAAGATTTATGCATTAGTACCAAGGAAGTGAGGAATGTGGAGAGGCTTCTTGGAAGAAGTAGGAGGTCACGGACTTTTATTCCTTAATTGGGGGCCAGCCAGAGAATTGCCAGCTTTTAATTTTTCTAAGAGTATACATTAGAAACGTTCTTACCATCTCTTATTGCCATTATGTCATAACAGGTAGAACATTGAAGCATAAAAGATATAAAAGTGGCATGATCTCAGAATAAAGGGGAGTTCTTTGAATTAAACACATTTAGCTTTACAAAAGCTCGGCGCTCAGGCTTCAGTTTTCTCATTTCGCTGGCGGCCATTAAAGCTTCACTGTGGACGGCACCGGATCCGCACCTCAGCCCAGGGACGAAAGGCCGTCTGCGCTCTTTATCACTTGGGTTTCTGACTTTGCTGAGCATGATCATCTCTCTGTATTTCTCTGGGCTCTGACATCAGACAGCTGGTGACCCGATGACTGAGGATCTGGGGTCTTGCGTGGGGACGCTCCCCCACCTTGTCGCTGCTCACTGGCTCCTGCACCAGAGGGCGCTTGGGGAGGCAGAGAATGGAGCAGAAATGCAGAGCGGTTTGTGCTGGGGCATCTGCGGTCATCTGGTGTTGAGCCGGTGGCCGGCTCAATGGTCCTCTCGCTCGCGTGGAGGTTTGGGGATTTCCCGCGGGTTTCGGTCTTCAGGCTGTGTTCGTTTCCCGTGGCTGCTATAACAACGACCTCCAAGGAGGCGGCGTGCAGCCGCAGGAACGTGCTCTCCCTCCGCTCTGGGGGCTGAGGCCTGCCAGCAGGGTGTCAGCAGGGCCTTCTGCCGCCGCAGGCTCGAGGGAAGAGTTCTCGCCTCCTCCTAGCTCTTCCTTGGCGTTCCTCGGCTTGTCACTGCATCATGCAGTGTCCGCCTCTGTCATCGCATGGCGTGTGCCCTGTGTGTCCGTGTTTATGGTTGTCTGCTCTTCTTACATAAGAACACCAGTCATTGAGTTTAGGGCCTGCTCTAATTCAGTAACACCTCATCTTTACGAATTACATCTGCCAAGGCTGTATTTCCAAATGAGGTCACATTCTGAGGTTCCGATGAATGTGGGTTTCAGGAGGACACTGTTTGGGGCTGAACTGTGTTCTGCTAAAATTCGTGGGTTAAAGCCTTAACCCCTTGTACCCCAGAATATGACTATTTTCAGAGATAGGGCCTTTAAAGAGGGAATGAGGTTAAAAGGAAGCCATTTGGGTGGCCCTAACTCAGTCTGGCTGGTGTCTTTATGAAAAGCGGAGATTAGTACACACAGAGACACCAGGGATGGGCGGGCACAGAGGAAAGACCATGTGAGGTCACAGCAAAAAGGCAGCCACGTACAAGCCCAGGGGAGAGACCGCAGGAGGATCCAAACCAATCACCTTGATCTAGGACTTCCAGCATCCAGATTGTGGAAATAAGTTCTGCCGTTTAGGCCACCCAGGCGGTGGTATTTTGTTATGACAGCCTCAGCAGACTAATACAGATGGTATTCAGCTGAGCACAACTCCCGATAGCCTTTATTTTTAGCGTGGACAGCCCAGAATGTGATGGGGAGATTCCGAAATGGATGTCCAGACGTCTGTGCATACCTGTCCCCTTTGTGACCCTTTGCTCTGCATCGATTCCTGCAAGTGGAATAGATATGCTGTACTTGGAGGGAGGGTTAGTGGCGAGGAGCGAGCGAGCGAGCACTTTTACATGAGGTGCTTTGAGATGGCGGCACCCAGATGGACATCTGGAGGCCGCTGTCGCTGCGGAAATCCTGCCTAGGTACACTACGGACCTGCACCCTGGGAATCCTCTTTCCTCCCGGGCTCAGCAGACTGTGTACCAGAGGGAGGGCTGGGGTGGGGCTTTAACCGCACTGTTTTCTCCACTCCCAGCCTCATTATCACTCTCCAGGGACCCCAGTCTTGGCCAGGCCAGCCCTGCCCCCTCTCTGCACCCAGTAAACATGGCTGTATGCTTTCTCATGAATATGGATTTCCATCATCCCTCGCTGTGGGGATAGATGTTGGGGGCAGAGCTGTTGAGTACATTTCCAGCCAATCATCACCCATTAGCAGGGAAGAGCGGTGGGCATTATGCCTCTTCAGTGAGGAGCCATTTGCATTTGGTTGGGCCCCGCTTTCTTTCTGAGCATCTACGGGCCCTCAGTGCACTCAATTACTCCTGCATCCGGCTCTTCCTCTGTGATGCTCGTTTGAGTTCTAAGTGTCTTGATTGGATTCACCAAATAGCTTGGTGCTGACTACAGCTGTTCGGCAGAGCCCAGGGTGGAGGGTGAGAAGGCCGTCAGGACTTGGGGGGCGGCTGTACCAACAGAAAGAAATACCGTCTCCTTTCCCTTTCTGCCTGCACCGCTCCCCACTCCCACCCCCACGGAAAGAACCCCCAGTTTGGAGGGTGTAGCCCCAGCCGGCAGTGGGCTCATGCTCATACATTGTGCATGTCGGTAGAGCAGGCTGCAGGCCCTTCATTCCAGGGTTCTGTGACCAGTGACCTTGCTCCTGGGGCATCCCCAGGTTTTCTTCACTGCTTTTGGGGGTGGGGAATCTGTGGGGTCCGCACCGATAGAGACTGAGTTTCCCTTACCACTTCCACTTCTGAGAAAGGGGATATGTGGGTCCGAGAGCCCATTGGAAAAGCACTGTCCCTTCCTGTCCTGGACATGCCAGTGGAGTCTCTGGGCCATGTGGGAAAAACGGAGGCTTGACCCGGGAGGCACACATTTTTACAACCTGCTCACAGATCTGCGTCCTCGACGTGGGGGGACAACTGGGAAGGACGGAGGGTCTCTTTCTCTGGCAGGATCACGTTATTCACAACCCCCTTCGCTGCCCACCGCCCTCTGGAAAGCCCTTGCCCAGAGTCGCAAACATTTGTTTGCTCTCATTGCGGTTGGAGCCATTTCCCCTCCCTCCTCTGGGCGTCCTCGCACCCCTCCGCTGGGTGGCCAGCACGCTGTTTCGTTCTCTTTTCCTCTTTTGTTTTGCCTCTTCAAGAAAATGAAAGTGAGCACCTGAGAAAGAGAGGGAGAGGGAGGCAGAGGGGGGAAAAGGCTGCGAGCACCAAACAATCTGAGAACGAGAAAGGAAGGTTACCTGTGTGTTTGTCAACAAGATGAAATAAATAACAGCAAAAAAAGAAAAAAAAAGACAGCAGTCAAAGGCAATCAAATATGTATTTAATTAAAGCAAACATAAAAATAAAAGTTACATGTTGAATCAATAAACAGCACTTTTTTCTACATGCATTTTGAACAAGACAGATCAGAATCTTGCATGATGAAGACATAATGTGTCATAATAATTAGGAACACAGACAAAAGAACAGCTAATCAGCATGCAAATGTATGCAGTTCTGGAGATTCAGATGAGGCAGATTTCTACCTCTTTTTTGCTTGATTCATCTTCATTGCTAATCATCTGAAGGCTGCCAAATGTTCACTGACACTAATGTATTATAGGTCAAGAGAGGCAGGTCTTCACCTATTACCCCCCCGAACAATATGCTCCCCTTCCCTGTTTCCTCTTCAGGATTTTCAGCGCTCACTGCCAGATGCAATCAGACTCCTTGAATAGGAGCAACTGAGGCTTGTTTGTGGCTTGGATTCATTAGAATCAGGAGGCTGAAGAAAGGAATAAATTACTTAATTGCACAAAAAAGTTGCAGCCAAAGTGATGGTGAGAGAAAGTGATTGTGTAGATTCGCATTAGGCCACTCTTGGAATGGGGCGTCTTAGAATAGCTGGTAGTTTGGCCTCGCGGATTCAGACAGATTTGGGTGTCCTCCAAAACAGATGGCTCCTCATACCATCTATTCTTCTCTTTGTCAGGTTTTACCATTTATTTGATCTTGGTCCCTCTCTGATGCTGGTTGCATTAGCTGTAACACAAATATGCATTCAGATCATATCCATTTAGTCTGGCCTCCCAACTTTTATTCTTCGCCCTTTTTTCTTTCCTTCCTCCATCCCTCCCTTCCTTCCTCTTCTCTCTCTCTTTTTCTCTCCCTCTCTTCCCCTCTTTGTTCCTTTCTTTTTTTTTAGAAGATGATCAAGTTGAATGAAATGCTTATTGCCACCTTTTGTATGCTCTTCCCATGAAATGCAGGAAGTGGGAAGATTGGACAAGGCTGAGTGCAGGGATGTGAAACTCGGCCTGAACCGAGGAGGGAGGAGTTGCTGCAATGGGGGAAGGAAGGAAGGGAGGAAGAAGAAAAGAAGGAAGTCATTCTGTTTTCCAACCACCAGGATACCTTTCTTGCCTCAGACTGACTCTTAATCTGTCTTTTTTTGAAAGGCACACTATTAATCAGTGCTGTCCACATAGAACTGAGGAAGAAGAGACAAAACCGTGCGCAACAGTCTCACGAATGCGTCCTCCCTTTTCTGTGACACTGGCATGTGCATCCAGCCGTGGGGGTCTGTCTCAGGCTTTCCACTCAGGCTTTCGGTCATGTGCCTGAGTTGTGGGTGGTCTTAAGGTCTCGAAGAAGGAACTTCGTTTTCTAGTAGCTGTGTGTCTCTGTGCATGTGTGTGTGGGTGTTAGGGGAAGGGGTGGATATAAGATGAGAGGCTCTGGCAGGAAGAAGTTGGGAGAGAAATAATTATGATTGATTTCTATTCGGAAAAAAAAGAATTCAGAAAGGGAGGGCACTTTTCTGGTGCTGCTGGAAAAGTAACTGGCAAACGTAATCGGCTAAATGAAGGTTTGTTCTGATGCTTCTCCCTTCGCTATTGCTGTTCCCTCTGCCCGACAACCCCTCCCCCAGGTCTTTCCCAGCCTGGGTCATCTCACCCTGAAGTCTCACATCAACTCCGTGTCCTCAACGGGGTCGGCTGTGCTGTCCAATGGTCAGTGAGTGGTCACCCTTCCACCCGCATCTCTATCTCGTTATCATCTTTTTATTTCCGTTACTGTTTGCACTACTATCTGAAACTTTGTATAAGCACTATTTACTTCTGTTTACATGTATATTATCCCTTGGCTCTATCAGAAGGTAGGTTTTGTGAGGGGAGAACTGTTATCTCTGTTTTAGTCCTGTATCCCCAGTCTGCAGCTTGGTCTGGCCTTTGGAAGGCATGGCTAGAGGTCACATCCCATTAACTGTCAACTCCAAGATGTTGCTCAAGTTACCTTCTGAGCTGTGATATGGTAGCAAAATATCCTGGAGGCTACGGTGTGGGCCACTGACCTCCTCTGTTTACAAAGATGTTTTGCCCAATTCCCCTCTTTTAAAGTCTGGGGCTCATTTGATGGGTAAGTGACACAGTGACTTGTTGGAAAGGAAAGCCATTTTCTCCCTGGATACACTGTCTATGTTGTGTCCCCGTAGTGCGAGCTGGGCGCCAGCCATCTCCATGTCTCTGTGCAGACCTCTGGGTGTGCGTGGGAACGGCCGGTGGTCTGGGTGATGGGAGGAGAGTGGGGAGGAGGAAGAGGAGAGAAGGGAAGGGGAGGTGAGAAGGTGAGCAGGCTCCTCAAGGCTTGCCATTGCAAACCTCAGACACCCTGTTAGTTCGGGACACTGTGAATGCACCCCACAATGGCTGAAATGCTGAGTGAAGTGCCAGGTTGATTTCTGTTAAATAACTGGACATGGACTAATTGCTTTTTTCCAGGAGCTGATAAGCCAAGAGTCACTTGGAAAGGCATTTCCTCCCCTGCTTGGATCACGCCCTTTAAAAATCCCTGTGATGCCCTGGCTGGTGTGGCTCAGTGGATTGAGCACTGACCTGCAAACCAAAAGGGTCGCTGGTTCGATTCCCAGTCAGGACACATGCCTGGGTTGTGGGCCAGGTCCCCAGTAGGGGGCGTGTGAGAGGCAACCACACATTGATGTTTCTGTCCCTCTCTCCCTCCTTTCCCTGCCTTCTAAAAATAAATAAATAAAATCTTAAAAAAAACATTCCCTTGACATAGACCCAGGTTCCAAGTGCTGAGTTCCGCTTTTCAACCCTGAGCCCTGTGGGGCTGGCTGTTAGTTGTAGCTTTTTACGAGGAAGTGAAGGAGAAGTCCTTTCCTGCTGGTTTAGAGCATCACTTGGGCCCTTCAAAACGAAGCCAGTTCTTTTTTTCGGGAACTTGCCATGACTGATTAAATGGAAATTAAATTCATCTTGGGGCTTGTTTTCTTTACTCCATCATTCCAGTTGGAATGATTCTTTTCTCCCAGGGAGCTCAGCAAGGCAGCTCCCAACGGCCTTGATCTCATTTCCAACTGCAGGGGACCCAGAGGCCACAGATTTATTGGGAGCGGGGAGTGGCCCGGGGAGGGGGGGCAGGTCTCGATTGAGCCGCTCGACCCCAGGCACTGCAATTCCATGTGGAGTTGGCAGCGAGAAGGCCAGAGCAGGCCCCCAACCACCTAATCCCTTATCTTGAGGGCCCCAGCTCCATGCCAAGAACTCGACTTTCAGAGAATGGAGTTGTCTTCGGGGAGGCTCTCATCTCCGCAGGAAGCCAGCAGGCCGAGTGAACACCACCAGACAGAGCCTTCTGTGGCCAGTCCAGAGGCATCTGATTTTTTTTCCCTTTTGGGTCCACATAAGCCTCCTGTCCCTTCATCAGAACAAAGCTGAACTTTCCCACTCTTCGCCTGGCGGAGGTAGCTGTCTTAGGCTCCTTGGGAAAAGCTCCATGGTTACCTTTCTTTCCCTCCTCCTTAGATCTTTTTGTTTGTTTGTTTGTTTTCTTTCTCATAAAGTAAGAAAGACATTCTTCTGTGCCTTGGCAGACAGCTGTCTGAGGTCCTTCCTCTATTGGGGTCTCACCGTCGGACCCCCGCCCCTCCCACTCACACAGGCGACAAAAGCTCCTCCGCCTGCCCTTTCACACACCGCGTCTGAGGGAAGGAGCGGTCTCCGTGCCAGCCAGTGAAACCTTGGCACCCTCTCAAAGAAACCTGAAGTGAGAAGGGTTCAAGAGGGAGGTCGCTTTGTGCGGAAAAGCGCCCGCCGCAGACCTCTCTGCCAGCCTGCCGGAGGGGCTCCTGCGGGTGCTGGGTCCCCCTGCCTCCTTCGCCCATTACTTTAACTCTAAACACACCCGAGAAAAAGATTTCCGTGGGGTATGGGAGAAACCTAACCCCACTCCCCTCCCATCCATGTCTGCTCTGGATCCGGGGTTTTAGCCTCAGAAGGCCTCATTTTCCCTAATGACCAAGCGAGTTCACCTACTCTTTGGCTGGAAATGCCATAACCAACTGGCCTCTCTCTTCATGTCTCGGGCTAGTGTTTCTTTGGCACACATGTGTAAAATTGCTTGTTTTTTAAAAATTATTTGTTTTTCAGTTTTATTTTTGTTTGCCAGACACTGGAGAATCAGATAATTAAATCACTAACCTGTTGGAATCCAGTAGGGAAGAGAGACACGGAAGCAGTTAACTTACAGTGCAGTGTGATATCTGTGGCTTAGGCTGGAGGTGCCCAGAGAGAAGCTCTTCCTGCCCAGCACCTGGCCCAGGTGAATTTGGGGTGGTTAAGGGCTCATTGATCCTGGGGACAGATGGCCCCACTCCTCTCAGACTCAGGGGTAGGGAAACTGGTGGTGTTAAGACCCAGCCGGGGTGACTATTGAAAGAACAGAGAAGCCCCCAGTGCCCCTTCTCACTCCCCTCGGACGGGGTGGTGACCGATTTAGAGGGTGGAGAAGGAACTTTCCATGACGTCATGGGAACAGGCCGTGGTATCCTTCCCACCCCTCCTTCTCTTGAGCAGGTGACTGGTGAAGACTCCATGGCGTAAATGCCAGTGCTTAGGTCTGGATGCTTTAGTTTCTCCTGGCAGGAGAGCTTTTCAAGGCATCAGCAGCTACTTGCACTCGGAAGAAGGAACAGCGATGAGGTGGTGGTGTTTGGCTGTTTTGTCATTGGAAGAAAAAGGACAGAAAGGAGCATTTAGCCATTGCTTTGCCTGTGGAGGGAGGTGAACAGAGGCCTGGCACAGGAGATGCATGAACTGAAGTTTCTCTGTTAAAAATAAGGTTTCTCTGTTCTAATGATGTATGGAGGATTCGTGTCTAAGAAGAAGGTTGGACTTGGTGAACTTTAGGTCTCCACCCAACTCTTACAGGTCTACTCGTCTATGGACTAATCAACAGCGTGGACTGGGTGCCCACTCTGTGCAGGAGGGTCCTCCGGGTGCTGCCCTCCTTGGCTGTGGGAAGTGTGTGCTTTGATCTGGTTGGAATTGAACACTCGGACCAGGAGATGAGAGGGATGTGGTAAAAGTATTGGGTGGTGGGCTCAAAGCCAGTTTCAGTTCAGTTTGGTCAAGTATTAACTGAGCAACTATGCATCATGGGGCTGGCCCAGCGTCAGTGCTGGGTGATGGGGATGAAGGAGACGAATGAGGGCATGTGGAGGATCTGTGTCGAGCTGGCCAGCGTCAGCACAGGACCTTTGCGCCGAGTCCCCACCGCGCTGCCGCTCTGTGTCTCGGGACTGGAATGCCCAGGCAGGCAGGGGAAGCTGACGGTGTTGCTGTTATTTGGTTTTGAAGGAGGCCATGACTTTTGTGTAAAACAGAGGTGAAAGGCTGTGGTCCTTTTGTGCGGCCGTGGCACTACGTCACCCTGCAATTCTCCGAAGACCCCTGAGGAACCCGTGCGGGCGGATGAACTCATGGCCTCTCTCCAGGCCTCCTCCCTTGCTGCCCGCCCGGGCTGCCTTTGTTTTGACATCTTTTTACTCTTCTCTCCATGTTTCCTGTTTTCATGGATCTTCCCCTTCTGCGGTATTTTTCCTGTGTCTGTTTGGGCTCCCAGATGTGGTAGCCACTGGTTATTTTGGTAGCTATCCGGGCATCACAAGATCTAAAAAAAAAGGAAAAAAGACAATGGAAAAATTTTATATTGGAAAAAAATTTCCATACGTGTGTCCCAGGTTGCATAATGGAGCATCCAAGGTTTCCAGTGCAGAGCTTAGGGTGACGGAGCCGACTGACCAAAGCGCCGTCGATTCACTTACAGTGTCCACAGTTCTTTCATGTCAGGCTGCTTCCTTGAAGCACCCCGCAGCACCCGCACGTGGTCGGCTCTCACTGAACACTGGCTGGATTCAATGCATTAAGTCCTGAATGCTCCCTGGAGATGCGTGTTTGGGCGTGGCCATTGACGGACCTTGCTGAGCCCCTTCACTCCGCTCGCTGCCTGCGTGCGGGGGAGCGCGCACCGGCGCAGCGCTCCAGTCGCACGGCAGCGCAGGCCGTGCCTGTCTGCATGTGCAGAACGGAAGGACTGCCACGGAAGACATATGCTGCTCCGATGGGGACTCTCCGATCGCTGGCACCGGGACGGCCAGCAGTGCCTGGGAATTTGGCCTGAGGAAGGCCTATAGGAAGAGCCTCATTAGTAAGTCTGCGCGGGCCAGCTCCTGCAGGCAGGTAAACTGTTCCCTCAGACACCGTTTAGTCGGCTCCGCTGCGGGTGGCTGTGCTGGTGGCACAGCTGGGCCGTGACTTCCTCTGTGTGTGGAGGGGTGTCTTCTGTCTGGCCTGACCACAGACGACGCGCCATTCCAGAAGGCCGGCCTGGGACGGTGTGGCGGGACAACCCGCTCCGTTTACACCACTCTTTCCTACCCGCCGTGGGACGGATCCAGCTCTACGAGTCACAAACGGTGACTGACAAAAAAGACACCAGTCCCTCAGCGGATTTTCCCACCACTCCGCGGACGAGGCAGAGCAGGCTTTTTATCTTGTTTCGTTGGAAGAAGCTCGGGGCTCCCACGGCCCAAGTGGCAGAGCTCAAAGAGCAGGGGCTGGAGGTCAGGGGCCGGGGAGTTCTAACCGTCTCTTCCTGTTCTCGAACCCTCTCACCCCACCTCCAGTCAGTGGAAAAGTCTTACTCATTCCACCTCCCAAACTGTTTCTCAGATCCATGTCTTTCTTTCCACTCCGCAGTCGTGGAGGACCCTAGGCTGATAGTTACATATTTAAAGAGAAACAGCTCTTCCAGCATTTCTCTTGGGACTGAGTGTAGACCCTCACGTCTCTACAAAAGGTCTTGGAAGGGGAGCCTGCCCACTGATCCTGCACATTTATCGTCACGTGTGAAATACCCAATTCCTGGTATTTTTTTTCATTCCATGCAGATCTACGTTTCCTTAAAGTAGAAAGCTGGACTTGGTGGAACGGATGGCATGAATTAAGGGAGAAGCCTGATGCGTCAGGCTGTATTAAGCGTATATAGGACTCGCTCACTGATGTGGTGCTTGTCTCATGTTTAATGGAAGCATCCATGTTAGGCATCTCACATACACACGAGACTTAAGTTGATCTTCAGGATAATCAATCTCGATGATTTATCCAGCTGTGTTGATGTGTCTTGTGAGGTGCTCAGGGTGAGATTTTTTTTGGGGGGCGTGGTAAGCGTGCATGTGTGTGTTCATTTTGATTGCCTGGTTTTCTGCAGCTTCATGAGATGTTTAGCTAAACTATTTCCTACAACCCTGTGATGCTCCATGGTGCAGGTTCAGGACATTTTGGCAACAAGTAGGACTGGCTTTCTAATGGTGAGCAGGGAGACCATCGCTGGCAAGCTTCAAGAGCAGGACTGGCTCCAACAGGGAAGCAGACAGAAAACCCTTCCAGTTTCAGGGTGATAACAATAGTAGGAGCAATCACCACCTTAAATCTTTACAAGCGCTCCATGAGTTGGACTCTATAATCTTCATTTTATGGGTCAGGAAACTGAGGCACAGAGAGGTTGATTAGCTGGCCCGAGGTCTCACAGGTTTTTCTAAATTTTGCCACATTTGGGAACACCTCCATTAAGTTTTTCCTTTCTATGGCCCTGACATGCTGTGTGAGTCCAGTATTCCGGGCAGCCATTGCTACACTAGGATCACTGGCAGTCAGATGTACAAGGTGCTGGGCACCACACAGCTGTGCCCCACAAAACCTGAACTAAATGCCCTCAGCCGTTCCTCCACGGCCCACGTGGAAGTTAAAAAGGGAAGTCAGAGGGGCAAGGGGACAGAGTCTTACTCAACTGGCTTAAATATCTTCTGCAAATTTTATAAAAACATAAGGTCACATGAACAAATTGTAAGGGCCTCTCTCTGGGTCTTTAAAGTGGTCCGCATGAGCAAATGAAGCTTATGCTCATTTGCTTTGTGCTAAATTTGTTCCTGGTCATAGGTATTGACAGGATTTATCTATATATTTATAAAATGGCAGCAGGACGCGTGCCGGAAGGTGTCTGGTCTCCACGGCCAGTCCTGTTGGCTATTGCTCTGACAGGGATAATTCCTCACTTGGAGATAATATGCAACGGTTGCATTTGAAGCCATTTGTGAGCTAAGGGGTGGATCCAATGACTGCCCCACCCCACCTCTCCCTCAAACAACGTTTGCCCAGAGTTTTTATCCCCATTTTGCACCTGTGGGAGCTGAGGCTCAGAGAAGCGTGCAGGGTGGAGAACCAGCCCTGATGGTCACTTTTTACTCACGTGAACTAGTGGTGGCCTCTCTACACAGCACAAATAAGGGTCACATTTCATGGCCTCCAGAGGGTGGATGGCAGGGAGCTTCTTGCTCCTTGGGGGAAGTTAAGTACATAATCATAGGTTGTTGTATTAGTTAGGATTAGTTTTGGCTGCGAGTGGCAGAAATCCCTTAAATAACGGTGGCTTATATCAGATGAAAATTTATTTCTCATGTGAAGGTCCACCAGCATCAGGGGCCAAGTTTCTTCTCTTTTATTGCTCTGCCGGCCTCCACATAGAACTGCTAACTCATGGTCCAAAGTGGCTGCTAAGCACCGACTATGAGGTCTACATTCTAACCAGCAGAAAGGAGAAAAGGGCAGAGGAGAGACAGATCTCTTCCTTTTAAGGACACTTATTGAGAACTTTGTATATACACACGTGCACCCAACTTCTACCCCTGTCTACAACCCCATTGGTCGGAACCTGATCATATGACCACACCAAGATGCAAGGGAGACTGGGAAATGTAGGTTTTATTCTGGGGAAGCAGGTATATAGATAATACTGTGTGTAAAGGGAACAGCCAGCATAGTTTTCTTGGGCTGCATTTTATCATGTTTTGCTTTTTATCGTCTCAGGAAGATGGCACTCTCCTCGAAGAGCAGGGATTCTGTTCTGTGCTCACCGCAGAATCAGAGCTACTTCAGAGTCTGAAATGACCATAGCGATCCTTTGGTTCAGGGATTTTTAAACTTGTTTTCATCAGTATACATTCCTTTTCAAAAGAAATCCTTTATGGGACCCCAATATGTAAGTCATAGAAGCAGTATATTATTAAAATAAATTTCATAAGTTCCAAGTTATAAGATTTTCTTACTTTAAAATCAGCAAGGATTTAAGTTAAGGTATCGAAGGTATCTAATGGGTTAATATTTGATACATGATACAGTGTGTGTTTCCCACTGGTTCATAAATCGTTTAAAGTCCCCTTTAAAGGAAACTTAGTAGTTTCAGAACTCCTTCAAACTGGAGCTTGAAAGCGACCCATCTAGTCCAGATTCCTCATTGTATAGCAGCTGTTGTGAAGCCCAAAGTGCCGAAGTGGTTTGGTCACGTCCCAGAGCGAGGCAGTGGCAGACTTAGGCTAAAACCAAGTTTACGAGTCAACAAATGGGGGCGGAGGCGCCCCCGTGGTGCCGGGTGCCAGTGCCTGTTACCAGACCCCTTGGTACCGCGCAGGAGACCATCGGGCTCAGAGAGGCCGTGTGGTTTGTTTGTTGTACGAGGAAGGCCTTGTCTTCACGATGGGTTATGTCCCGTCAAGGACAGCAGAGACCCGCAGGGCGACCGCCATTCTTCGGTGTGGAGGGGATGACAACACCTCACATTTGTCTGGCTTTTTACATATTTACAAAGTGATTTTACATACTTTCTCTCATTCAATCCTCTTAAAAGCCTTTTAAAAAATTAGGGCAGGTATTATTCCTATTTTATAGATGAGGAAACTGAGGCTCAGGCTGTTGAGGGGCTTGCCCAGGAACACAGGGCATGGAGTGATGGAGCCGGGAGTGACACCCATGTTTCCGACTGCAAATTCACATCTCTATTTCCAGTTGTCACCCTCCCTGCTCGTTGAGCTTTTCATGGACTCGCTGTCTTTTCCTCTGATGCACAACTCTGGGGGTTAGCATTTCACACTGCAGTCTGTGGAGTCATTATGACCCAGTGTCTTTACAGAGACCACATGGGGTCCTGGCAATGGATGGGGGTAAACCTCCCCCCACGCCATTTAAGTCCTGCCCTCCTCACTCTCCCTGGCTTACTATGGGGTAGGGCTCAGAGTCCTTACTCAGCCACCCCACATATTGTAGCAGCAAGTGTGGTGGTGGGATAAGATCTTAGTTTTTTTGTTTGTTTGTTTTTATCCTCACCTGAGGACATACTCATTGATTTTAGAGGGAGAGGAAGGGAGGGAGAGAGAGGGAGAGAAACATTGATGTGAGAGAGAAACTGATTGGTTGCCTCTCATACGCAACTGAACCTGCAACCCAGGCATGTGCCCTGACCAGGAATCGAACCCTCGACCCCTCGGTTTAGGGGGCGGTGCTCCAACCTACTGAGCCATATTGACCAGGGTGTGGTAAGATCTTATCTGAAGACAAAAGACCTGGGCTTGAATTCCACCATCATTAATGAGCTATGTGGCCTTGTCTCTCCAAGCCTTAGTGTTCTCCTCTGTAAAAGTGAAGATGCCCTCCCACCATTTATGGTCATGTCAATAATTATATAATCCAGCTTTTGTCTCCAGACAGCGTTTCCAGGCTACATGCACCCCACCCTGTCAGCCTCTGAGGACATAGTGATAGAAGCAGTGAGTGGAGAGGGACGCAATTGGGGAGCCGGGTTGATTTTCCCTCCACGATACTGCATCAGGAATGATTATGAAATACCACACTACTTCTTCCGGTATCTCATAATCACTCTGGTTATTGATCTTGACGCTGTTCTTGGTGAAGGCTGGACACAGCTGATTGGTTCCTGGCATATAGCGTACATTCCTTTTATCACTTGTTCATTCATCAGATATTTATTGAGGGTCTGCTACATGCCAGGTATATTCAAGGGGCCGAGGCACGACACAACTGCCCACAAAATGGATTGATTCTTTGCCCTCATGCAGCTTATGGTCCTGTGGGGGAAAGAAGGGATGGACCAGAGGCAAAGGCACACAGAGCTATGTAACACAGCGTAAGGTAGTGAGTGACAGTGTCTCCGAAGACGATAAAGCAGAATAAGGGGCTAGCAAAGGTGCATGTTTTGTGTGTGTGTTTGAGCGATACATGTATGTGCACGTGTGTGAGCCCGTATGGGCCAGTGGTGAAGACCTCCCTGAGCGGGTGACCTAAAGTGAGAGGAGTGAACTGTGTGGTTAACTGGGGGGAGTTCCTAGGCTCTTGGGAAACGTCTGCTTAATGTTCAACAGTAGATAGTTATTCACGGGTCTGTTCAGACCCCACTTTGCCTTCCCATGGACCCACATCAAGTTCAAAAACTGCCAAGGGCCTTTCCAGCATGAGCCTCACTCTCTTCTTTGATTGTCTCACTGCTTCCTGCCCATGAAGTCCATCGTCACCACCCGCCTTTGGCCTGGCCCATGGCGCCTTCCTGCTCCATGAAGCCTCTCATGGCTCTGCGGGCCCCTCCTTCCTGAGCGTTTTGACTGTGTCTCACGGTGTGCACGCACTGTTTTTATTTCATTCCTGCTTGTTGGCTTCGCTTTCTCAGCTGCCACTCGGTAGTCTGGGGGTGATCTGTCTCAAACCTCTGGATGCCCTGTGGGTTCTCCCACGATGCGAAGTCCATAGCAGGTGCTCACTAAACCCTTGATTATTGGTCAATTGAAGAATTAGTTTGCTTCTGGGAAATGGGTTGGAGGTCAGCCTGGAGTGATATTGCAAATGGCACACACTTTCCCCACCTGGATGTGGTGTCTGTTTCCCTAGCCCTTGGATCTGGGCTGGGTTGGTGAGGCGTTCTGACCAATAGAATGTGCTGGAAGGGACATAGTGGACGTCATGGGTCTAGAAGCTTTGTACAGTTTGATCTTAGGCTGGAAATACCTCCAACACTGAACAGGCCAAAGCTAGCCTGGTAGAGGACAAGAGGCAGGCCCCAAGGAGAGGGGATTTGGTGATTCCATAGTGGCCACAGGCATAGAAGGGAGCCACCGAGAACAGCAGAGTTTGGTTCCGCCCAGAGAGATCACCCAGCTGAGCCTGGCCCACACTGTCTGTCCACACAATTATGAACCGAACAACACAGGGTTGTTCTAAGCTACCGAGTTTGGGTGGTTTGCTTTGTGGCACTGAATGACCAATATGTTCTGTGAGAACACTCTGGTAGCAAGACAGAGCGGTTCTAGAAATAATCCCTCACAATCAGTAATGCATTCATTATATAGTGCAGACCTTTCTCACGTCCATTACTTCACCTGATTTTTGCAGCACTTCTTTGAGGAGACGGGCATTTGTCATTGTGCCGATTTTGCAGATTAGGAAACCAAGGCTCAGGGAGGTTGCCTCCTACACGCCAGCTGGAAGGGGATGTAGGACCAGTGCTCAGCCCACTGTCGTGCACAGGTCCCAGGACACAGGGTGGCCTTGCCTGCGGGGGGCAGGTTGACCCTGAGGGCAGCAGCCTGAGTTAGATGAGGAGAGGCGAGACCTGAGGGCCTCACTCCGAGGCCGCCTGTCCTAATGAGCCCTGCTAAGCGGTCTCCTCTCACCTCCAAGTTGGAAGGTTGTGTAACGAGAAACTCATAATGAGGCTTAGCAAGTCCTTGTTTTTTCCAGAGTAGCTCTGCGCCTCCGCTTTGCTGCTGGATTCTGCTTGTGAAGGTTTCTAATTTGGGGTCTTAATTTTTGTAAAGCGTGAATTACAAGAAGTCAGAAGAATGATGCAAAGAGCATTTAATAATGCACATTCACAAAAGAAGTGGTGTAACTACATTAATTAGGCAAGTCTTGCGTAAAGATGCAATGTAATTATATATTTGAGACAGTTAATTAGGGAGCTACTTGGAAATTTCAGTGAATATTAAGGTAATTATACATAAATACTATAACCATTAAGGCTGCACCCATAATGAAAGCAATAACTAATTACATAAATAACAGCATACTTATGTTTTTACATTACCAACACCTTACAATGCTTCCTCTCCCCCGCCTCCCTTCCCCATGCAAATGACAAATCTTCCATTTTTAACTCAGATATTCTTGCAAATGGTTGGAAACAATGACCTTTCCTCTTCTTTCCTCTGCTGTGACAACTCTGGGCTCAAAGGCGGGAGCTTCCGGTGAACGGACAGAAAGGAGGGATGTGAGGGCGGGGTGGCCCTGGCGGACTCCATGGGACTGGCGGTGGGCAGGAGTAAAGCAGGGCCAGAGGGCAGTGGCTGGAGAGGGCCACAGACAAGGTCAAGGTGTGGGCTTGGGAGAACTGGATTCTGTCTGGCCCCTGCCCTACATCAGTTGAACAATCTCAGAGAAATCACTTACATCTCTGTGCCTCAGTTTCCTCATTACATCAAATGGGATGATAGTAATCTCTGCCTCTCGGAGCTGTGATGGAGAACAAATATAAAGCCGTGATGTGCCATCCTGTGTAGGTGGCCACAGTTTGCCTTCGAAGCACCTGGGCACTGACCTCTGAGCCTGTGGCTCCCTTCTCAAGCCTCAGGCTTCCTCGGTACTCATCAAGTTGCCCACACCAGCCTCCCAATTAAGAATTGGTTTGACAAAAAGATGTGGAGATCATTCACACTTAAGTGTGACTGACTGATGACTTAATGTGTGGGGAGGGCCTAGGGATGGGCGAGTGTAGTTATATTGTAACAGAAGTCAAAGGCTTTGGCTTTGCAGAGGCCCAGTCACCAAGCATTCTGTGACATGTTTGAGCAGGGGCATGCCTGGGCACTCCAGCGCCTGACCATGTACGCATTGGCTATTCCGTCTGAGAGGGGCCACACAGGGGATTGAGGAGCCTGAGACATCCACAGTTAACATCTTGCTTCCACCAGCTATCTGCTTAGACCCTCTAATAATAATAAAAATAAAAAAAATCCACATATATGCAGACCTGCACAGTTCAAAGATCAAATCATATCATTCAAGGGTCAACTGTATCTTTGATCTGTGGTTGGGAATCTGAGTATATGGGGGATTGACTAGTAGTTATGCTTGGATTTTTTGAAAAGATTTTGTTTATTTATTTACTTATTTTTAGAGAGAGGGAAAGGGAGGGAGGAAGAGGGAAAGAGAAACATTAATATGAGAGAGAAACATTGAACAATCTCATAAGTGCCCCAACTGGGGACCGAACCTGCAACCCGGGCATTTGCCCTGACTGGGAATTGAACTGGTGACCTTTTGCTTTGTGGGATGATGCCCAACCCACTGAGCCACACCCATCAGGGCTGCACCTGGATTTTGGACTGCATGAGGGTCAGGGCCCCTAACCCCTCCCTGTTCAAGGGTCAACTGTCCTGTTTATTTTTCAAGAATAAATTATTTTATTGAAGAGTAGCCTATATTCACAAGTCGAAGGAAGCAGCTTGATAAATATTATTATCGACATCAAGAAACAAAACACAATGAGCATCCTAAAAATGCCCCAATTACTTTCTCCATTTGATGAAATTATCAGTCTCTTCTACTTTCTTGAACATAAAAAGAATAGTTATTCCAAAGTTCTTATCTGAAACTCCAATGTTTGGTTTTCCTGTGGGTCTGTTTTTTTTTGTTTGTTTTTAAAGACTATTTTTTAGTTTTAGGTTCACAGCAAAATTGAGTGGAAAGTACGGAGAGTTCCCATATACCCCTCTCCCCACAGCACCCACAGCCTCTCCTCCTGTTGACCTTAGGCTCAACAGCAGTTACATCCAACGAACCAGCGTGACATGCCACCGTCACCCAGAGTCCACAGCTTGCAGCATGGGTCATTCTCGGTGGCGTTTGCTTTGAGTTTTGACACACAGTGTAATGATGTATTCACCAGTATAGTATCATCAGAAGGGTTTCCCTGTCCACCTATTCATCACCCCGCCCCCCCCCACACAAGCCCCTGGCAACCACTGATCTTTTCAACCTTCTCCGTAGTTTTGCCTTTTCCAGAACATCATATCGTTGGAATCATACATTACGTAGCCTGTTCAGATTGGCTTTTTTCACTTGGTAATATTCATCCAAGTTTCTCCCATGTCTTGATAGCTCATTCTTTTTTTAACTCTGAATAAGATTCCATCATCTGTAGGTACCACAGTTTGTTTATTCATTCACCTTACCGAAGGATGTCTTGGTGGCTTCCGAGTTCTGGCAATTCTGCATAAAGCTGCTGTAAACATCCACGCACAGGTTTTTGTGTGGGCACAGTCCTCAGCCCCTCGGGGTGAATACCAAGGGGTGTGATTGCGGGAGCACGTGGTAGGAGCAGGTTTAGTGTTGTGAGAAACTGTCAGACCATCTTTCAAAGCAGCTGCACCGTTTTGCATTCTCACCAGCAATGAGTGAGAGCTCCTGTTGCTCCACATCCTCGCCAGCATTTGGTGTTGCTGGTTTGGATTTTAGCCATTCTAATACATACGTGTCTCACTCGTTGTTTTAATATGCATTGTCCTGATGTGGAACATCTTTCCATATGGTTTTTTGACATCCGTACATCTTCTTTGGTGAGGTGTCTGTTAAGGTCGTTGGCCCCTTTTTAAATTGGATTGTTTGTTTTCTTATTGTTGAGTTTTAAGATCTCTTTGTGTTTTATTAGATATGTACCTTTGTACCTTTATTAGATATGTCTTTTGTAAATATTTTCTCCTAGTCTTTGGCTTTTCTTCTCACTGTCTTAATAGGTCTTTTTATTGATTTTTTTTGTATTTTTGTCATTTGATTTTGCCTGTTATTATACCAAGTAATTTTTTAAATCTTCTCCTGATGACATGTTTTCATTGTTTTTAGAGAGAGAGGAAGCGGGGAGAGAGGGAGGAGGGGCAGAGAGAGAGAGAGAAACGTTGATGTGAGAAAGAAACATTGACTGGCTGCCTCCCATACACACCGCAACTGGGGCCCCAACTGGAGATGAAACCCACGACCTAGGTTCGTGCTCTGACCGGGGATCGAACCTGAGACCTTTCAGTTTATGGGATGATGCTCTAACCATGTGAGCCATGCTGGCCAGGGCCCCAATAACTTTTGATTGAATTGTGGATGTTGTGGAATGAAAATTGCACAGGTAATCTGGGCTCTGGGTAGTGGTTTCTTCCAGAGATGGCAGGCAGCGCACCTGAATCCAGAGAAGGATTAAATTTATTTGAACCCGGGCTTCAGTCTTGAAGCTGAAAAACTGGTCTGTTTCGGTTTGTCTTTACTTACAGGGAATTGTCCTAGGGAATTACTGGGATGTCTTCCAGGGTTACTCAGCTTGATGGACCCTACGCTTCAATTTTCATTCTTCAGGCCATGTGAGGGTGCCTGGGATTCGTAGCCTCTTAGACGTGGGGCTCTCGCTTTCTGTTCTGCATTGCTGACCCTCTCTGCTTCTTGGCCCCTTACCTGTGTCTTTAAGAATCGGCAAATTCCTGGACATTAAAAACCACATGAACAGCTGACTTTCTTCTGTACTTACTTCCCTTTGCTATACTGGCCCCAGGAATCTTTCTGTCTTGGCAGCTTTCCAGGGCCTATACATTTTTTCTTTTAATAAATGTTTTATTGTGGAATCACTTTAGATTTACAGTAAAGCTGCAGAAACAGTATGGAGCTTTCCTGGCTTCCCCTAATGTAACACCTTCTATGTCAAAACTAGGCAACCAACATCTGTATGTTACTATTAACAAAATTTCAGACTTTATTTTGACTTCACCTATTTTTTTACTAATATTTTTTTTAAAAAAAGTACTGGCTTCAATTTAGGATACCACATTGCATTTAGCAAATGTGTTTTTAAAATCCAACTCTTTAGTTATTCTTAGCAGGAGGGCTGACCTGTTATAAGCTAATATGACATAGCTGGAAGCAGAATTCCTATTTATTGGTCTCACTGTTTTATAACTACCCAGTAGATAAGGCACAGAAGACAACATTGGATATCCATTATTTTAAAGGTGATCTATAAAACAAGGAAAAAAGATAACCACCTCTGGGAATACCTGTGAGGTAGGAGGTAATATAAGAGTGTTAAATTTCCTGATTTTTAATAGATGGGAGTTAACTGATGCCCCCAAATTCATCTCATGATGCAGAATCATGATGAAAATGATTAGAAAACAGAAAATGGAAAGAAATGCTTATCCCTATGTAACGAGACAGAAAATTGCGAAGGCGTAAAACGTTTGCTTTCTTGTTAACTGAAGCTGATTTGCTTAACATTTTTCTTAAGTCCTATGGAGTGGAATCTATGTGTGCTGACGTAGTATAATGCCCACTACACAGCTTAAGTGGGAAAGCAGATTGGTCAGTAGAGAATGCATAGTATGATACTCTTCACGAAAACTCTGTGTGCACATGTATGTAACTCAGGGGTGGGCTAAAGTAGGTTCACAGCCGTAACACAAGTAAATAACACACTAATGAATAAGTCACAGTACAAGAATAAATCTCGTGTTTCGTGTCCACACAACCGCAGGCGCCCCTCAGCCCCACCCCGTGCGTGCCCCCCCACCCGCTTCTCCCGCTGCCGGCTGAGGAGAGTGTGGCCGGGTTAGCCTGCTGGTCGTACAGTAGTTACAGTAGTTAACCTGCTGGCCGAGGGACACAGGGGCAGAGCCGGCCTGCGACCTTCTTACAGGAGTGCGGTCTGCGTCTGAATAGCCCAGTCCTTTGTCACCAGTAGTGGGGGTTGAGAATGACAAATACAGTCATAAATTTCTAACTAATAAAAACTACAGAGATAATATCTTTAAGTGCTGAATGACAATGGGTATTGACCCAGATTTCATAGCCAAAAAACTGCCCTAATATTTAAGGTTTAAGATGGTGCATGTACCTTTTCACACATACAAAAACCAAGGGAATTAACCCTTCAAGACTGCTCCAGGATAAATGAATAAAGGATGTACTTCACAATAGTAAGTGATCCCAGAGGGAAAGAGTCAGCTGCAAAAAATGTGGTTAAAAATGAAATTAAGCCCTGGACAGTGTGGCTCAGTTGGCTGGAGCATAGTTCCATAGACTGAAAGGTCTTGGGTTCAATTCCCGGTCAGGGCACATACCCGGGTTGCGGGCAGACTCCCAGTCAGGGTTGGAATGCACACAAGAAGACAGCCGACTGATGTTTCTCTCTCTCTATCCCTCCCCCTCCCTCTCTAAAAGCAATGAAAAATAAAAATGTCCTTGGGTGGGGATAAAAATTAATTTTTAAAACAAAATTAAAACCTATTGGTAATAAGATTCATTATTGTGAAAACTTTTTCCTGTTTAACAAAAGGTCCAACAAGAAAAATCAAGGGTATCGGTTCTCAGGAGGTATTTAAATACCTGAGCTTTGTTTTGTTTTGAAAGAGATTAGAGACACGGAACAACTTTAGTATTAGGAAAATATATAGTTGTGTATGTATATTAAAATGTATGGGTAACTAGAATAATAGGAATAAAAGTCTAGCTTTCAAAAATCAGATGGAAAATAAAGGAGTAAAGACAACTTTACCAATCCTATAGTGCATAGGAAATGGGGGACAAATGTGACCGAATCACAGCTGCAAAGCCCCTTAATATCCACAGGTTATGGGGACAGAACATGCGTGTCTCTGGGGAGCCATTATTCCACCTGCCCCAGGAACGCGAAGGCAAAGGCCCTGGGGTAGGATGTGGTTGGTGAGCTGGGGGAGGCCAGTCGGTGGAGCTGGGGAAGGGCGGCGAGTGAGGAGGTGGGTAGGAGCAGCGCAGGAGCGCCCTGCAGGCCCCACTGAGGACCTGAGTCATCTCTTCACAGGATCTCAGGGGCGGCCTTGACTATTCTCAGTGTCACCGAACATGGGAATCAATGGGGAGCTGGTTAAAATATACATTTCCTAAGTGAAATAAGTCAGATAGAAAAGGACAAAGACCGTATGAGTTTACTCTTGTGGACTATAAAACCCAAAAGAAACAAATGTACACATGAAATAAAACGAAGAACAAACTCATAGATGCAGACAGCTGATTGGTGGCTGCCAGAGGGGGAGGGGAAAGAGGACAGGGTGCGGTCATGGGTGGAGGCCTGACCGAGGGGGTGAGCATGCTACAGTGCGTGCAGATACCGACGAAGAGTGTCACACACCCGGAGCTTATGTAATGCTACTGACAAGTGTTACCTCAATAAAAGAAAGATGAAAAATAAATAAAAGTAAGACTTAAAAAACACATTTCTGGGCCCAAGAGAATCTGATTCAGTAGCTCTGAGGAAAGCCCCAGAGACTGACCCTTTCTAAGCATCCAGGATGTTTTCAGTGGAAGGTTCCAGGGCCCAACCTGCGTCCTCCTGATGAAAACAGCGCAGAGGGTCGTGAACTGAACTCCCTCCGTCCAACTCTTCCTCTCCTTCAGCTTCATGGTTCTCTCGTTCCCCCTCCAGGACGGGCTTCCGAAAGCACCCGTGCCCTAACTCTGGCCTAGGAGACGTGGGGGAACCTTGCAAAGGTGCTGCCACAGAAGTTGTCCTTCCTCTGTAAGATAAAAGAAAAGCTATCCGGATGTGGCAGCTGTCACTCTGTCCTCTTGAGGACGAGGGCAGCTCCAGGGGTGGGAGGTGGGAGAAGTACAGGCCCCGGAGCTGCTGTGATGTTCTGGGTGAGAGGCAGCACCCACATGTGCTTTCCAGGAGCCGGGGCTGGCGATTCTGCAGCTTGCAGTGGACGTATTCCCGGCTGATGCAGCAGGACCGGCTACGGCTTTTCTCAGCTGCGCCGTATTTCTCCTTTTGGGTGGAGTGGAAAAGCTGCAGCTCTTTGCTTCTCTCCCTCCTGCGTGTGATAATAAACAGTATCGGGCAGGCTTGTGAAAGGATGAAATAATATCTTTAAGGCGCTTCGCACAGTGTCTGGCACAGAGTAAGTGCTCGAAGTGATTGAATTTGTTGAAGGCTGGAGGGTGTTATGTAGAAGCACAAAATACCGCCACACAGTCTTCCTTCCTTGATTCTTTCTCAACTCAGGATTGAAGATCACTTTGGCAAACATCCTGTTGTATTATACTCATGACTCTTTGTAACAAGTTTTCTCTTAGCTCAGAAAAGGTTTGTTAACCAGATGCAGGTCTTGTGGATGCTCTTTTCCCCAACCCTATGGCCACACCCTGTGCCGTTCTTCGCTGCCAGGACTGATGTACTGGAGGGTGACCCATTATCCCGGGGTGACCCGGGGTGGCAAAGTGAGGTGGGGTGGATTTAGGCTACGTGATACTTGGGTGCCTTGTGGTGTTTTTCCCAACGCAGCTTACTCCAAGCTTCTGGAGACTTTGCTGGCTTATAACAGTTGCAGTGGGCCGACTCAGCCTAAAGTCCAATAATAAGTGTATCAGACCTTTCCAAGGATCGCAAATTGACTAATAGATCAAGACAAAAGGTGGTGGTGGGGGATCTCCTAGGTAATGCACAGTCATTCCTCCCTGAATCCACGTTTGTGAAACCTGAAAACCTTCTCAAACACAGAAACACAGACCGTGTGGGAAACACAGCAGCATTGTATTTCAGTATTTACTTAAACATAAAATTGGAAAGCAGGCCTCCTGTCCTTTCTAGTAAAATGGCTTAGGGTTCGTTGTGCCACCGGACCTGGCAGTGACGCCCAGACTGGACGGGCCACGAGCATGCGATAAAACGTGGTATTAAAATATCGCTGTCCCCAGAGACCGAGAATCCCGTCATGGGAAAGATAAACGTTTATGTTGCTCTTTAGACTGTTTTCACATCGAAGGTTATGGCTCTGCCCCACCCTGACTCGGATCCTCCCCCAGGCCCCCTGGCCTCTGGGTGGTTTGCGTGCCCTCGTAAGCCACCGGGGCTTTGGGAACTGGGTGGCCTGGGGGTGTGGATTAGCTGTGGGATGGCATGTTACTTTGTTCTGCCCAGCTCACACCTCGGTCCTGAAGTCTGTTCTCTTGCAGTAAGCGTGGGGATGGCGTTGTGACTCGAAGTTTCTCCCCTCTGTGTTCTTTCTCTCTCTCTCTCTTTCCATAACTGAAGTCCCGCACCTCTAGGGTCACATGTGGGTGGAAAGTAAGCCAGGGTTGGCTTCACAGCTTTGCAGTGAAGTACTGGCCTTGTTCTTTTTTTTACCCTATGTGTGTGCAGCTATGTGGTACTCTGATGTTTTGATTGGGTGCAAATAGGGCATTCTCTTTTATCAGTGAAAGAACATGTGGGGGTCCTTGTAAGTGGGATGGACACTTCTGGGGCAGATGTGGCCGTGTGTGTGTGTGTGTGTGTGTGTGCATGAGAGAGAGAGATTGAGAGAAAGGGAGATGGAGAGAGAGAGAGACTGAGAGAGAAAGACTGAGAGAGAGATTGAGAGAGAGCGCTGCTTCTGAGAGTTAGGAATCAGGTTTCCCGAAAGTGGGCACCTGGAAAATCCTGTGCCATATTGGCTATTGCTTCTTAAGAATGACATAATGGAGCTGGAGGAGATCCAGGAAAGGACAGCTGAATTAATTAAAGAGTTGGAATGGTTTTAAAAAACACTTTTATTTTCAAATTATAAAGTAATATGTATTCATTATAGGAAATCTGGAAACTATTCAAGGCAAAAGGGAAAAAAATTATATATTATTCTACCACCTACAGATAGCAAGATTTAACATTCTTTTTGTATTTCTTTTCTGTCTTTTTTTTATGTACACAAACATACATATAACAAAATTGGTATATATACAGGGTGGGGAAAAAGTAGGTTTATAGTTGTTTATATAGAAAAGAATGCAATGATTAATTGATAATAATACATTTGTGTACTCACAATACATACAGGGTGAGGCACAAATAACACCCATTTTTTATTACAGAATCATAAGCATGTAATTCTGTAACATAACAATATAACACTCAAGCACTCCACATGACATTTTAGGTGAAATGTTCTAATTATAACTATAAATTATTACACCCATGTTATTACCCTACCAACCACACTCAAGCAGGTGTTACCTCTGCTGGAATGCGTGTGTGCATATACATATGTGCGTGCACACACATGCGCATGCACACATGCACACACGTCTGCACACACGGGTGCCTGCATACACACATGTGTACATGCATATATGTGTGCGTGTATACACATATATGTATACATATACGTATACATGCACATGTATATGTATACACAGATTTTGTATCCTATTTGATACATGCTTTTTATCCTATTTAGTCTGTATTTTGTCATTAAATATTTTTTAAACATTTTCATGACTGTATAATACAGCAATTGACAGGTGTATAAAACTGTAATACTCAGGTTTAGTGCATTTTTAGATTATATGTAATAAATTAATTACATATTTCCCTTTTTTGATGAAATGCTTTCTACTCAATCCTTCACGGGCATTTCTGATTATTTCCTTAGGATCAATTCTTAGAAGTAGAATTACGGGGCCAAACGTTTTGAACATTTTTAAGGCTCTTGGCAGATTGTCGTACAGACGTAGGGAATGAATGGAGAAGTTGGACCCTGTCAGCACGAGAAGTTAAATGCCAATGGAGGCATGCGTGAAGTCCCCAAAAGCACAGGGTTTGAGGCGGTCAGGAGAGGTTTGCTAACCGAGTCCTGAAATACTGCAGACACGCAGCGGCTCTGGGAGAGCAGTGAGGCAGCTTTGGGACCAATGCAAAGAAGGCGTGACTTGCTGGGCAGAGGGGGCGTGTGTGCAATTCTTTGTCTCGCAAAGTGGTAACTGGCTGAAAGCATGGACTCCCGAAGGTTTCAGAGGGTGGTCATGGGAGTGGAAGGGTGTCGTGGTGGGTTTACCATTTGGAGGTGGTGTCGTCAGGTGCCTCGAACCACCTGGGTTGGTGGCCATCATCTCGGGTGCATGGTGCACGGAGGGAAGAGATCTCTGCAGCCTCGATACCTGGAAACAACGACAGAAGACTCTCAAACTTCCCGAATGGCTTCTGGAACTCGCAGTGTGGAAGCAGGAGCAAGGGTTTATCGTTGGGAAAGACTCTTTTTCTTCAATCTTGGGAGGGTGTCACTTTTGTGCAGAAGTGGTTCCAGTCCTCTGCCCTATCTTTTTAGGGGGAAGTGATGGAAATACAGATACTGGCCTGTGAAGCATTCTGTTTGTTAATGGCAGTGCTCTCCCAGGCTGGGGCTGATGAGAGGATCCTTCAGGGTTTGTTTGTTTGTTTGTTTGTTTTTTAATGTGAGGAGATGGGTGGTTTTTTTCTTGTGCTCTGGGAGATAGAGATTTGGGGAGAAAGGCTAAGGAGGAGAGAAGCCAAGAATCAGCTCCAACTTCATTGAAATTTCTTTAGCATCGGACATCAATTTCCCCCTCCCTTTTCCCCTCCCTCCCGCCTCTTTCCTACCTTTCCTTCCTTTCACTGCAGGTGCGAGGGGGCTTTTCAGTGTAAGGAACAATGAACGGAAGTGTGAGCGAGACAATGCGTGGAAGAGGTGCAGATGAATTTCAGTTCTCTTTCATATTCTTTCCTATTATTCTGAAACAAAAAATGCTTTTTTTCAATTAAAAATGGAAAGACACTTTTATTCAATCGATGCAAAATAAAACATGAAGGACCCATTTTTCTCCTGTTCTTAAATTGGAAAATTTAAGGGAAACATGCCACCCAATTCGGGCTAGAGTTGGGGAAAAAGTCGCTACTGGGGGTGATGTTGCAATTTTTGTATTTAAATTTTTTTCAGTTACAGTTTACTTTCAGTATTATTTTGTGTTGGTTTCAGGTGTACAGGGTAGTGGTTAGACAAACATATACTTCACACAGTGATTTTCCCCCAATATTCAGTACCCACCTGGCTCTACACATAGTGACTACGGTGTCACCGACTTATGCCCTTTGCGGTGCTTTACATCCCTGTGACTATTCTGTATCTGCAAATTTGAACTTCTTAATCCCTTTCCCTCCTTCACTTGGTCTCCCAACTCCGTCCCCATCTGGAAACAACCAATCCGCTCTCTCTGTGTATGAGTCTGTTTCAGCTTCGTTTGTTCATTTATTTTGTCAAGAAAAATATTAAAAAAAATTAAATATCATAAAAGCTGCATGGGAAACAATAAGTGCAAATTATTAGTTGCAATGCGCAAATGGTGAAGAATTAAATACGTTCACTCTGAGATGCTGTCCTCTCTAAATTTCCTACATCGCAGGCAGGGAGTGCTGGTGGTACAGCCCCGGCTCTGGGGAGGGAGGGGTCAAAAATGTTACAGAAAGCAAGTGGAGGGAAGGTCTCTCCCCCCAAAGAAATTGGATGAAATAATCATAGAAACCAAAGGAAACGCATCGTCCTGCAAACGAGCTCTTGGAAGCTGCTCAGTTGGGAGGAAGCTTCTGTAATTCCTGGAGCAAGAAAAGCAAGAAAACGGAGGCAGAGGTGACTGAAGACCTGGGTTCGGTCTAGCTGGGTTTGACTCTCAGGTCTCCCGACGATTAACATCAAGTCTCTATTGAGCAGCCTTAACGCTCGGCCTCGGCCGCGTGCTTTGGCGCAGCTGTCAGTGACGGAAAGCCCACCTGGGCGATTCAGGAGGCTCGGACACCACCGCCTGCACCGGCCGAACCTCTGGTCCCAGCCCTCCAGTGGGCACAGGCGGCTGCAGTCCTGGATCTCTGGACGCTTCCATCTAAGAGGCACTCACAAGGCGGGCAAAGGATGTGCTGTTCAGTTGATGCTTACGCTATGTGTTTAAAAATCAGTCAACCCATTTATATTTGATTTCAGGACCCCAGAGTGACCTCACTGGGGGAGGCAGAGTGGTGTGAATGCAGGGTGACCTGGGCGCGGGGGTCAAAGGTACAAACTTCCAGCTATAAAATAAATAAGCCCTGGGATGTAATGTACAGCGTGGTGAGTCTAGTTAGTCATACTCGATTGTATGTTTGAGAGTTGCACAGAGAGTAGATCTTAACATTTCTTAACACAAGAAAAAAATTACAACTATGTGTGGTGATGGATGTTAACAAGACTTATCGAGGTGATCATCTTGCAAAACACAAAACAAAACAAAACAAAAATATCTAAACAACCAGTGTGAAATGAGAGGGCCAACAGGGGCTCCTAAAATAAAGATCGTTCTCTGTTATGCTGTAGAATTTACTTATTTACTCTGTTTATTATTTGCCTCTACCTGGTAGAATGTAAGCGCATGGGGATACAGATCTTTGTTGCATTACCACTGACGTCTCGAACCCTTGAGTTTGTGGTTGGAATCTGTTGAATAAAGGAATATTTTGACACGCGTCTCCAATAGTGCTCATCCATTTATACTTCTAACAATATACTTATATCTCACTTAAAATGAGCCAGACACTGTTCTAGCCTGAAATATATAGTAGCTCGTTGATAATCCTCTGAACTACATCATTATCTCTTCATTTTACAGATGAGGGAACTGAAGCAAAGAGGAGGACGTAACTTGTGTAAAGGACATGCAGCCATTTAGCGTTGAAACAGTGACGGTAACCCAGGCAGCCGGCCTCCTGCATCCACCTCTTTACTCTAAAGTCGTTTTCCTTCCCAGGGCCTTGGGTCCAGGTGTCTGGTCAGCATCGAAGGTACAGTCTATGGCTGCGAAATGGAGTGAAATGAACTGGCCAAGTCCTTCCTGACTTTTCCTACCCAGGAGCTTGCCCTTCAAGTTCATTTCAGCTCAAGCGAATTCCTAGCACCTCTCAGTGTTGAGCGTTTAAGAGTCAGCCATGCATATTAGCTGTTCGTCTTGTACGGAAGATGCGGCACGAAAGCAAGCAGTTTTTTGTGACGTGTAGAAAGTGGAGTCACCATGAGAAAGGCACAGAAAGAAGTGTCATGGAAGTTCAGAGCGTGGTGCTGTGGTTTCCATATTTGGGGTTGAGAGACACGGGGAAATGGGACAGAAGGGTAAGCTGGGCAGAGGGAACAGCACAGGCAAAGACGTGGGGGGCCAGCTGAGAAGGCCTCTTTTTAGTTGCTGTTGGGGCCCACACAGCCAGAATCCTTCCTCTCAAGGGCCAGCAGAGTCCCCACGGAGTCCCAGTTTGTCCGCCCACTCAGCAACGTCAGGACGGAGTCTGCGCAGTGGTTAAGGACGCTTAGCGGTTGCAAACACAGGCACCTGGCAGTTGACGGGAGTGCCCACAGTCTGAGGCTCTCTTTTCCCAGGGAGACTTGTAAGTCTTTCCTTGTTTTCCTTTTTTTGGTGAAAAGCAAGTTATGTAGCATTTTGCTAAAAATCATGCTCCTGAGTAGGCTTGTGTAAATGAACGTATATTTTTCTTTCTGGAAACCATGAAAGCTTTAATTACCTACCTCTAATGAAACTTGTCTCTTGCAGAAAACACAGGATATTAGCTTATTTTGTTCTTGGCTCACTTTTTTGTTTTCATATATTGGGCAATCTTCTAGCTAACTCTCAGTTAAACCTGGGGGAAACACTTCAGAAATGTTTTCAATTCGACAAATATTTCATTAAGCACCTACTGTGTGCCAGTACGGCTTAGCAGAGGGCCCTGGGATCCAAACTGCCTGGCTCAGTTCCTAACTCTGCCACGCACTAGCTGTGTGGCCCGGGACCGGTTAACTGTCGTTTGCCTCACTTTCCCTATCTGTGAGATAGGTAGTATGATAGTACCTATCTCATGAGGTTTTATGGAAATTTTGTGAGATAATGCAGATAAAGCATTTAGAACAGTGCCTACACACAGCAACCGCTGAATACAGGTCAGCCCTTAGTATGTACTGGACACTGGCCAGGAACTGGGGAAGGAGCTGCAACAGGCAGTGTCCTGGGATCTTAGGGCTTGTCCAGCGGGGAAGCCAGACAGCGCACGAATAACCAGCAAGAAGAGCGATCACAGTATAAACAGAAGGGGCAGGCAAGGTGTTTTGCAAATTATTATTGGCCTCTGCGGACACTCTGGATGTTTTGTTTTCTTAATTTATTAACATAAACCGATTCATTTAGCATCATAGATCCTCAGGGTTGAAGGACGCTTTCAAAGATCGCTCGTCCATTTCAGTGACCCAGGTAAAAGCCGTCTTCATACGACACCACAACCATGTCTGCTTCCTTCTCCTGCTCCATTCCTGCACCAGGAGCTCTCGTCCCCACATTCCCTGGCTCAGCCTGGGGCGGCCCACTGTTAGGATGCCCCTGTGTGGTGATGACTCGGAGCCTGTCTGGGACAGGTGTCCTCAGCACTCGTCCTCAGGATGGAGCTGCACTCTGCCTCCATTTGTGACCCGTGCATCCTGATTCCCGGACCTGGGCGTGGCTCCTTGACCACTTTCTGGGCCTGTGGCTGTCGACAACTCTGCCTTTGTCGCCCGGGCTGTTGTGAGCAACAGGACAAGAAAGGGCAGAAAAATAAGGGCCAGGACTGAGGGCTAAGAGGGTAACGATCACCTCCCTCCCGTGAGCTCAGCCTGTTACTGCCTGTGGGCCACCTACATCAGGGTCACCTGGGGTAACTGTTTAAAATGAAGATTCCTCAGACCCTGTGGGATCCAGGAATACACATATTTAAATAAGCGTCCCAGGTAATTCCTAGGAGACCACCTCCCCAAAGCGGAGCCCCTGGGCCTTTCAGAGCCCTGGTTGGAAAAAAAAAATGCCTTTCCTTGCCACTTCCAAAGTGTTGCACACCTACGGAAATGGTTCACATCCTATGAGGATTATGATATACTAGGGAGATTAGATGGGTACTATGTGGTAAACATGAGAAGAAAGGTACCAAACCCTCTGGAAGTTCAGAAAGAAGCAATTATATAATTCCTAATGGGAATTATAACATTGTGGAAGTTCATTGTGGAATTTCATTTGGCTACTAGAAGAGACCTGGCCACAGTGGCTCAAACAGCTTTAGAGGCTTGTCTCCTGAAGGCAGCTTGCCAGCTCCAACAAAGTCATCTGGGAGTCAGGCTTGTTGCTTTTCCATCCTATATCCCTAGCATTTGTTTCCATCCTCAATATCACCTGATGGCTGCTAGGGTTCCAGCCATCTCATCTGCCTTCCAGGAAGGAAAGGAGGAAGAAGGGGAGGGGGTAGAAGGGACTCTTTTAGCTTAGTTAGCTCCTTTTAAGCAACTTTTGCATTTGTCTTATATAACACTTTGCTTTCCTCTTCTCGATGAGAGCTTGGTTGCGTGCCTATACCTTACAATAGGGGAGGACAGAAAATGCAGTTGTTTAGTCACACTAAATGAAATCTATCTTTTGTTACCAAGTAAGAAGGGAAGAACGATGATCTTGGGTCAGCTGGCAATGTCTGCCAATCCCACATATGTTCTAGAATATTGGGCCATTATCTGTTAGTATGGGTTTCAGCCGTTTATCCATTTAAGAAAATTTTATTAAGCATTTCTGTTTCTGCATGCTGACACAGATGCAATGGAGGTGAAGAGCAAAATTCTTTCCTCTAGTAGCTTATGGCTGAGTCAGGAGTGGGGGAAGAAACACGTACGAACTTGCAGTTTCTATAAGCGAAGCTCTTTGCTGTATCGATGAGACAATAGGGAGGTTGAGAACAGAGACAGGCCGGTTCACAATTTTATGGGGCACAAATAATAGCCATGGCAGACTGTGTTGAGCAGAGATTTCCCCCACGATATCTCCCATCCCACAGGCCCGTCCACAATGCAGCCTTGCCCCTCCTCTGTGAGGAGGTGGGGCTGACCTTCTCCTGGCTAACTGAGTGGGCTTGTGAGTGTGATTTTGTGTTGACTGTGAGTACGGCAGAAGGGATGCTGTGTGGCGTTTGATTCTGGGTCATAAGAGGCTGTGCAGTCCACCTTGTTCTCTGGGAACCTTGTGCTCGGAGCCTTGAGCTGCCCCTAAGGGTCTGACGCTCCTGAGGCCACCAAGCTGTGATGCAGGCCTTTGAGTCATTCCAGCCCAGGCACCAGATGTGTGTGGACACGCCTCCCAGAGAGTCCAGCTTCCAGCTGTCAAGTTGCCCCCAGCCTTCGAGTCTTCCCAGATGAGGCCCAGACATCACGGAACAGAGACAAGCCATCCCTCTTGAGCTGTCTAAATTCCTGAGCCCCCCACACAGCAAGGGCATAATGAGATGTTTATTTCAACATGCTTAGTTTGGGGACATAGAGTTATACAGCAAGAGTGGAAAATGAGCTGTTGCCTGTTTGTACTCTTACTCTTCACGGCTATTCTATTAGGTAGGTGCTAATATACAGATGAAGAAACTGAGGCACTGAGAAGTTAAGTAACTTCCTTATAGTCAAACGACAAGATGTGATAGGTCCTAAGCATTTTGCCCACAAAGAATGCACATTTTCCTACTACACTCAACTGCCACGCCGTAGACAAACATGTGGTCAGGGGTCATTCAGAGAATCACACTGTAGTTAAGTCCTGCTGGGCACAAGTGGCTCCCTGACATCGTCAGAGCCAGGTCATCACGGCATTGGGATTGGGCCACATTTGCCAGTGACTCCCCCACACACCCTCCCCCGCCACCAACCCCGCCACCTACCTCTGGGACCAACAACTCATTCCTTGACCTGTAGTCTCCCAGGGGTATAATTCCACTTCCTCAGTTGGTCAGTTAATCTCTCTCTTATTCTTACTCTTGTGCCTACTCTGCCTCTACGTCATTATCCAACTTCTTAGGCTCTGATACCACTTTCTTCATATCCCCTTGATTAGCTAGGATCCAGTCCAGCTCTGGGTAGCTGAAAACTCTACTGGCATGGCTAAATGAGGAAGGGGTTCATTTTTCTCATATAATAAGCAGTCTGGAAGTACTTAGGATGTAATCCAGTGATGGGCACCAGCTCAAGGTTGTTAACAAGGACCAGCTTCTCGTGTCTTCCAGCTCCGCCATGGTTAGGGACGACTTTTGTCTTCATGGTTGCAAGATGGCTGCTGCATCTCCAGGAGTTGTGTCTGTGTCCCAGGCAGAGAAGGGAGCAGTGAGAGTGGCAAATAGCAAAGTCTTTGTTCTTTAGACTTTGACCTTTTGGGAGGAGGAAGGAAGGGCATCGGGGGAGGGTAAACCTCTCTAGAAACTTCTACCTACATCTCATTGGCCAGAACAGTTTCATATTGCCTCCTCTACACAGCCAGAGAAGGGGCTGAAGTTCAGTATTTTGCTTTCTGGTGGCTATGGTAGAGGAAAGAAAAACGTAGGTGGGTCAGAATATGGGTGTTTTGTGTGAGACTCAACAAACTTCTTCTGTAAAGGGTGAGATGTAAATATCTTAGGCTTTGCAGGTCATATGGTCTTTGTCTACCGTGGTAGCGTGAGAACAACCACAGACAATACATGGATGACTCTGGCTGTGTCTCAGTAACACCTTATTTATTAAAATAGGCAGTGGGCTGGAGTTGGCCCATGGGCTATGGTTGCCAACTTCGGTTTAGTGATTCAAACTACAATATCTTCCATTGGACCCAAATATTTCAGCCAAAATGTAATTCTCACAAATTGGTGTGTAGACATCCCCTGAGAGATAGAAGTGGATGATGGATCTCAAGATGATCTGGTGATCCCAGGGATGACTCTGACGCTGATAACCTCCCAGAGTGGCCCATCCCTTCTGTGCTACTCACTGTGTGTCCCTCCCCAAACCACGGGGCTGGTCGCAGAGATGACCAAGAGCCCCCCCGGCTGGAGAAGGAAGAACGGGACATGCTTTACCTACAAATCTGAGGTTTGAATGGGCGCATAGGACTTCCTGAGTGCCATAAGTACGTTTTCATATTCTTGAGCTCTTTGGTACCCAGAGAGTGAACTGACAGTAGATGTTTGGGGTACGGGTTAGAGAAAGGGCCTCTGATTTTCCTAGCCTCATGAAATTTCACATTTGTGTCTGGCTTCCCCTTTGCTAGAGTCGAATGAGCATTGAGACAGTGTGTCTTATATAATCCCACATCAAACCTTCGTGTTTATCATTAAAAATATGGCAACATCATTGTGGTTATAAACAGAGTTACCAAGGAAACCAGTGTGTCATAATTAGCTGTTTATTCCCTGTCTTTCTCTCTCTCTTCCTTCCACCTGAGCTTTCTTTGGGCTGAAAGGTGTGATAAGCTGTTATCAGCCTGGGCTCAGTGGCTAATTAGGTCCTAATACTGGTTCATAGAATTACACTGCTCTTTTCCATAACTATGCTGTAATGCATTGTCTGTGCTTATTACAAACAGACACAGTGGCGGAACAACTGGTTTGTTCTAAGTGTTTTAAATAGTCCTAATAGCTGTCTCCAGGGCAGTGCTAGATCAAAACCCATCAGACAGAAGATAAAAACTTTCGGTCTCTCAAAGACTTGGGGCTCTTTCTCCTACATTAGGAAATTGCTCCCTGGCTGGGGTTTCCCAGTCCTGCAGGACTTTTCTTATTTTGGTTGTTCATTATCACAGAGGCCACTGACTGGTGTTTCTACACCACACTGACATCCTGGAGCAGGGGTCAGCAACCTTTTTCTGTAAAGGACCATGCAGGAAATATTTTAGGCTTTTCAGGTCATATACCATCTGTTGCAAGTACTGAGCTCTGCCTTTGGAGCAGGAAGACGGCCATTGACAATACCTAATGAGTAGGCGAGGCTGTGTTCCAATAAAACTTTATTTACACAAAGAGGTGGCGGGCCATATTCAGCCCCCTGGCTATAGTTTGCTGACACTAGTCTAGAGCCTCAGTCCCTAACGCAGGCAGTGAACTTGCAGTTGGGTTTCTTTAGAGTGAGACCAGCACCTGGGGACGGCTGAACCAGCCACCAGGAGCCCATGCGCTCCTGCCCAGTTGTCTTCTGGGCACATCTCTCCCTGCTTGTCAGGCTTTCATGAAGGGGGGACGTTTTTCACAGTAACCCTCTCCCCACAGAGGGGTGGCCTCGGGATCAGATGACCTGCAGTGGGCTCTGACTTGGACACCTCACTGGATGGGATCTTCTCGTCTGCAATCTGTTCTGCCTACTCCAAAGAGCTGTAAGGGTCAACAGAGGCGATGAATGGGGAGGGCTCTGTGAATGGTCAGAGGCCAAACCTCGTAGCCACAGAAGGTGTGGCTGCTAGGACATTGCTTTGAAGCAGATGTCACAGAGGTGATGGCAATGACTCTTCCAGGTTTTAGTCCAACTGTCATTTGAACCTTGAGCCCGCCCTGCTCTGCACCTGCAGGAAACTGTCCAGCCTGAGTTTTACTCTCCCCAGCCACTGAGTTCAAGACCTTCCAAGGTAGCCTGCTCCATTTAGAGATGGTTCTGGTTGTCTGAAATTTCCTGCTGATATTGAGCCCAGATCTGCCTTTCTAGATCTTCATCCATTGATTCTGGTTCTGTGCCTTGGCATTTTCTAATAAGATTCACCTCTTTCACTTGACAGCTTTTTGATGTTTGAAGGTAGAGGTCAATGTCTCCAAATTAAACGTCGTCAGTTCTTTGAGCTGTTTCTACATGATATGGTTTCGAAGCTTTTCATTATTCAGGCTGCTCTCCTCCGCACAGGTTCCATTTCCTCAGATCTCCTCCTGATTGCTGTGCCCACAAGTGGGCATTCCCCGCATGTTCTGACTAGTACAGGTGGGAGTATCACCTTCCTCGTTCTAGATGTAATGCTTCTGTTAACGAAGCCTAAAGTCATGTGACCACATAACAATGTTGGGTTTTGAGTTGACGTTGACTAAGACCTATAAGTCTTTTTTTCACGTTTGCTCACTCATGACTACCCCATCCTGACTAGTACAGATTAAAGTTTACTTGGATTCTGTTTACATTTCAATAAAGTTCAAGGATTTCTGATCACATTTTTTTGGGTTGGAGTTGGATCTCTTTAACATAAGGTCATAGTCCTTTCGAATTGTCACTTTGTCACTATATATATTAGAGAAACCTTGACTGGTTGCCTCCCACATGTGCCCTGACTGGGGATCGAACCTGCAACCTTCTGGTGCACAGGATGATGCTCCAACCAACCAAGGCACCCAGCCAGGGCTGGATAGTGGGTTTTAATGAGTATGCTGACTATGATGTCACCCGTGTCTTCACCCAGCCTGCCGTGAGTTCTGTTGCAGTCAGAGACATAGCCTCTAAGTCAGCGCTACTCAGTTTTTACTTGTCTGTGAAAAGATAGGGAGCTTATGCTAGAACGCAAATAAAAGCATTGTGCTGAGGAAGTCTAAGCTGAACCAAGCACTGTGCTTAGAGACAGAGCTGGTTCGCAGTTTGCAGATAGGCAGTCGTCTTAGACCACACGTTGCCTCTTGTGGCTCTAATGCCACTCTAGGAACTTGATTGGAACCCTAGAAGCTGGTTTAAAGAGGGTCGATGAGAAGAAAAAACATCTTCAGAAAGAATAAAAAGGTGATTAGATGAAAATTATCCTTGAGGTTCAGTGTAAGTTAGAGTCCTAATGGAAAACCTCTTCAGTCCAGATTTCTGTGATTATTCCATGCACGTTTGTTGATATCTTAATCTGTGAGAAGCTCTGTGCTAAGCACTGGGGGCTCTATATTTAAATAAGATATGGACTGAGCTGCATTTAAATAAGACATGGGTTGAACTATAGCTTGGGAGCCCGAACTACAAGCAGATAACAAATTGTTGTATAGGCTGGTAGTGTCTTCCCCACCGCCCTGTATTCTCTCCTTTCATTTTTGTAACAGAATCCTGATTTTTTAATTCATGGCAACAACATCCTCAGGTAAAAGACCACATATCCCAGCACCCCTTGCAGTTATACTTGATAATGTAATATCCAGCAATCATGTGTCACGAGGGACCTTAAGGATGGGAGTTTCCTGCCACAGGGATGTGGGCACAGAAAGACAGCAGGAATCTATCTCCGATGACTTTGGGGCGCCCCCAGCCCCACTAAGTGTGAACTTCTTTTACATGAGAGAATAAATCCTTGTGGGTTCTGGCTCTTTCTGTATGCAGCTAAACCTCACCCTCGGTGATAGAGAATTAGACGCTTGGAAGGTGGTTGAAACGGAATTTTAGGTGCAGTATTGACTGAGTGGAGGAGGTGGGAAGGCAAATTTTGGCACTCAAACCGGAAAGCCGGTGCGCCTGGATGGAGCATTTGGTTGCGTTGCTGCCTGCTCTGACTGGGAGAACAAATCACAAGCTGACTGCAGCTCCTGCTTTAGGGGACGTGGCAGAAAAAACTTGGAGAGTCTGGGGTGCTGTCTCCTCGCCACTAGCAAAGCCTGCGAGGGGTGCTAGCCAGGCAGAGGGCAGGTAAGGAAAGACACGATACTTTGCTTAGGAGGTGCGCTCCGCCTTGAGGCTTGCAATCTGAGTTTGTTGGGAATCCTGTAATAGGAAACTTTGCTGGCCATTTATAGTGGCTACAGAACCAACACCTTAACGGGAAAGATGGCCGGCACCCACCGCAGCAGAGACAAGGTTAAGGATGCTGTCTTCCCATAGTGCATCCGAGCGTATTTCTGTTAGAGAGGAAACCCATGTCTTTAAGTTTCCGATATTTGGGATTTTCTGTGTATGGAGTGGAACTTAATCTTAATTGATACTTGCAGTCTGGGAGCCGATTATGGAAGTTTTCTTCTGGCATGTTGAGGACTGGTATGCTTTTATCCTCTGGGCAGGGAGAGAGGCTGCAGGAGACCAGGTTTAGGGAGGAGAGGGGCAGGCGACCTCTGAGATGCTGTGGGTTACGGGTTATGAGCAAGGCCTGCTATTCCGTACCTTCCTGCACCTTGGCTTGTGGGGCTCCTGACATTTACCGTTACACTCGTGTTCCTTTCATCTTGAAGGCGTTTCCAACGTTGCAAGTCTCTTCTTAATGAATTTCAAATACTCAGAGGAGGGGATGGACCCAAGAATGCCGCAGCCCCTGGAAGCTGCCAAAGACTCTGGCCCCGTGGGCCGAGCGAGGCAGAGGTGCCTGGGAGTGGGAAGGGCACCCACAGCGAAAGGAGAGGGTGTCATAGAGAACGTGGCCACGCTCACAGTTCTGCCCAAGGCCGGCGCCGCCTGGGATGGGGGGTCTGCGACGTACTTCTCAGGCAAACCCACTCTCTGAGGCTGAACCTGCGCTGCGTCAGTGAAGTGGAATTTGATCCATGTAGACAGCTGATCTGGACATTTCTGGCCTGGATTATTTGTTTGGCTGTCTCCCCTGATCAAATTAACTGGATAATTGCCAAACCTCTTCTCAGTTGTGCTCCCTTAGGCAGCTGGTGCAGCCAGCAGGATGGGGTGGGCCTCCAAGGACAAGCCAGATTAGAGAATTAGCACATGCTTGCTACCTGGGGGAGCCCGGAGCGGGAGCCGGCCATTTAATCAGGGGTGAGGAGGGAGAGCCTGGGTGGGGGGAAGTGGCTGGTAGATGGGCCTCCGCTCTCCTGGCTTCATAAGCAAGACGGTTCAACGCTGATGCAGCTCGCACCTCCCCAGGTGACCCTCCGACCAGCAGGTAAGGCGGTGCCTGACTGCACGTAGGGAGCTGCCCTAAATCGCCCCAACTCGCTGAGGTGTGCACATCCAGGGGACCCCAGAGTCTTATCTCTCAGCAGTTGTTGTGTGGGGAGATGAGTTTCTTAAACTCTAGGGCCAAGAAAAACTTAAAGCAGTCTGTGGAACAGACAGGGAAAGAGGTCTTTCTCTCATCCCTTCTCAGGGTGGTCGGGGCCCCACGCACTGGCGCACTCTGGACCTCGGCGCTTTCTCCAATTGCTTTGCACGTCTTGTCTCCTCATCCAGGGTACGTTTTCCTTATTGGCTCCTCTACTGGTTTCCTTAGCACCTAGCAGTGTGTCCGGCATATGAGCAGTGCTCCGAGAGCTGGTTGGTCTGTCGCTTAATTCCGTAAGGTTTATTGAGCACTTATTATATGCTCGTACACTCTAGGGAGAACGAAGAGGGTCAAGGCTAAGTTTATGAGGAGCGCCCTGGTTCATGGAGTGACAAGTGACCACAGTGCAGTACGGGAAGAGAGAAGGCGGGTTTTAATGGAAGTGGCATTTGGGGTAGAGAACGGCATTGGACACCGACACACTCTTACTGAGCCAGAGCCCTGTGAGGGCTGAGCAGACAAGAGAGGTGTTACTAGCCCCATTCAATAGAGGACAGAACCTAGGTTCGGAGAGATTAAATGACTTGTTCAAGGTCATGCACTAGCACTAGTCAGGGCTGGGTTGAGACTCAGGTTTGCTGACTCCCATTGTATTTCTAGATGGACCCCTTTACAATGAATTGCATCTTAGTCTTCGCAGGGGGTGGGTGGGGGGCGGGTGGGTATTGGGTATCTGAATGAGGCAGAGATCTTAAACTTGTGCTTGGTAGCCTGAGGCAGTCTACAGATGGGTTCCTTAGGTTCAGAAAATGTTGTTATTTTAAACCAAACCAATATTTAAAATTCAGGATATTTCAGATAAAGATTCAGATCCCTGGGTTCACTTTAAAAAATGAGAACATCTGCATAGCACTCCCGCATAAGCACAATTTGCCAGTGCCCAGCGGAGGCTGCTTGCCCTGAAATGGGACGCAGCTCTCCATTAGCGGAGGCAATCCGACCTCCACCCTCCCGCCCCACTCCTGGCCTCACCTCTTCTGGCCTTTGAACTTGGGCGCCTGGGATTGAGGGACCAGAATGCAAAATGCTCCCCGAACTCTTACTCCTGAATGCTCTTAATGAGCCTGTTCTAGCAGACAGAGCACCGGACCGGGGGTCAGAAAGCGTGGGCTGTTGTTTCCTGTGATTTTGGCCAGAATCCTTCCCCCTCCTCACTGCAGAGTGCGCACCGACTGTAGCCTCTGTGTAGCTCCCAACATTTCTGGGTTGTGGCACAGGCAGTGGAGGTGAAGCTCTTCGTAGACCACTGCCCAAGAGTAAAGGACAGGCTGGTGGCTGTGATGAATGAATGGTTGGGGTCTGTGATGGTGGGTGCTGTGGAGAGAGGGGGTGTCTGCCTGCACCCCCATATCCCCTGGGCCAAGGCCTCCCGTCTGCCTTTTAGCTGGTACCGGGAAGTGGATGTCGACAAGTTTAGGCCCAGCTGCTGATCCAGTGACCCAAATGTTGCATCAGATCCACTGAGAAACCACCGGCCAGGTGGGGAGGTGGGTGCAGGTGGGTGCAGGTGGGTGCAGGAGGCTCCTGGAGGCCTTTGTCAACAGAATCCTTGGTCCCAATACATGGGTTTGTGACCTGGCCCCGAGGGCCCATCCTGGCAAGGAGGAGCGACTGGGCGTCTGCCTGTCCCGTCCAGCTCTGTCCCCGTGACTTCCGCAGCCAGCACCCTCTAACCATTTCTGTTGGGCTCCCTCTCTCAGGAACTTCTGCTTTGTCATTTAAAATAGTTTGGGAACTTCAGATGTAGCCGGGTGTCAGAGCAGTTTATTTGGTCTGTAGGCGTTTTTGTTTTTAAAATTCATGACAAGTCCCTTGCAACATGTTTTATTGTATTTTCGCCACCTGTTCTACCTTGGGGGTAGTTTTAAAATCTGGGACTATCTATCTATCTGTCTCTTTTTAAGTTTCCTTATTAGCCATTTATATGTGCCTTACGAACACACACACACACAATGCGAATTTAAATACGGGAATGGAATATACATATCCCTCTTCCCCTGTGGGTTGATTGGCTTTAAACTATGGTTGTAATGTTGAAGGTGTATGTTTTACTAGGGTAATTATGGAGTTTTAAATGAGACACCTGTAAAACAAATAAATACTTGAAAAACCTTTTGCCTGTGTAAAGTGCTATCTCCCTGAACATTAATAGCAAGAAAAAAAAATCACAATATTTAATCCTCTAAGGAAAAAAAGCCTTTGAAAGCTTTACAAGTTCTTCCAGCTTTCCACTGAAGTGGAGCAGAGAAGTAGCGTGCCCGTTTCTACAGATGGAAGTTCAATGTCTATATGAGTAGCTGGAGGAAGGTTATGGTGGGGGAGGGGTCCGTCCTCAAACTCATAACACCCCTGTAGTTATTTACAGTATTTCTCTGTCAATAGGACAAGGGGCCAAGGCATATTTATAGCACTGTATTTCATTTCCTTTCTCTAAAGATACAAGTACCATGCATTTAGGTCCAATGACAGTCTCATTTGAGCCCCTGGATCCAACTGTGCCTGAAGCCTGGACTTTTAAGTTATGCGAGCCAGTGAATTATCTTTGGGCTTCTTCTACTTGAAACTAAAGAAAAAAATCTAAAAACCAAAAAGCAACCTATGCTATCAGAGTTAAGCTTTTAACATATCATGACATCAAAGTGTGAGGTGGGTATGATCATCTCCACTTTTGTAATACTAGATGGAAACCCCCCATATATTAGGTGGAGTATCCTATTTCTTATGAAACCAGGTCAGCAGGTATATAAGACTCAAATGAAATCAAGCTTGTTTTAGAAGAGATTAAAAAAGCGGTGTGCTGTGTTTGCGGTACTATCATTGGAAATATTTGTTAGGGTCCCTGCCATGGCGCCCTTTTACTGAGATTTTCAAGGAGGATTTTGTTTGTGGCGTTGAGATATTGCGTCTCTCGTTGTTGCCATGGGAACCAAAGCTCCCCAAGGGCAGTCAGAGAGCCCTCCATGTCCTCTGGGGCCTCCCTGCCTTTTGCGCGGGAAGTGGTCTGTGGTCCCACGTGGCTAGTGACATGCAGAACAAATAGAATGATTGCATAAATCCCATAATTCATGCAAGTGGAATTTGCAGGGTAATGTCCTGGAATAAATATGGAGCCAGGAACTGGTAATGGATAAGAACATGAACTTTGGTGTCATAGAAACCAAACTTAAGCAAGCTCTTTGACCTCTCTGAGCACCCATTTCTGCATCTGTAAATGGGGATACTGTGATTGTTAGCACATGCTCAATAAATGGCATCTATTCCTATGATTTCCCAAATGTCTGACCAGATAAATCCAGGATCCACTGTATGCTAAAATCTTACCGCGGAGATTCGTAATGTCTGTTAGTATGTTAAAGACTTGGGGGAGTCCACTAGTAAAGCAAACTGATTGCTTTTGTTTATCCAAGTGCTTTTAAATCTAACCGGTAGAAAATACTTTTCTCCGTTGTTTTCCTGCAGTACTGGGGGTCCCATGGAACACACTTTGAGAAACCCCAGGGGTGAGTAACCTATAATAATTGCAGGGGATTCATTAGGCCACCACTAGGGGGTGCGCCAGCCAAGTTTTCTGATTTCCCGTCAGACCAGAGGGTTTGCTCTGGGCTTCCAGAGGAGAGAGCTTTTGAAGGCTCCCCTGGGGAGGAAGACGAGACCAAAATGGCAGTGGTTTAGGGGAACTAGGGAAG
>CM052551.1:30985030-31035897 GCA_028533065.1 Trachops cirrhosus
GGTGGGGAGGGGCGTGTCACAAAGACTAACACTTTCCAGGCTATTGGTTTCTATGTCTAATAGGAAGGTTTTATATTAGAAAAAGAATATATTTTAATGTTCTTCCTATTAGACATAGAATATATATATTTAATAAATATGTGTTTTCTGTTAACAAAATTTTTCCATTAACCTTGGGCAAAGGATGATGTTTATGTGTAAATGAGTTAGAGTGGTGGATTTATAGGTGGACACTGAGGATAAAATGTTTGTAGTAGAGCCCTGGATGGTGCGGCTCAGTGGAGTGAGCATAGGCCTGCAAACCAAAGGGTTGCCGGTTCGATTCCCAGTCAGGGCACATGCGTGGGTTGTGGGCCCGGGTCCCCAGTTGGGGGTGTGTGAGAGGCAACCTCACACTGATGTTTCTCTCCCTCTCTCTCCCTCCCCCTCTCTCTAAAAATAAATAAATAAAATATTTATAAAAACATTCATCGTAGAAAATTTGGGAAGTTCAGAAAAGCAGAAAGAAATCAGTTGCTCTCAGATCCCCCCTATAAACTTTTGAGGTACATGGGGGACATATATGTAATTGGGTATTGGAGGGAGCATGCATTGGTTAGGGTTCTTCTGGTTACAGATGACAGAAATTCAGTGCCAACGGCTTGGGGCTAAAAGGAAGCTTGATTATAGGGGTCTGGGATTGTTCGTCTCAGGGCCTCTGAGGGCAGAAACGTGCCAGGCCTCAGGAACAATGGGAGCAGAGGGTCAGGACACCCTCTTTCTCTGCTCTTGTTTCTCCCTCGGAGCACCTGGTCCTCAGGCCTCTTCTGTCTGTGGGTTACTGCCGGGGTCTCTGTCCCCCAGGGCGGGACACGTGGGCCCACATCTGCAGCCCCTGGGCACTCGGACTTACGGTTTCTGCTCCCAGAGAGACAGATCCCCTCAGTTCCAGATCCAGAATTACTGGGGAAAGAGAGGATTGTCCTAGCTGGGGTCAGATGTCCACCCTGGACCAATCAGCTGTGGCCAGGAGCCAGCCATCTGTGCATAATTTGTGCGTGTGCGTGTGTGTGTGTGTGTGTGTGTGTGTGTGAAGTCCCCAGAAAAGCTGGAAGTGGGGAGGAGAGGAGATCCTGGCAGACAAAACATTATCTAGTACCGCATGTATTTTCTATATTTATACAGCGGTGATGAAACTGTATGTAAATGAATCCTGTTTTTAATCAAATATTGTCACCCACATTTCCTCAGTCCTCACAATTTTTGTACTCAGCATTTTAAATTATTGTATTGTATTCAATTATTTGGATTTACTTAGCCAATTTCCAACAGATAGATATTTAGATTATTTCCATTAGAAATTTATTAATACTAATTAGCAATGCTATGATAGAAGGAAATTCTCCTGAGTTTATGCAAGGATTACCTACATTATTGTGAATAAAAACGAATAGGATTGGCCCTACTGCCCCCTCCCCACCTCACAGGTGCTGCAGACTGTTCCGGATCTCAGCTCTGACGTGGCTTCCCTTTTCCTTTCTGCTCTTCCCCCAAGCCGAAAACGGCGGTGGGAGTTGAGGGTTGAGCAGTGTGGAGGTGAGCGGCCAGGAATACAGCCTGGCTGGTCCCCTGAGGCCTTAGGTCTACCTTGACCCTGCCTGCTGTCCTGTGACGTGTCCCAAGTTGGAGTGAAACCCTTGCTCAGGTTGAAACGTAGCTTTCAAGGCCCCTGTGGGGTAGTGAGGTTCCCCGGATGTGGGGTCCTTGGGGGTTTTCTCGAGGACAGCAGAGTTCCTGAACGGGATACCTTTAGCTGCAGAGTTTAGACTGCTTGAAGGAAGCCCTTGAGTGCCACGGGAAAGGGGAGGAAGCTAAAGATAGCCTGAGCTGTGTGCCAGGCACCGCGCTGGGCACTTTGCATTTGTTCCTACCGAGGTGGTAATTGGGGCTCCCTCAGCCTGTCCTCTCGTGTCGGTCCGACTGGACGTTTGGAGGTGTTCTGTTATTTCAGGTGATGTCTGTTTTGGGGGGAAGGTTCAGAATGTCCTCTGCCGTTGTTTTTCTGCATTTATGATACTTTCTATTTGTGGAATACGATGGTTTTTATTAGATATTCCAGTTCCTTCTGTCCTGGGGTGGCTCCAACTGATGTTTTATCGCTCTTGTTTGTTTGGAATAATAATAAATGCATAATAATACCAAATGCCGTAACTCCAGGAGATGGAACAGTTCTCAAGCTAGGGCTGTATTTAATTTTGTTTTGGAAATTGCTGAAATCATTCAGTGCAAGAGGGCCAAGAGATACTACATTTCTGTTTGGGGTAGGGCAATAGGAAATCAAAATATTCTTGCTTCGTTTGAGAGGAAGGGAGGGGGGCTGATACCTCAGTATGGTGCTGACCTCCACGGTGAGGTCATACCTCTAAGCGCAAGCACAGATCTTGGGTGTGGAGGAAAATCCCATGTATTTGGACTTTCTACTACAAGCTAGACTTTAATGACATTGATCTATACTTTTGCACCATCTGGGGAAGAAGTGCTTGGTAAGCCAAGAACAAACAGGATAGAAGGAACCCTGTTTAACTCCTATAAAACAACCGCTTTCGCAGGCCTCCGCCTGGTCAGCCCAGGCACTGCTGCCGGAGGTTAACTGAGGTGTGTGCCGTCTCCAAACAACAGCACTGCGTTTCCGACAAGACAGCCAGCCGCGGCTTTCTCCTGGTTCAGAGCTCCCTCTGAGTGCGGAAAGCTTCAGCCAGTAAGGAAATCACTGAGTTCTCTGCACTAACTGGCTTTGTTCAGGGGGTTACAGCCAGTCTCTTATATTTTTAGTCTCAGTTTCCTCATCGATAAAGCAGGGATAATAGTGGGCTCTCCTTATGGGACTGTTGGGAGGATTAATTGAGCTGATTAATGTAAACTGGTGGGACAGGGACTGGCACATTGCGGCTATGGGCAGGCCCAAAGCGGCTGTCTGCTGCGTGGTGTCGGTGTTTTGCCTGCGTCTGTGTCTCGGTGAGCCGTGTTCCCTGAGCGTGCAGCAGGGGTGGCGGGGAGGGTTTGGAGGCATGTTGCAAAGGAGAGGGGAAGCTTACCTTACTGACCCCCGACTAGGTAGCATGTACTGCCCTGCCATGACTTAACAAATAATGACCGAAGTTTGAATGCTACGTGAATGATCACCAAGTACACAATATTTTGTCTCCTTTAGGGCCCACTTTAGGGCCCAAGGGAGTGACTCTTGCCGAGTAGGGGCAGACTGTGTGTAAGAGAGCCAGGCTCCACCCAGCACCCTCACGTCCCCGCCCCCTTCCCCCCTGAGCACTGGGGGCTCCGCATACACAGACCGCATGCACTCTGGAGAAAACGCAGCCTGGGAGTGATGTATGTTGGAGTCTGCGGGACCAGGTGGCCCACCGAGTAAAGGCTGGGGGGAGACAGACCCACCATCAGTGCTAGGGGAGAAGTGTGGCCATGGCCAATTCCCAGGGTCTCAGCAAAGGTTGGGGTGTCCCCTTCAGATGGCCCTATGGTTGTCTGACTTCAGGAAAGTCCCCTGAACTTTCTGCGCCCTACCTTCACTCTGTGCAAAATGGGGACGATAATGTCTACCTTGCAGGATTGTTAAAGCGTCAGAAATAATACCTAAAAGTATACAACACGGACATAACAGGTACCCAGCTGGAACTGTGTCCTTCCAGTCCTAACCCTGGCACCTCAGCATGGGACCTTATTTGCAAATAGCGTTGTTGCCAACGTGGTGAGTTAAGATGAGGTCACATTGGAGTAGGGTGGGCCCCTAGTCCAGTGCGAATGATGTCCTTATAAAAGGGGGAAACTCGAACACAGAGACAGATGCAAACATGGGGAGAACGCCATGTGAAGAGGAAGACAGAGATCAGGGTTGCGCCTCTACACACGGGGGAACTCCAGAGATTCCCAGCACACACCGCAAGCGGTGAGAGAGGCCTGGAACAGATTCTGCCCACCGAGCTCAGCAGGACGCAACCCTGCTGACATGAGGGTCAGGGACTTCCAGTGTCGGGAGCTGTGAGACAGTAAATTTCTGCTGCTTCCGCCCCCCAGGGTATGCTACTTGGTTTCTGCAGCCCGAGAAAACTGAGACACCAACCCACAGGAGCCCGCCATCATCCTGATAATCACTGTGGCTCCTCCTTCTCCTGCCCGGCTTCTGGCGTCATCCCAGGTGCCTGGCAGGCAATCAGAGCCACTGTTTGGAGGGGCGCACAGAGGGACACATGGTGGGGAGGAAGGATGGGTGCTAAGACCAGAGACGGGGCGATTCTCCCTTGGTGTCTGGCTGTCTCCGCCACTCACAGCTCGGCCTGCACCGCGTCTTCCCAACCCCTCTGTCCCCTCGTGTTCCTGTGCGCATCTCCTGCCCCTCCTCTGCCCACAGATTCCCTTCACGCCCATCTGTGCCGTGGGGTCTTCGGGAAAACTATTGCTCCGAGTCCTGGCAAAGCTTTTGGATCCATCAAATCAGGATGCCCAGTTTGGCGAGGGATCGCAGCGAATCGTCATGACAACTCCCTGCCCTTGGGCAGTGCTTCTCTAAAGTGCTTTCTTAGCTAGTGGCCCTCGGGAGGGTCACACGGGGCCGGGAGGTACCTGGGACAAACAGGTTTCCTGGGGACATGGAAAGGGGGTTGGCAAGCAGCAAATAACTTTGAAGAGCGATGGGCAGGAAGCAAGATGGTGGCGTTCTGGTTTCTTTACAATTCTGTGAGCCTGGGGAAAGCAGGAATGGAGCCTCCCGGAAAGGCGTGGGGGCGGCTATAGAGCACAGCATCTATTTTGCTTTTCCTCTTTCCCCTTCCCTCTTTGCTTCATGTCTTCAGTGCATTGCTTTCCTCTCCTCTTTATCTGGGTGTTTCGGGGCCAACCTTCTGTTGCACCGCACCCCCCCCCACCCGGCCCTCCCATTAATCTGGTGCATTCCCAGCTGTGTGATGTAGTGGTGTTGCCTGCCCCGAACAAGAGCAGTGGGGTGGCAGGAGGGCGGAAAAGCTGTCTGATCTGCCGAAACGCACCTTAAGAGCAAACCCGTCCCCGTTCCGGAAGGTATCAGCTGGGTCCTGCCTACAGTTATGTCAAACAAAGTGTGCTGTGAAATGCCAACTCTCCCTTTGTGCTGTGACACCAAGAGCTGCCAAAAGATATTAAAAAGCTCGCATGAACTAGGTGATGGCAGCTGTAACTATCTAAGTTATTGCCTGGCAGCTGCCGCACTGCCTCACTGCTGCTGGCCGCCTTTATGGTTGGTTCTCCATTTGTTTGCCCTTCCTCTAGCAACCAGAGCACCAAGCCCTGGTGGTGGGCCCGTCGCCGGCCCAGCCCCCTCTCGGTGCGGGAGAGGAGGCCTGCAGCTAGGGGTCATGCAAAGACACCCTCGTGCAGTTCCTAGGAGAAGTTGTGTTTCTCTTGGCCCGGCCCCAAGCCTGGTTTTGCATCGGTCAGCTCCACTCCAAGGAACCTTGGCCGAGCGGACGGTACAGAGGCGGGCACGCACACCCAGGCGCACACACCAAATGCAGCTTTTTGTGTTTGTGTGTTTGGATTTTTTTTCTTTCCCTGTTGGCTCCGAGTGAGCTAGAACAATATCGCCAGCTCCAAGCCCTGCCAGTCCTACATCTGCTCCCTAAAACCTCCAGCAAATAAGAATACGGTGGGGTTGTTTAACCAACACTTACAATATACACACTTTGCAGCTTCTCTCCCCCTGGGTTGCCCAGGCTCAGAGATCCGGATGCTGGTGGCAAAGGGTTGAGAGATAAGGGGCTAATGATCCCGGTGGGCACCTGTCTCCGAAGCCTCCTTCTCTGGCATGTTGATCTGTGGCATAAAATACATTTCATTGTCATGGGCTTCGGGGAAGGTGTCTGTACCAAGCTGGTTTTTTGTATTCTTCTGCTGAGTTTGGTCTTTTCAGCTGTCTGTTAAATAATTCATACAGCTCATGAAAGTAATATTTCTGGGATGTAGGGGGTTCCATTTTTCCAATTCCATTTCATTCTATCTTTTTTTTTTTGAAGTGGTTGTGGGGAGAACTTGGCAGGCGTAGCCTGAGTCGTATAATAAAACCTTCTGTCTTTTCCTCTCACCTCTCCAGCTCAGGCTGAGTGGGCAGGAGGGGTTGGTGAACTTCAGTAGGCCAAGTCAAGGTCAAGGCTGAGGTTTGAGGTTCGTTTTTTCTCAGAGCTCAGCCATCAAGGAGAACCCAAGGCGAAGACCTTTTTCATTGCTTTTAGAGTCATTTTTCTGCTGGGAGGACCTTTCTCTTCCATGTGCTCCCTAATGCTTGCCCACTGCCTCGCATGGGGCTTTGCCCCTGGTAGATAGTCAATGATTGTCCAGCAGCAAAATGGATTGAACTGAGGCCATTGGGAGGAAGGCAGGACTCAGCATATTTCAACTCTGTTATGGCCAAGCCAGTCACATAGCAGGGTTGACCATTTAGTTTATCCCCGCCGTTCGGGTTGCTGTTTAGCCTCTGTCATCGCAAAGGCAAAGCTTCTGCGTATGGGCCCCACAGAGCCCCAACGCCGGCCCACCCCCCACACTGCACTGCGGGGGACTGTTCAGCCGTGACTCTCGACTGCACTGATTGGCCTTCAAGAGCGAGGTCCATGTCTCCTTTGTTCACGCGGATGGTCGGCATCAAACAGAATGGTGGAGACCTAGCAGGTGTTCTCCAAGTGTTTGTTGCATGAATATGTGAAAGGTATTTTCTGTAAGCAAAACGGATTTTTTTGGTATCGTGTGCAACCTTCCTGAAAGTCTGAGATAAAGCCAGGTTTCTTGGAGAGCCCTCACCCCACTGGAGCCCCCTTTACCCTGCGTCTCCTCAGCCCCTCAGGGGCTCTCGGTGGCTCCACATCAGGGGCTGTGACCTGCAGGGGGCCTGCTCCCGAACATGCACCTGTAAGGCTGGAGCTCGGGGGCAGGATGAGAGCTCACTTACTGAGTGTGTGACCTGGGCCGAGGATTCCATATCCTTAGCAGTAAATTCTACTCGCACCTGGAAGAATCCCTGGGCAGTGGTGTGGACTGAATGTCTGTCTTCTGCCCACTCCGTTTGTGGACGCCCTGACTCTCAGTGCGGCTGCGCTCGGAGCTGAAACCTCTAAGGAACTCGAAGGTTAAATGAGTTCGTAGGAGGGGCCCTGACCGGACAGGGTCAGTGTTCCCATAAGAGGAGACACCAGGGAGCTCGCACTCCCCCTTTCTGTCCGTGTTTGGTGGGAAGGCCACGTGAGGACACCGTGAGGGAGTGGCCACCTGCAAGCCAGGAGGAGGACTCTCACCAGAAACTAGATCGGCTGACACCTTGATGTGGGGCTTCTAGCCCCCAGAACTGTGAGAAAACAATGCCGCGTTGCTCGTGTTGCTCCATCACCCCGTTTACAGCATTTTGCTACAGAAGCCTGAGCAGACTAACACATGGAGGTTGAATGATATAAAAATAGAAATCTTAGCCCTGGCTGGTGTGGTTCAGTGGATTGAGCACCGGCCTGCGAACCTAAGGGTCGCCAGTTCGATTCCCAGTCAGGGCACATGCTTGGGTTGCAGGCCAGGTCCCTAGTAGGAGCTACGTGAGAGGCAAGCACACATTGATGTTTCTGTCCCTCTCTTTCTCCTTCCCTTCCCATCTCTCTAAAAGTAAATAAAAATCTTAAAAAGAAAAAGAAATCTCAGCACAGCGTATGGCACATAGGAAGGAAAATACTAAAGATTAGAAATGTTTCTCGAGTGTTTGTGGTCTTGCAGGTCCAGGAGACATGGCTGGGAGGGGGCGAGGAGCAAAGAGCCCGAGGAACCTCCGGTCTGTGCTGGGAGCGGCTGGGGTGTTTTTAGATGGACTGTGGGAAGCTTGTGGAGGGGGTGGGGTTTTAGTGGGTCGGAGCGATGGGTAAGGTCTTCAGAGGGTAGAGACGAAGTGCAGCCTCTCTGATCTCAGGCACAGACAGAGCAAGGCCAGGAGTAGGGAGGGGACTGTCCTTTAGCGAGGGCTTTCTGTGTGCTCTGCAGGTCACGCGCCACCTCGCACAGCTCTGCACTGCCCTGTCCCTCCAACAGGTTCCCCCGCCCTCACGTCTATAGACTAGGAAAGTGAGGGGATTAAGAAGAGCTGGCATTTACTGCCTGCCCCTGGCGGGTGTCAGACATGCATCTCCTCCCTCAGTCCCCACGGCAACCCCAGGAGGTGCCTGTGACGTCAGCCCATTTTACAGGCGGGGCCAGTCGAGCGAAGAGCCGTGAAGTGACTTGCTCAGCGTCGCAGGTTTAGTGGTGCTGGCGCAGGGATTTAAGTAAACCCAGCAGGCAGCTTCTGAGCCTGCGCACTAAGTCGCACACTTTACCTCCTGGGTCAGGCTTTACACTTCCACTTCCTAGGGGCTAAGTGACAGGTCCAGATGCCACGTGGGCAGGACTGGGTTCTGCCTGCACTCCAAACCTGCGCACCATGTTACACTGCCCTGGAGGTGGGAGGGTGATCCCCAAGTAGGGCGTCTGCCCAGACAGCAGCAGCAGGAATGTTGAAAATGGACCAGAGGGATGGTGACGAGTGAGTTAACACAGGGAGAGAGGCAGCGTCTGGGCTCTGTGCGGTGGGGTGCAGGGGAGGAGCTGTGGTGTTTGTGGGACAAGGTGGTGGGTTAATCTGTACAACAACCCGTGTTATCACTCCCATTGTATAGATGAGGAAACCGAGGCACAGAGGGGCTAAGAAAATTGCCCCTGGCCACACCGCTAGTAAGTGGTAAAACTAGGGTTTGAACTCGGGTGATCTGGCTCCTGTGCCCATCTTCCTGCCTTCCATGGAGATTGGGTGATATTATTTGATAACTTTGACCTGGTGGAGGACTTTATAGGTACAATAAAGAAGGTAGAGGGACAGTACTACATCTCTCCTGACTGGCTGGGAACTTGAGAGAGAAGGGATTTGTAGAATGCACGTGTCCCCGGAGTCGGGGAGTGGGTGGCATCGTGGGCCTGGGCGCTGCTGTGGGCAGTACTCGCCCGGCCCGGTGCCGAACAGGCGGGCCTGTACCGATGGCGGCAGGGCTCAGAGCACAGGCACACTCTGGCATGCCCCGGAGTTCCCTCGAGGTCTCTCTCTCACTTGCTCACACACCATTGCTCTGTGTCACTGCTCCTGTCCTCTCAAGGGGCCGACCTCCGTGGGGGCTTTCCCTCAACCACTGGTTCAGGGCAGAGGCGGTGAGCTTGGCATCCAGCCAGTCTTCACTAGCTGCCAGACTGTGGTCAAGTCAATGGTCCTTCTGGGTCTCCCCCAGTGTCCTTGTCTGGGCAGGGTGGGGGTCCTTGTGCCCCCTTGCAGGTTGTGGGAGGATGGCATGAATGAAGTGCTAGTGCCTCCCACTTGGCCACCGCTCCTCTCCTCGCTGGGGTGCCTGTCCCAGCGGCTCTGCCTGCCCGCCCGTGGCCACTCACCTCGGTGGCCCGTGCTTTCTCAGGCCCTCTCCGCAGCGGCCTCTTCATCACTCACGCCCAGGGGCTCGGCAGGGAGTAAGCGTGCAGTGCGGGGACTCTCTTGGCCCCCTCCACAGCTCAGCAGAGCTGAGAGCAGACCAGCTGAGTGCTCAGTGGCTAGTTGTCGCAAGTGCTGAGGGCGGAGACGTGACCGGCTCGGCCCTTCTGTTCCTCCACGGGTTCTTGCTTTGTTTTCTCTGGTGTCAGAAGGTGTCACTGCCTTTCCCCCCTCCGTCTCCTTAGATGCTACAAGTCCTCAGACAAAAGGAGGGGGAGGGATCCGAGGGTAGAGAGCTTGTATCCTTCCCCTGCAAACCAACTTTATATTAAACAACTGTTACTGGAGCGCCCTCTGCAAGGCCCCAGGAGTCCACCATGAACAAGCTGGGCATCTCCGCCTGCAAAGAGCTTTCGGCCGGGGCTGGAGGCAAACCAGTGGGAAGAGGGTCTGGGGTGAGCTTAACCTCGCATCCCCGACAGAGCCCCGCTGAGGGGGTGCGTCTGTAACAGGCCTGTTGGAGGGGCTGCGTCCAGTATGACAGACTGACGACCGGGGTGTGAGGCACTCTCAGAGCATCTCCCCTCTTCGCATTAATAAGGACATTGAAAAGTTTAGTAAAACCCATAGATTTCAGCTTTTTACTTTTATTGTAATTGTTTGGCTTCTAGTGAGCTGCAGGTGGGTAGCCTGCTTTGCAAATTGCCCGTGGTCAGTTTCGAGTCTCGGATGGACCTATTCCCGCCACTTCAGTGTTCTCCTGCCACCTGTGCCGCCTTGCCAGGGACCCTGCTCTGCACATGCCGTTGTCCCATTCCACCAACATTATCCATAACAAGCCTACTGTGTGCCAGGCATTGTGCTGGGCCTGGGAACTGAAAGCTGAATCAGACACAAGTGAAGTCTGATTCCGTCCAGAGAACTTGCCATCTCTTCCTGAACAGTGGAGCCTCAATTGATTTTTGTAAATCTGACATCAAAAGTATTCAAAGTGTTTACGTTTTAAAGGAACCTCCAGATTCAGGGTTTGTGCTTCTGTACATTGAATGGCTTTTGAACGGGACATCCCTGACCTCATACTAGCTGAAGCTCAAAAAAAAAAAAAAAAAAAAAAAAGAGGCAGGCAAGGATAGACTTGTAGAACTGAAGGGACCCAGGCAGCTGTCCAACGAACTCGCTGTCTGCTGATGCCCCAACCCAGTTATCTAGGCTTTGGGGTTATCTGCTGCTTTGCACTGTCTGCTGCAGGTTCCCTCCCCCAGTGTGGAGAACTGGCCATATACCATGTCCACAAAACTGGATGGGACTTCTTCGTCTCGGGCCAAATTACCCCCTAAAAACATTTGTCCTTGTGGGCCCAGGCTCAGGCCGGTCCTTCCGCTCGGAGCTTATGTGCAGAATGTCAGTCCTGCCGCCACTTTTGGCTCCTTGCATTCGCTTCACTCCAGGAGCGCGTGTGGCGCTGACAGACCTCCCCTTCTCGTGCCCAGAAGCCCCACTAAAGGAGCAAGGACAGATGCAGCCATCACTGCCCTTGGTGGGGGAGTTCCATCGAACAGAAGGGCACAGGAGCTGGGACGTGGCACGTGAAGCCTATTGTCCCGGCCACGGCAGCCCTGGGCACGTCAGCGCCTGTTCTCCTGGGCTGCCACTGTCTGAGGCCTGTGGAGCGAGGACACAAGACAGGCACGTGGTCTCGGAGGCCGCCCCTGCCAACAGAGGCCCTGGTGGGAGCCGGAAGGGGCTTCGCATGCTCTTCATGCAATTCCTCGTTGATTTTGAGTAGCTGAGTCCTGACTTTGGGAGTGTGCCTGTGCTTGCAAATGAGAACCTCAGGTCTTTGGTGAGATGAGAGGTGGACCAAGATCACAAACCTTTCTTCTGAGTGGCCGCCATCTGTAGGGGACGATTGGGATCTTGGCCGTGTCCTAGTCTCCCCCAAACTGTGTCCCCCACTGGAACCCTTTGCCAGACCTGGGATAGGCGGCGTCCTTACCACACACATTTCGAGCAGAAAAAGGGGGAGGGGTCACCCCGGGAAAATCTCGAGGTCATCTGGAAGGTGCCGATCTTCAGCCGAGCGCCTGTAAAATGATAACAGCCCGGGCGGAGGACAGGCGGCAAAACCAGATAAAAGAAAGGACCTGAACAAAGAGTGTTCATTTCAGCTCCTCTCTCTTCTTTCAGAGGGGGGCGAACTACGTGGTCCTTGTGAACTAGAGTGAGGACAGAGGGGACTGGAACATTCTCTGCTGATTTTTTTCCTTCTGTTTCTATGGAGGTGTGTGCGGAGGAAGATGGGCAACGAGAAACTTGTTGAAGAGAGCTGTGCAAACAATGGCCGCTGAGTGCCAAGGCTGGCAGTCAGTGGTTCTTAATGTTTGAATGGAAGTGGCTGGAGCTGGCTTTTTCTCCCCCCTCCGCAGTCCGTGTTGCCAAGAAAACAAGGAGTAGCTGTTTTAAGCATTTACAAATGTTAATGTACCAACAGCTGGTCTCAGTCCAACCGAGCTATTGTAGGGGTATTAAAAAGACAGGCCAGAGTTGGAGATGTACTGCCAACCTCCCTTGCAGAGTTGGGGAACATTTTCCTTGGAAAAAAAGGGTCTTATATTCCTGCAGAGATCGACAGGACGGTTCTCCCGTGGAGTCAGTGCCTTGCTTGGCAGAGGAGGCCGTGTGGGCTGGCGAGCCAAATGCTCCAGCGACAGGGAAGCGTGGAGTCAGGGGGCTTACGGCGGATTTATCAGCGCGGCCACGCCACCTCCCTGCCCGCAACGTGGTGTGCGCACTTGCACGGGTACGCGGCCGTCCTGCGTGTCTGTCTGGGTCTGTGTGTCCTCCGACTGCCGGCCTCGTGCACGCTGGTGGCTGCAGCGAGACTGGTGTCCCCTCGCCTTCACTGTCAACCCATCGCTGCTTTTCTTTCCTCGTCACTCAGGCCAAGAAGAGGAAAGAGAAAACCTCACGCAGACCTTGCCCTGTCTTGCCTTTTCCCACATCCTCTGCCTTTTGATGGCGCAGAGAGAAACCCGAGGACCGGTCACCCCACCGTTTCCTCCTGCTCGTCATCTCTGTCCCCAGGCTGGGGTTTTGTTCATCTCAGGAAATTGTAATACACAGAGCATGCTTCTTCGCTAAATGTAATTACCCGCGGCCCTGTGTTTATGGAAGAGGCATGGTGGAAAGTAATAGAAAATGATTATTTTTCATTCTGAAGGCCTTCTTTATTAGTGGTGCGGTAGGGACGTCAGCTGCCTTCTCTGAATGGCAATGCAATGTTTTGCTTTCCCCAGCAAGATAAATGATCTTATTTGTTGATGTTTGGTGCTTGAGATGACATTTATGTGAAATAAAAGGGGCCAAATTAATAATAAAAAAAATGATTAGCCAGACACAAATGAAAAATGTACATCTCTCCCCCACCCCGGTTAAGTTGTTTGTATTTACATGCTATTCACAAATAGTGGCACCGTGCCCAATAGCGGGACGGCGGGCATTTTTTTCCTTTTACAATCATATGGCTTGATTCCGTTTTCCAGATCTTGTCTGAGAGCTGCTGTTTGAAATAAAAATGTTTGCATCCCTTTCCTCATTAATCCTTCCGTTGTAATACAACCTGCTGCAGAGAAATGGCAAAACAGATGCAACAATGAAAATTAAAAGGGATGGACACTTATCTTGGGCTATAAAAGCTGCTAACCATGTAGGAACTAGAGAGGCTTTTGGACAGAAAATATGGCAAATGATAGAAACAATCATCGGACTAAGAGTTTGCGATTTGGAGAACTCTGGTGGGACATTTCTCTGCTCGTTAACGGCTGGAGGATCACTCCTGAGTTTACAGGACACCAGAGAGCGTGTCTGTCTGCTTTGCCTTGAGGCCTGTCTTCAATATTTGGTGCGTCTACCCATCTGGTTTCTCACTGGGCTGGAATTTTCTCGACACAAACAAGCACTTTGCAAAGAATCTATGGACCTCATGTTTTGAGGGCTTGATGTTCTGCTTGGAAATACTGTTTCCTTCCCTCTGGGAATCATGGGTTCACAGCAAAGCTACATTGAGCTTGATTTTTATTTTTGCAACCAAATACATTCTGTACTGGGGAGGTGAAGAATTTGCAGCATGTGTAGGGGTGAGGGATCATGATTCCGTGTTGCTTAAACAACTTGGTGAAAAGGAAAAAGAAGATGCAAATGCACCTTTTGGGAGATATATGATACATAGCTATAGGTCATTCTAGGGTTTTTTCCCCTTATAATTGTCTGATGCTATCTCATGCCTGTCCTCAATTCCTGATTTAGTGGGATGGGGATCATAACTAGATTCTGACTCTTTGCGTGTGTTTATTGAACATCGTCTATTTGTAGTCCGGGAATAATAAAGAGAGACAGAGAAAGGCGGAAACACGGCCTTTGCCCTTGTACAGAATCAGCTTCTTGGCAGATACGGACTGACACGATTAAATACACGTGAAGACAGTGAACCAGCGTCACGCACACGGGGTTGATGGGCAGGATGAGAACGTGGCCGAGGCAGGATGTTGATGGCGGCAGAGCCTGTGTGTACCGTGCTGAGAGCATAAGGCTGATACTGCTTGCGGATGAACTGTTCAGACCCTCCCAAGAGAACTAACAGGTGGAGGAGAGGGGAGCCCACGCAGGGGGAATGTTTGCCGAACGGGTCATGGATGAGCTGCACATGGAAGAATTTTCTTGGTCAGGATGGAGGTGCATTTCAGACCTGTCTGGCAGGTCTAGTAGAGGGACACCAGTGACAGAAGCTCTGAACCTGAATCAAGTCTTGGCTCTGCCACCCACTGGCCACGCATCCTTGGCGTTAATCTTTTAGTGCCTCAGTTGTCAAATCTGTGAAACAGGTGGATTTCATAGTGCCACTTTCCAGTAACGTGAGAATTAAATGATAGAATGTATACAGTGCCTAGCACCAAATACATGCCCCCCAAAAGATAACATAGACAAAGAATTATTTTATGTTATTTATATTTATGCTTTATTTTTCTTTCTAGTTTGGTCTAAGAGGCGGGACTGAGTGTGTATCAGCAGTTCTGCTTGGATCGTCACTTGACAAGAAGATCCTTTTCACTATAAAGGAGGCCTGCTCCAAATTCTGGAGCTGAGGACAGGAAACGGGACTACACGATCTCTCCCCATCACCTCTAGTAATTTGACTCTTGAACGTCGTGAATTCTGCTTCTTCCAGGGCTTGGCCAGAGGGAAGCATGCCTTTTGGTGAGTGGGTGGGCAGGCAGAGGTTAATCCGGCACACCCCTCGGTACAGAGACAGCCCCGCCCACGCTGCAGTCTGGATTCTGGTTCCGTTCAGTCCTTGTGTTTAGATTTTTAAGCAGTTGCATCAGCAGGACCTGGGATGTGCGTGTGGTCCTGCTGAAACTCCCCCTGCTAGGCAGGCAGCGCCATGCACGCCCAGACACTGAAGGGGTGAGCAGGGAAGGCAGGAGAATGGGGAGCACTGCACTTGAAGCCAGCCTCCAGTCATGCAGGCTGGCAAGGAGAGGCAGCAGAAGGACCAAGCTGGCGTGGCGCAAGCAGAGATGGATCGAAGGATGGGAGGAGGTTCAGGGCTTGTCCAGCTAAATCTCAGGTAGCTCAAAGGGAAAGGACCTGAGTAATGTCTTTTTCTATCACTAACTTGGACGTGAACGTGGGCTGGTTATGCCTGAGCTATCGCCTCCCAAATGTTGGTGGGCATTAACTGCTGAGCTCCTCCAGGGCAAAGGCCACATCTTGTGCATCTTGTATTTATTTCAATGCCACTTGCAGCCCCGGGCCGGAGGAAGCTCTTGCTGTACACGTTATCAGATGGTTGACTCCGGGGGTATCGCACATGTGCAGCGTGCACGGGGAACCTGCTTCCGCAAACTGATGTTATCCTGCCAAGTTGGGGTACAATGCCCATGTGTGCAGTTTCCACCGCCGGGGAGGAAATTCAGGAGTTCTGATGCGCTCTTCATTGCTTTGGTCCAGTAAGTCATTTCGAGAGCAAGTTGCTGTGCCTCAAGTGTGGCTCTTTCTTTTCCTTTCTGAGAAGGGAAAGATACGTGAAATTCAATGACATCTGCTGAAATTCAAACATATTTTTATTTATTCATGGCCATGATCAGGGCAGAACCTCTAATTTCAACCAATAATTAGACTTGACAATAGATGTGGAAATAAAACATTTTTGCTGAATTCACTTGTCATTCCTCCCTGCTGTAGCTGGTGTAACCCAGATGTCAGCTGTCCCCTTATTTTTCCCTTTGAGCTCTCCCTCCCTCAATCCACTCATATTAATGCATTAGTGAGCCTGTGGCATTTACCGAGAGTTTCAAGGGGGAGGTAGAGAGAGGACCAACATCACATACTTCAGTCACCCACTAAAATATGTCCTGAGGCCCAAGAACAGTTTCCTAAAGGCCTTTTTATTGCCCCTCCACCAAGAATCCCCTTTTCTTTCTCCCCCTTGCATACCCAGGGTGGTCGGGTTTGAACCTGCCCCTCTCTCCCTCTACTTCCCGACCTCAGGTTCCTCCCTGGCTCTTGTGTGGTATTTGATTTCCTTCCTGATTTAATGCCATCCTACCTGCTGCCTTTCACAGCCGATTTCAAGGGCTCTGAGCAAAAAGACCCACCAGCCTTTGCAACCGGACTAGCATTCCTCCCGGAAGTTCTTGGACAGCGACCATGTTCTGCACTGCTCACATGTGTTCATGCCTTTTGCCGTTCGGTCCTTGGGATGAAGGTGAGGATAGGAGATGGTCAGGTCTGCAGAAAGTCTTTGCTTGTCTCTCCCTGAGCTTTCAGAGAACTGATGGGGCCAGAAGGCAGGGGAATGGGGAGTGAATGGGAGATGAGGAAGGATAGACAGGAGGAGCAGACAAATTGCTAAGGAAGTTTGCTTGTGAAGGAGAGGAGAGAGGTGGGGGCAGGAAGAGGGGTCAAGAGAAGTTTGTGTAATAAAAAAGAGGGAGATACCAGTGTGTGTTCAAAACTGAAAGGAAGGAAGAAGTAGAGGGAGAGGTTGCAGTCTGGGAGGACGAGGGCATACTCATGGACAGACGTCCCTAAGAAGGAGGGAGGGCACCGGGTCCAGAGTGTGGAGGAAGAATTAGACATAGCAGAAGACAGACATGCTGGAGGAAGGAAGGTAAGGGTACAGGGCTGTGGGCAGGTTGAGGGGCTGAGGCTGGGTGGACGGTGGCCTTGTGGTGGGCTCTCTGCGTGCAGTCTGCAACTCCTTCCAGGTAGGGGCTTCGCTGTCGGTGGCGGTTGTTATGTAGAATGTGCCTTCCTGGATCCTGTCTGCAAGCCGGGCCTGCAATCTCCCTTTGCACAGCATCTTTTCAGTGGTCTGCTGGATGCAGCTCCTGCTGGTGCTCATTGCTAAAGCTTTAGGAAGTTTGCAGGCCAGCTGTTAGAGCATTGGTAGCTTGGAATCAGCCGAGGTGAGAGAGTGTGTGTACTCAGAAATCAACAATGGCCTTTTCTTCCTCTGGAAAGCTGGCACACCATTGCCTAAACTCTCGCTCCCCACCACACTCCGTGTGGTGCACGGTTTGCTTTTGTCTGCCCCGTTTGGTGCGTGGCCTTCCACCTCCTTTGGTGCGCAGGAAGGCTGTGGTCTATGGGGCCTCGGCTTCCTCCTCTGACCCTGGCACCTTTGCAGCTTGGAAGGCCAGGTACAAATGGGACGTGTGCAGAGTGGAGTGCGGTTTCTGAGAGGTGTGTGTGCACCGGGGTATTCATGGCATTCTCTTGCAAGAGATGCTCCTACAGAGGTGCTTCAGCAAGTCTGGCAAACTTGGGTTTTAATTATTTATTTCTGTGCCTGCATGCTGGTGGAAGAGGGATTTTCCCGTCCTTCCCAGCTCCATAAAACACAGGCACAGAAGCAGCAGCGCAGCTGCCCCTCTTGCTGAGGAAGAGGGCGTCAGCATGGTGGCAGCTTGTAACTCACCAGCAGAGAGGCTGGCGAGGCTTCCGGGAATGGCGGTCTTCTTCCCAGTTCTCTAGCAGAGCAGCTGTGCCTCTCTCCCCGTCCCCTCCCCTGCCACAGCTTCTCACAGCTGCTCCTGCCCCGGCTGTCATTGGCCGAGAGCTAATGTTGAGGAACCTGGAACTCAGGACCTGAGATGCCATGTGTCTGTAGTCTGGGGAGTATGACGAAGTGGGCAAAGCCCCGGCTTTGGTGCCCGAAGGCCTGGGATTGAGTCTGAGCTCCGACAGGTGACTTCCAGTCACCTTGGGAAGCTGTTAAATCATTCAGCCTCAGAGTTCCCTGTGAAGGATTTACCGTGATCGTGTTTGTTTTAAAGAGTCAGGCACGGTAGGATCTCGAAAAGTGCTGGTTGAGAGGACAGTTGGGGCTGAGGAAGGTCAATTATGCATTCCGTATTCCCTTCCTGCAGGAAGCCTTCCTCCTCTGGGCACTAGTCACTGACGCTTCTGATGATGCCCCATGTTTATAAGGCTTCATTGCATGCTGACACTCAGTGTGATGATGGACACATTTTATGTGCAAGAAACTGGCCAGGGAACTGCGTGGCAAGCAAGAGTTCAAACCAGTGGTGTGCTGCTGAATGTCTGCCAACCAGCTGTTGAGGAGGGGGGAATCCAGACTTGCGGCCATTGCTGATTTCTGAGTGCACACTCTCTCTACCAATGCTTTAACAACTGGCTTGCAAACTTCCTAAAGCTTTAGCAATCGGCACCAGCAGGAGCTGGATCCAGTAGACCCCGGAAAAGACACTTGTGCAAAGGGAGCTTGTTGCAGACCAGGTCTGCAGAGGGGCTGCAGGAAGGCACGTGCTACATAACAACAAAGTGCTATGTAACAACAACAACGGCAACAAGTAGCAAAGCATCTAAGGGCGCGGTACAAGTAGCAAAGCATCTAAGGGGGCGGTTGACCTTTGAACAATACGTGCTTGAACTGTGCAGGTCCACTTACAAGTGTTTTTTTTTTTCAATGGACAATTTGAAAAACCTTGCAGATGAACCACGTAGCCTAAAATAGGTGCCATCACCCTGGTTGGTGTGGTTCAGTGGTTGGAGCATCCTTCTGTAGACCAAAGGGTCGTGGGTTTGATTCCTGGTCAGGGCACATACCCAGGTTGCAGGTTTGATCTCTTGTTGGGGTGCGCACGAGAAGGCAGCCAATTGATGTTTCTCTCTCATAGTGATGTCTCTTTTTCTCTCTGTCCCTTCCTTTCTCTCTGAATGCAATGAACAAAATGTCCTCGGGTGAGGATAAAAAAAAGATGCCATAAATGTACAGTATCAATAAATGCAGTACAGTAGTATAAATGTATTTTTCTTTTTTATTATTTTCATTTCTCTAGCTGGTTTGTATACTGTAAGGATACAGTATGTCATACATATAACATGCAAAAATATATGTTAATCCACGGTTACTGTCATTGGTAAGGCTCCTGGTTAACAGCAGGCTCTTAGTAGTTAAATCTCGGGGGTGTTGAAAGTTACACATGGATTTTTGACTGTTCAGGGGGTTGGTGCCCCAACCCCAACATTGCTTGAGGATCAGCTGTAGTTACAAAGCTGCACAAGGCAGTGCAAAGAAACCACGTAGAGCTGAGATGTTCCCTAAAGGGAAGGCTCAGAGCTGAGTCAGGGCTGGCACTCAGGAGTGAGGGACTTCGATGGAAGGAAGGTAGCTCTTTCGGGGCTGGCTGATGCCAGTGGTACAGGCTCAGAGGGGGAATGTGGAGGGCCAGGCTCAGGGGCCAATGGGAATAGCAGAGAGACAGCACGTCTGGTGAATTGGTGGCTGAGATCTTAGACTCTGCAGTCTGAAGAAGGCGGTGTTGAATCTTGATTCCACCATTTACTCAGGAGGTTTGATGACCCTAATCCATAAACTGGGGGTGCTGTCTGTCTACCTTTCAATGATGTTGTGAGGACTGAGTGAGCTCACGTGGGCAAAACATTGGCACGGGGTGTGGAGTCAGGGAGGGCTCCGTGAAGGCAGCCGGTTTCACTGCGGTTGGCCTCGTCTCTTCCTTCATGCTCCCGGGGCCCCGAGAACAGAACACTCTCATTCGTGCCCAGAACAGGATGTGGCATACTCTGGGTGCCCACCTCGAGTACTCTGTCTGCCTGAAGGCACGTGTCAGGTCCACGCACACGTTTCACATGTGTTTACTGGGCCTGGCACTCTGCTCTCCCCTGGGGAGCAAGATGAAAAAGACATAGACCTGCCACAGGTCTCAGCTGATGGCGGGGTGGGGGCACTCAGTTGTAAGTCAGTGCTTACGTGCCATGGTGGAGAGTTAAATCAAATCTTTGTAAAATCTGTTTCTATCAACGAAAAGGGGTGCTGAAAGTGTCCAACACATCAGACAAGGTGTTGGTGCTGTGGGACGGTTGCCAGTTGCCTTGGTACCGCAGGTCTCCTCCCCTCCCCGTCCTGCCCTGTCCCTACTTCTGTGGTTATTAGCCCATCGCTCAGACGACCCAGCGTGAACGTCAGTCAGCATTTTGCTGAAGATTACACCCTACTCTCTCTTCTCCTCCCTCCTGCTTTTCTCATTTTTGTCCTGCTCCCCTTCTTTCTTTTTATCAGAGTTTCTTCTCCCCTCAAACCTTCAAAGGGCTGCACTCATGCTAAAGAAATTGCTCATTCCCAGTTACATTTTTTTCTGTAGTGCTTTTGAGTCTGCAGAACAAAGTATTGGTTCCAACTTACTAGAATTCCACCGACTAGAATTGGTGTGTCAGCACGAAGGGAAGTCCTGGGAGGGGCAGAAATCTGAGGTCCGAGGCCTGCTGAGTCAGAAACACACACACACACACATATACACAGACAGTAAGTTGGGGCAATAGCAGCAGGTGATCTGAAAGCCTGGAGGTCAAGGCAGAGATGGAGCGAAGCAACCAGGAAGGCATTTAAGCACCCAGTGGACTCCAGCTTGGAGGAGCTAGGCAGGGTGACTGTCACTGGGTCATGAGGAGCAGAGGGTGGGGCCAGGGGAAGGACAGGACTTGCTGTGGAATGCATGCTTTGGGGAGACATCCATGCCAGCCCAGCTCCCGTCCCAACAGAGGTTCCTCGGTGTCTCCTGCTGGACTGAGTCTGCTCAAGGGAAAGAGGGACGTGGGCAGAGCCACAAGAGAGGGGACACACGGATGGAAGGAACACAGTAGCAGAAAGTGATGGGGGGCAGAGGAACTTCCATCAGCCTTTGACTTTCATGTCTGACTCACTTTTCTTGGTGTGTGACCAATCATTTCTTTTGTCGTGACCTGCCATGCTTTAAGCAGAACTGGGGCACCCTGTGTCTCATGCAAGGACATGCACTTTGACCTCCGTTTTCGTTACTGGGAATGACTGGTTTTGCTGAGCCGCTCATACTTCCCCCAAGATGCATGTTTGTGACATTAGATTCAAATGATTCCTTCATGTATGTTTGCAGGTATTTCTGTTTTACTGTATTTATTTGAGCTTTGAAATGTGTGCAATTGTTTGTGTTTTCTTCTTTTCTTGGCAGTTCAGAACCAAATTACAGTCCATTTCTTAATGTGTAGTTATTAGGGTGCCACTTCATTTATATTTCACCCTTGGCTTCATTTAATTTTCTTCCCTTTTATTTTCCTCACTCTAATTTCCTCACTTCTTTTTCTTTTATTTTTTTAAAAAAGATTTCATTTATTTATATTTAGAGGTGTGGGGAGGGAGGGAGTAAGAGAGGGAGAGAAACGTTGATATGAGAGAGAAACACTGATTGGCACCCTCCTGTACACGCTCTGAGTGGAGACCGAACTCTCAACTCAGGCATGTGCCCGGACTGGGAATCGAACTGGTGACATTTTGCTTTGTGGGACAATGCCCAGCCAACTGAACCACACCTGTCAGGGCTTCACTTATTTTTCTTAATCCCTTTGTGTATATAATCCACCTCAGTTCTTTTAGAAATCAGATTTACAGTTAAATAAGAGTGATTCCTCGTATATCTTGCCTCCACATTGAATAAATGTATATTGAGAGTTCCCAGGATGGTGTGCGCATCGATGCTTGATGGTTTGGCATCTCAGAAAACACTATTGGGCCGTGAGAGCTATATATTAAAGAGAAGACAAGTGCCTGCCCTCACGGAGATTCTAGTCTGAGGTCATAGATAAAACACATAGATTCAAGGTAACTGAACTGTTCAGCTACAAAATTGCAGAGGTACTATGAATGGGAAAATTTCATGGGCCCTTCACTCATTCAGAAAACATTGCTGAGTACCTAAAAGGCACGGGACAGCGAGTACTTCCTGTTGTCAGGCTGTGGCCCACAGGGACCGTCCCGAGGGCGGGAGGAGGCAGCTGAGACTGTCCTCGCAGGACAGGAATGTAGATCTTGGCACCTTCCTGGAAGAAGTGAGCCTTCGCCATAGTGCTTGGAGCGAGTCCAGCATTTTCCTCTTCCCCTACCGTAGATGACTCCTTATTTTAGTTAAGGAGGTGAAAGTTTTCTTCCAAGACTGCTTAAACTCGCAGACTTCCTGTCTTTGGTAGGCAGTACGGCTTTCCCAAGTTACTCTGACAGCCTTCCCCTGTCGCTGTCCCCTCTTCTCCTGCCTTTGCACCAGCCTGGGGGCCCGGGGATGCGGGAGGCAGCCACCCTCACCTACCCGTCGCCCAGGAAGCCCATCGAGCGGGGCTCCGGTGCCCACCGCTGCGGGGCGGGGGAGCCAGGACGGGCCAAGGGGGCAGATGGCTCGGAGTGGCATGCTGCTTCCCAGCCCCGCTACCTTCGTTGCCGGTGCCATTTGAAGCTGCCAGTTACTGTTTTTAGCTTGGCTGTCCATGGGGCTTGAGGAGAGAGCTTTTGTAGTCACCCAGGAATGCAGGGTATTTTTAGCAGAGAGGTTCTGCTTCAGGCGGGTGCATTGTGTCCTTCCAATTACAGGCGTGGGGAGGCGGGCTGGGCGCGGAGGGCCTGGGGTCGGCTGGCTCTGCTGAGACGTTCTCAGAAGAAGGGGTGGGGGCGGGGGTGGAGAACCTGGACATTCGAGTCCTCTGGGTTTGTTTTTTTAAAAACACCTGGTCTTCTCCTTCCTCCCCAGAAGCTGCTGCCCAGGGACGTAGGGTCCAGGAAGAGAAGGGAGGGTGAGGTTGAAAAGCTGCCAGAGAGGCACTCCCGAGACCTGGAAGCCGCAGTTCTGGGGCTCGACCACAAGAAACAGGAGGCATTGAGGTGAAAATTCACTGAAATCTTTCTCTGGAGTGTGAAATCAGTTCGCAGTTATTTTATTTTTTTGATTAAGTCACAAGAAAGAAAGGATGAGCAGGTGCTTGCCCATCAATTCATGCTGTGGTGACATGCGCTTCGTAGTCTGGACGATTCATGAATCAGGTAGCTTAATCCACGCCCTCACTCCCTTCCCTGCCTGACACCCGGTCTCTGCCCCTTTCAGAGATGAGGAAACCGAGGCCCAGAGAGGCTGAGGGGCTTGCCCAAGGTCATACTCATTAGCAGCAGCTTTGGGGCTGGAACCCAGGTGTCCCAGCACCAAAGCACGTGTTTCCTATGTAGTGTGTATTTATCACGTTGTTGGAAACATCTATGTTGCCTGTGTTCTTATTTTAGTGAACAAATTTTTGTTCACTAAACGCTATTTGAGATGAGGGGCCATGTCTCCTTTTGGCTGTTCTTTGGTTTCCTTCTGCTCAGCGTAGCTCAATTTTCTCGAACATGTACTCCACAGAAGGCCCTGGTCTGGGCACATTCACGTGGATGATTCTGTGAACTTAGCAGCCTTTGAGGAAGGCATCAGACCCATCTTTTCAAATCGAAAGACTCAGACGGAGCAGGGTGAAGTGGTTTGCTCCAGATCAAATACCAGTAAGTGACAGAGCGAGAATGAAAAGCCGGTCCGTCTGCCACAAAGACCAGAGCTCTTTCCATGGACCCCGGCTGTTTTCACAGTTCCTTGGGAGCTGTGTTACTCTGCATCTTGGGCACCAAGTGGGCCCTCTGATCAGTGGGATGAACTGTCTTCATTCACTTGCAATGTGGATTTTCATGGATGTGCAGGAGGAGATGGAGTCTATTCCTTCCCACTCTTACGTCGCTGATGAATGGGATGTATCCTTTCCCCAATAGTCCGCCCTGAGTGAGACCAGCCTGTTTAGACCACCTCTTTCCTTGGCCCCTCAGCTTTGCTTTATAGCTGCTCCCAGCATTCCTGAGCTCTAACTTTTGTTCCAGAGCCTTGTGTGTGTGTGTGTGTGTGTGTGTGTGTTGTCTCCCCAGTGGATAATAAAAAGGTTTAGTATAATTGAATGAGTGTTTATTGAATGCTTCCCGAGGAGCTAGGAGGTGGGTCACAGGGGTGGCTCTGTACTCAGATCTTACGACGGGAGTGGGCCCTGAGCCTTCATTTATCCTGGTAGCACATATAGTGCCAGACAGCGTCAAGGTGCGAGCAGCCTAGGAGGGAAGGAAGGCAAGCACACAGAGTACGCGGAATGTTCCAGACGCCTCCAGCTCGGAGCGTCGAAGGAGCCCAGGCTGCCACCAGCTGCTCGGCTGGACCTGCTGTCGGTTGGGCTGGTGTCCCTATCTACGGGAGGCAGCTCACTGCCGCACCTCGGCATCCTCAGATGAAGTGGCCTTCCCCGTTCGACTGTGTCGTGCCCTTAACTCACCGCTCCACACAGATTTCCACATCCCATTCGGAACTCTGAGGATACAAAGGCGTGACGTGACGTCATGATGTGACGTCATGACGTGAGGAGCAGCAAGGAGAACTGATGGTCTGATTTTCCTCAGGTGGGTGAGCTGCCCAGGTCGGGCAGGAGGAGGAAATCCATAGACTCCAGGGGCTAAGAGACCTATTGATCTCGTTCATCTTTGTATCCAGCTCCCACTGTGGTAAAATACATGTGATACTGGATGAATAAGTGGATGCATGGGAATGGACTTGGGCACTTATTTCCTCCCTGTAAGCTCATAGGGAAGTCTAGGATTGTCTGAAGAGTTGAAAATGGACACATCAGAAATGAATAGAATAGGCTTGGGATCATTCTGCGTTGAGAGCAGATCATGGGTCAATTAAAAATATTTTTAAAATGTAATTTTTAACGAGATGCTGGGTATTTTCTCTTTATTCCTCCAGATTCACCATCACCTTGTTCAACTCTGCTCTCAGCCCTGGGAGGCTGGCCTTTGACCCCCCAATGGCTTTCTTGCCCTCTGGCTTCTCACTGGGGAGCCCTGGTACGAGGCTGAGAGAGGAAGAGGGTGTTTTCCCCTCTGGCTCTCACCCTGAGGGGTGCCCTGGGCTGTCTGTGTCTATGACTCTTCTTCGCTGTTGTAACCACCCTGCCCCATCCGAGCCAGCCCCTCTGTTACTAGCCCTGCGTGTTACACCTTATGATGGCCCTAGGCCTAGTGCACACTTTTGAAATGGTCCTTATGTTATTCTAACTTGGCTACCTGTCTGATTCCTGATCACAACCGGATCCAACAGGTGCAGCTCCCATATCTTACAAAGCTGTTTAAGGTTTCTCCTGGCTCATTCTTATTCATGTCCTTTTTCATTTCCTTTATTTTCTTAATATAAGTGAGCTAGTTGCTTCCACCATGTGAGTCCATCAGGATGGAGATGCCAGTTTGTTTTAATACGTGTGTAAGTGCTGACCTGGGGAAAGGGGCTGTGACGCCATCCAGACACACACCATCACACAGAACCACTAAGTTTGTAATGGCTGGCAGAGAGGCAGCCTTGCCCTGCCTCTCAAGAGGAAGCTCAACTGGAACAGAGAGACCCCTCCGTTCTCTCCTGACCCGACCTGGCTTATGCTGGATTCCCTCGAACCAGAGCTAGAGACAGGGATCTGGGTGTCTGTGGCTTGTGGAGGGAGGACCCTCAGGAGGAGGGGGTGAGGGAAGTGTGGGAGCACTGAGAAGCTTCAGAGCAAGGCTGCGGTCCCTGCTGCAGTCTGGCCTCAGCCTGGTCCACAGAGAGCTGTGGGCATAAACTGCACCAGAGTCAGTCCGCTCTGCCCCGAAGGGGCTGCCTTTGTGCCCCCGAGTTGTCGGTTGCGGGCTGACTTTAGGGCGAGGGCTGTCACCTGGGGGTAAGGTGGCTGCTGTTCTGCTGAAGGGGGACAACTGTGAGCTAATATTCGCAGCGGTGGGGGATGGGACACCTGCCTAGTAAAGGGCATCTAGGTGGGTCCCCCTAGTGAGGACTGCACCCTCCTAGCTCTTGTTCAGTGAGTACACAGCTACCATTGCATTCATTTTGCTAGTCAATACACAGTTTTATACCCTCCCTCCCTCGCTGGCTCCCTCCTTCCCTCCCTCTATTTCTTTCATAAATGTTTAGAGAGCCCCTGCTATGTCAGGACCAGTGCGGTGTTCAGGAGAAATACAGGACACAGGCTCCCCCTCGGAGACTTTCTCTGTCGCGTCTCGCTGGGATGAGGGGGCTGCCACAGCAGCAGTGTGTGAAGCAGCGTTCGACTGAATGTTAACTCATGTGGTTGAGATAAACATACCCTAGGAGTTTAGAGAAAGCAGCAATCAGTGAGGACTGGGATCATCAAAGAGGACTGAAAGGCAAGACCACAATGTCCAAGGTCACTGGTGTACTGGTGCCAAAAATGGCACCCAGGGTCTCCCCCACCCCACCCTGGGCTATCCCTTCTCAAGCGATACGGATGGAAAACAAATGCTGTGTTCAGTTCACATCTCTACTTAATTCAGTTCCTTTCAGGCCACACAAAGTTTCTGTCTCAACAAAAGCCTCCGTAGGGGCGGCTCGGCAGATTCCCTCTTGTTCTGCCCTAAAACAATGGGCTTGGGACAGACCGTGGCAGAGTGAGGTGGAGGCTGCGGCCGCCCCGCCCGAAAGGGACAAACGCTGCCTTTCAAGTCCCTGGTTGTAACCCAATCCTTCTTTCAGTTCTGTTTGTGGGATGAAACCAGGTGGGAAAACGGGGGAGGAGATGGTGGTAGTTTTGACCTATTCACAGTGTGTGGAAAAGGAGTCTCTCTTCATCTGGGAAACAAATGTGCACTTTTGATGCTACCCATGCTTATCTCTGTCCATCACTCCCCGTAGGGCACCCGTTTGGGCACTAGACCTCCGGCCAGCTGGCTGAGAATCGGGACCTGGAGGACAAAATCCTCCTGCGATGCAACAGGACTTTCCTGCAGGCTCTCTGTCTCAGCTCCACTGAACCTGCAGTCGGCGTCTCCGAGTCTCAAAATGTCGGGCTGGCGCTGCTGTCATCGGAGAGAAGGGAACTTGGCACTTGGTTCTTGTCCGTGGCAGGGATCCTGAAAGGTTTCCTGTTTACGTTTTATTTGCATTAACAAACAAAAAATAGCCGGCACCTCCGAGCTGGAGAGGATTCGGCGCGTGTGCCGTGCGTGGGTGGAGGGCGGCGTGGCGTTATACTGGTCACACCACGCCAGAAGCGACTCCTCAACAGCAGCCATTTTCAACACGACCCTTGTGTTTGCTTGGCAAAATCTAGGATGGAGAAACAAAAGATTTTCCTGCCAGTTTCCATTAATTTCAGCAGGAGCAGCGGCAATCCGGTTCTCTGGGATAAGTGTGGGGCAGTCTAGGCGCTCTCTGCCCGTCTTTTCTCTTCCTTGAGAACACGTGCCCAGGCCCAGTGACGGCCAAGTGAGCCGGCAGCCTGCCGTAAGTGGGTGGAGGACAGGGGCCCCTGGAGGGAGTAAGGATGTGGCAGAAATGGACAGTGTGGGGTCATCGTGGGAGTCCCCCCTCCCCCCCGACCCAGACGAGGGCCGTGTCAAGGGTCGCGCGTCACCTGCTGGGGTTGGAGTGCGTCCAAGGGCCCTGATGCTGGCACGCGAGTCCAAAGGAGAGGTCCCGAGGTGTCTGCCGTCTGGGGTCGCAGCACACCGCCTGGAAAACAAGGGCTGCCCCGTTACAGAGGATGCCACAGGTGGAGGGGCCCGTGGCCCAGAGTGCGCAGGAAGGGGGCTGGGGAATTTCCACTGGCTCCACAGTGAGGTCAGCTTGTGTGACCCTTTGGAAATTTTCAGGAGTCCCGTAAGCTGACTGGAGACGCCCCACTCGGGTCCGGTCCTCAAAGCTGGTGCTGCGGTTTGATGGTGACAGAGGACAATAGGCTATTTGCTCAGTTATTTTTCAGTTGTACTTTTTTCCTGCTCCTTTTCTTAGCTTTGATGATCTGGGAAGAAACTTTGTGGATCTGGGGGAATCAATGAGGAGCATGTGACCAACAGAGTGAGTTCCTTAGCTGGTCACCAGCCTTCACTTGAGCCCCCCACCTCCTGAGGTCAGAGGGAGGGTGGGTGGGGCCCCTGGAGAGGGAGAGCTGCTCGCAGTCATGTGTAAAGAGCCCCAGGGTGGAGGGCAGCGTCGGATGAGGTCACTTCCTGAATTAGCTGGTTCATCACGGCTCTTTTACGTGGACCGCAAGTGTCCAGGTGTCCAAGTGGTCACTGAAAAACAGACAGCCATTGACAGTAGCACCCCCTCCCTCCATCCCCCCGAAACGTCTCACAGCCCTCTCACAAAGCGCGAAGTCATTCTCACGGTGGCTTAGAGGGGATGACGAGGCAGTTTTGCACACGGATCCCTGCTGCAGCACCTTCCCTGGGCCACATGCTGTGCAGCGTTGTCACATTTAGTCTGCCGTCATTCCTGAGCAAGTGTCATTGGCTCCACTCTACAAACGCACAAACAGACTTGAGGGCCTCAGCTTGCTCAATGTTGCCTGGCGCTGGGACTCCAACCCAGGTTGGGTGACCTGCCAGGCCTGGCTGGAGCACCCCTGGCGGCGAGGGAGCCCTGGCCCCGAGCCGCCTCTGCGCACCAGGTGGTCCCAGCCCTCAGGGTCCTCTCCACAGGGCTGACACCCTAGAGGTGAGTTCAGCCTTCCACGTGTCACGTTAGTGCTTGAAGCTCAAGACTGCGTCTGGGGGCTTCCAGGATATAGATTGTGTGTGTGTGTGTGTGTGTGTGTGTGTGTGTGTGAAAGAGAGATAGACAGAAAGGGCTTTGCTCTTTTCCCCTGCATAACTGTGAATGTGAAGAACTAAGAAGGGACAGAAAGGACCTGAGACTGAGCAGAAACCGGCTCTGGCAGCCATAATTATTATTTGGAATTTGAAGACCTAAGAAACTTGTCCATTGCCCTGTGCTTTGACCTGCATCAAACATGGAAACAGACCATGGAAATTTGTTTTTTCTGAGACACTGAGGATGCTTAATAAATACCTTTTGATCAATTGTCCATTACTTAAGTTCACGGCGAACATGTCGCTCACTTAACGTCACTCCTTTGAAATCTATGTTTGCTCTAGTGTTTTAGGGGGTTGTCTGTGGACATTCTTTTTCTGAGGAGGAAGCTTCTTTTGCCTTGAGTTGGTCGGTGAGTCTGGCCCTTGAAGATGAGTGGGAAGCTCTGTGAGCTCAGGGAAGAGATGTAGATCACGCCTGCCTCATCTGCATGAGCGCGTGCATCTTCCAGCCCCCTCCCTGTTAGGTACAAACACAAGACTAAGTCTGTCTGACGGACTGTAGCCGAAGTGACGAATGGCTCGTCCAGGCCACAGCCGGCAGCGGGGATGTGAGTCCTCCCTTGCTGCAGCCAATCTGGAAGCCATGTGTTGGATGTTGGTGTCACGGGGGAGGTGAGACTCACTGATCTGCAAAAGACTCTGAAAGAACGACAAGTAATGTTAGGCCACTGAGATTTCAGGGTTTGTTACCACCGTATAGCCTAGCCTAACTTTCTGGAAGAAAATTCACCACTGGGTTTTCACCTATCCTTTCGTTTTCAAGGAGGCGGAAAGAAGCGTCCCCATGAGAAGGTAGAAAGGAACACATTCGCGGTGTTTGAAAGCGCGTTCCATTCGTCCAGCACTGCTCTCATTCCTCTCCGGTGACACGCTCCTTGTCACCGGTTGAGTGTGGGGTGTGTGCTTCTTTGCGTCCGCAAAGTACATAGCAGATGCTTGATAAATGGTGGTTGAATGGAGATGACTGAAGCCTGGCTCGCTTGAATATAAGCTCTCCAAGGTGAGGAATTTGTCAGTTTTATTCATGGCCTTCTACCTTAGAGTAGTGCCTGGTGCATAGTAGATGCTTTAAAAAGGTGGGATGCAGATTTGAAGGGGTCAGAGTCCATGGAACAGAACAAGCCAAGGAACAGGACGATGCAGCCTGGCAGGGTTGTCCTTCTGCCCATGGAGGCTCCCTGGATGATGACAGGACCAGGGTGGAGGGTCAGACAGACGGATAAGTGAAGGAGAGTGACAGTGAGGTCTGAGCACATCACTCCCCAGCCCCCCTCCCCCACAGTGCTGACCTCTTTTCCTGACCTCTTTTCCCACCCCTCTCATTTGCCTGCTGTTCAACCCAGTCCCATTTTTATGCAAAGCATTTTTATATGGTGGTAAGGCCAAATTTCAGAGGGTCCAGGAGGGTGGTGAAGGAAAGTCAAATGAGGAAGCTCAAGGCAGGTGCCTGGCAGAGGTGAAGGCTCACCTGAGGGAGGAGCTGTGCTGGGAAGATGTTCTGAGTTGCTTCAGGTCCCTGAGAGGATGACACCCCTCATCTTTTACAGCATAGTGGGCCACTGGGCTTTTGCTGAAAGTTCTAGAGAGAACATCAGAGATGCTGCTGTGGCCTTTTTTAGAGCTCCAACTTGTCTTGGTGGAGGGGGTCGTTGTGGCTTGAAACAGGATGGAAGACACTGGGGTTCCCAGAGCTCTCTGACCTTGGCCAAGGTTATCCTTGGGCCAAGAGGGAGGTGGAAATTGGCTTGTGCCCTGATGGGAGAGGTGGGCACTCCTGGGCATCCAGGCTGGTAGAAGTTGGCCCCAGGGACTGAATGGGTTGATTGATAATACAACAAATATTCAAGGGAGCATAATCAACTGCTGGAGTTGGTGGCACCAGTGGGAAGTGGAGAGGACTCTCAGGCTGAGGTCAAAGAGGAGTTCCTGGGGGAGCTGGGCCTTTAAAAATGGGCTGTATCTCTGCTGGAAGTGGGGCTAGGATTGGCTGAGCTGTGCAGGGGCAGTGACTCGGAGAAGTCAAAGACTAGGTCAGATGAAAGGGCCCCTTGGTCTGTGTTTGGCTTTTTGCCTCTATACCAATAAACACAGGATAAGGGAGTGTGGTGGGCATTTTCAGGGCACAGCAATGGCCTCGGGGAGTTGATTATTTGGCAGATTGGTGCAGTCTATCATATTGGCCTCCGTACTTGTTTTGTGGGTGTTTATAATTCTTGTTGCTCAATGTCAATGTTCCCACAGGGTTTTGTGGCAGGTACAGGATGGCTGCTGCAATCAACCACCCCTGGAAGTCCGGGGAGGCAGGACAGAGGGCTGCTCTCCGTGACTGTGTTTGCATTATCGGTTTGCATTATTATTGCAGGAGCTGAGACTAGTTAAGTCCCCTTTGTTTGTGCCCAGCAGGCCACCGTGGGCATTGCTACCTATCAGGGAAGTCCTCATTAAGTTCTGTCTGCAGAAACGAATTCTGTTCTAAGCCATCCCTCCTGAGATCTGCAGAGCAAGTGGCAGATGGGATGGGATTATGGTAAAGGTATGGGAGAGAGAAGGCTTCCCAATTATGGTGAGCAGGATGAAAACGACAGAGGGAGAAGGTACCTTCCTGCCATTTCTTTGATGAGGACACTGAGTGTGGTAAGGCCTAGCTTGAGGAAGAAGAGGAATGAGAGGAAGCTCCTGGGTCCTTTATGTCATGCTTTTCCTCTGCCCCAGGTGACCCCTGTCCTCTCTGCCGTGGTGTCTCAACATCCTAATATGTTTCCTGTTTGGGGGGCAATTCCAAACTGTATGGAGGTCCCTGCTTTTCCCTTTAGAAGCTGAAGTGGGGGCTGGCATGCCCTGTCCTGCTCCCTGGTACGTGGGCATGTGCAGGTGACCTAGTCTTGGCAACTGGATGCTTCCCTCTACCTTTTCACGGAAGCAATGAGGGTCCAGCCAGGGCAGTGCGTGACCAGTGACAGGAGGGGTACCAGGGGCCGTAGACCAGACTGTTGGCCGCCCCTCAGCTCCCCGGTCTCCTTGTTCTGCCTTTTGGCTGCTTCTCTTGCACCCCTGTGAGCTCTCAGCTGGCTTTCCAGTACATCTCTTTTCTGTTGAGGTTGGAGTTGCTTTCTGTTGTTGGCAACTGAGAATCCTGGTTGAGAAGCACACCCTTGGAACCCACAGCGATCCTGGTACCTTTTCTTAAATTCACGCCCTTGGTCCATGTTGCTCTTTGAGTCGGATTTATAAATCTTGTCTTCCTGTTACAAGCTCCTTGAGAGAAGTGATCATGTTCAAATTTTCTTCCCCAAGAGTGGCTATGTCAGCTTGTTTACTCTGTAAATATTTATTGAATGATGAACAAATGAATAACTGTGGCTGAGTATGTGTGTTAGCTATCTATTAAGGCACAATGAATACTGCAGACCACAGTGGCCTAAAACAGCAACAAACATTTATTATCTCACACAGTTTCTAGGAATTAGGGACTTGGGGTGGCCTAGCTGAGTGGTTCTCTCTTGTGGTTTCAGTGAAGATGTTGGCTGGGTCTTCTGAATACTGGACTGGGTCTGGAGACCCCCACTCAGGTGGCTGGCAAGTCCGTGCTGGCTGTTGGCAGGAACCCTCAGCCTCTATCCATGTGGACCTGTTCATTGGGTTACTTGAGTATCCTTACAACATGGCGGCTAGCTTCCTCCAAAGCAAATGAACCAAGGCAGGAAAAGAGAAGTTGCAATGTCTTTCATGATCTAGCTTCAGAAGTCACAAGCCTTCATTTCTGCAATTTCCTGTTGGTTACACAGGTCAGATCTATGCAGTGTGGGAAGGGACTGTGCGAGGTGTGACTGCCAGGAGGCGAGGATCATTCATGCCACCTTGGGGTCTGTGTCCCGCCACACGGCTCACAAACGCAGACAGGAGTGGACTTGAAGGGTCTGGGCCCATTTCCATTGGATACTTTGGAGGTCACAGGAGAAGCTAAAAGTGACGGCCAAGCTGGCTCTGAAGACTGAAGCCAGGGGCCTGTCCCCTGTGGCTGGTTGATCTTGCCCAGGGGTCTTCACTTTCAGTTTCCTAAGGTGGTGGGTGAAACTGACCTAATGACCTCCTTGGCATCATGCTGTGGCCTTGAGAGGCCTGGAGGTTGGGTGGAGGAGGTGTGCGGGGCAGAGTTAGGGGGCTTCAGTCAGATGGGCCATACGCAAGGCTTCTCATCCCAGCAAACTCTCCTCACTGATCACCCCTCTTATGATAGCACTAAGTTCTTCTCTTGTTCTAAGAAGGTGGGGTGGGCTGGATGTGTCCGTCCCAAAATTTGTGTCTCCCTGGAACCTCAGAATGTGACCCTATTTGAACATAGGGTCTTTGCAGGTATAATTTAAAGTAAGAATTGAGAGGAGAACTTCCTATCTCTTATAAGGACTACAGAGTGTCCTTGTAAGAGATAGAAAGGGGCGTAGAGAAGGAGGCGCGGTGACGATGGAGGCAGAGGCTGGAGTGGCACCTCTGAGCGAAGGGACGCGGAGGACTGAGGGACTAGCAGAGAGGACTGAGGGCTAGCAGAGAGGTGAGGCTCATTTCTCTTCCAGGCTGTCCAGCAGGCGACCATCCTGCCAACACCTTGCTTTCAGACTTCCGGCCTCCTGCATTTCGAGAGAATCAATTTCTGTTGTTGTGAGCCACCCGAGGAAACTAATATAGAAGAAACGAGAAAATACAACCTTGAAAAGACCTTCTGAGGCCAACCATGGTTCACAGTGGGCACCTGGAAGCGGGAGGGGGTTGGGAAGGTGCTCCGGGGAATGAGGGCTGTGTCTTCCTCACCTGGAAAGCCTCATCGCCTCGGCTTTAGGAGCACACCTTCAGCGGCCTCGCTGCTGGGGAGGTGCTCTGCCTGCTGGGGTCCTGGGATTGTTCATACTTCGGTGTGGGGGTGAGGCGGGGGGGCCCCAGAGTGTCCTTCCCTATCAGAAAAGGTAGAGTGGCAAAACGGGACCTGTCCTTTCCAGTGGCCCATTCATTGACTGAACAGTTCATTGATTGATTAATTCATTCATTAAATTATTAATTCAAGGCTGAATGTGAGCAAACCTGGGCTGTCGTTTCTGCCCTCTTCTAGAGAGTTGATTCCTACATGCCACCCAGGAATCAAATGCTTCTCCTACAGCTGAAGCCCTTCCAATGAGGTGGAAGGAAGCTACTATCCTAATTCACACCTGCTTAATCATACTATTAGTGATTTGATGGGCTTTTCCTTCATAGGGTATTCGCATTTTAAAAGTGAGACCCGGCAAACTCAGCAACGCCTCTCTAATGCTGGCCATTCCCGCGTTGTGAGGCAGGTACGGCTTCCTTTGTCCTACAGCTCAGCCCATGGTGGTGTCAGTGCCCGAATTCCTGGGCCATGAGCTAAGGGAGTGGGTGTCTCTGTGCGATGAGGGGGACGGGACTGGGGCTGGGGGCAGGAGGGGTCAAGGGAACCTTCTGTGTCCCTGGGCAGCCTCATCCCCAGTCCCTCCGGAGAAGGTGGGCAGGGCATCAGGGTGATGCTTCTTCCTTGGGGTGGAGTTGACCTTGAGAGGGGCAGTGGCATCCCCCGTCCCTTCTTCCTCTGGGGCTCTTCAATGCCAATCTCAACAGTCTGGAGATGGAATGCCTGGGACCCCTCCCCATCACCATTATTATAATAAACTCCAGGATTGTAGCCACGAAGCCTGGGGCTTTAGGAATGCAGCCTGTAATTACCTTGCTTCTAAATGCTCATGGTAATGGATGATGAGGCTCGTGCATCAGACCAGTTAAATTGCTGCGCGACTCAGTCGCAATTTAACTCGGCAGACAACACGCTCGAACTTGGCAAATGCAGAGAACGTGAACTACTTCGGAACTGTTAACTTTCCCAACAACCTGGGGAGTTCCAAGGAAGCCTCTGGAAGGGAGAAGTTCAGTCAGTGAAGTCTTGGACCTCGAGTTGATTATCCACGACCACCTCCCTTTACTGCCCACCTGGCCCCATGTTACTGGGATGGGAGCCTGGAGCTACAGGGACGACCCGGTGATTGGATTACGCACAGAGTACTGGGCACTCTGTGGACGCTGGGGATGAGGAGGCTGGAAACCAGACCACACTGGGGCTCTGTCCTCCAGCAGTTTACCCCCCTCTGGCAGGGTCGGACCCCCACCCAGCTGTTTCACGGGCCACACTGGGGTGCGTTCTGTGGAGATATGGACTGAGGATCTGGGGCTTCATGGCTCATGAGTCATCTTACATGGGGTGTGGGAGATTGTGGAAGGTGTTATAGGGAAGGTGATCTGAACTGGGCTTTGATGAGTAAGTCGGTAGAATTGGGGTCACCTGAAGGGGTAGTTAGGGAGTGATCAAGCTGCCACCTTAGGCAGGGAAGGAGGCTGTGAGCAGTGTGGCTGGATCTCTAGGTGAGTGGCAGTTGCAAGGGGAGGGAGAGAAGGAGAGGGTGGCGCTGTTTCCAGTAAAGTGGGGACAGGCTGTGAGGCCAGTCACTGCCTTTCCCAAGGGACCATATTTGTGCAGGCCTCATGGGTAATAATCCGGCCACCCCCCTCCCCCGCCACCGAGGCCATGCCTCAGCTAGGACTGAACACAGGCCGGTAAGCTGTGGTCCATCCAGCATGTAGGTCAAGGGGCCAGAGTTAGCTACGTGCTCACTCAGTAGTTCTGCAAAGCAGCTGGGCGGCTTCAGAGCTCCCAGGCGCTGTTCCCCCCTCCCCTCCCCTCCCACTGTGTCCTTGAAAGGAACCCTGGTCTGTGGGTGCTCGTTTCCATCCCTGGTGTGAGCCTCTCCTCTCCTCCCCACTCCCCTTCCTAGCTTATGTTCTGAATGGGTCAGCCCCAGCTCCAGAGAACTTGACCTTGGGGTGAAGACCCGGCGGCAGGGAGGTTTGCAGGCGGACTGCAGCTGGCCCTGTGCAGGTCTGGGGCACAGCGCGCCCTGGGGCCGGTTCTGTCTGCCAGAATGGATATAGGATGTGGCACGTCCCACAGCCCACAGAAAGGCTGCTGTGCCTGCCCCCGGAAGCCATGCGGCTCTTGCCCACCTCACCTCTGCTGTCTCTTCCTCCTCCCGCTGCCTTCCTTTCATCCCCAGGCCCGCTGCTTCCCGAGCGCCGTATACATTCGCTGTGACTCTTTATTTCCAGATTAGCCACCATGCGCACAACATGGAGCGTCCCTGATTCGAGGAGCAAAAACAGTGATTACTAGATTGGTTCTCTCCCGCAGAATGTGGAGGAACAAACAATGCCGCACAATTTTAGTTTGTATAGCGTCTTTCAAACCACGCAATGCCCCGGGCACAGCGCGGAGTTGCTGTAAATAATACAGTTGCTGAGATAAACATTCTAAACATCTTTGCATCGAGCTTCATTTCATCCTGCTGTACTGGGCCAGGGAGGCTGGAAGGAAAGAGGTGGCGGCCGCAGCCCCCAGGCCCTTTGGGGAGGCCAACATCGGTGTGGCTGGAGGGGCGTCGGTGGTCGGGAGGTGGGGACCTCGGTCAGGAGCTGCTGAGATTTACGTGAGGTCAGGATCCGGGCACAAAGTGGGGGGAGGTAGGTGGAGGCCCTGCAGAGACCGGGAGTCTGAATTCTGCTTTGGTGGGGGCCCTCCACTTTAGACACTGCTAGGAAGGGGCGGGGAGACGGAAGGTAGGAGAGGTTGTTCCTTTTATGGGAGTCTCGAGGGCATTGTAGGACCAGCGTGGGCTGGCCTGGTCCTGTCTATTTTACAACACGATCAGAATGTTGGTTTTTCTGCCAGGGGGTGGTTATGGGTCATTAGATTCCCCTCCTGACCTGGTGGTCGCTGAGTCCCTGATTCTGTGGCCCCCACAAACCCTCTGGTGTGAAACCATCAGGGGTTCTGCCACTTACCCTCTCCTCCTTGCCTGCAGCTGGAGTCCCCCCTGCAACCCTCCTCCGCCACCCAGCTTCCATTGGAATAACCCCCCACCCCCACTCCAGGGCTGGCTCTGGAGAAGGGGAGAGTGGGCCTGAGGAACTAGACCTTCACTGAACAACCAGTCTGCCTCTGAATCTTCCTCTGTGACCTTGGGCAAAAGACAAGCTCTCTGTCTCTCAATCATGCCCACTTGAGACAGGCATACAGATACCTGGCTACAGGGTGTGGGGGAGGATTAACTGAAATAATATGTGCAGGTACCTAGTATGTTGTCTGGCGCCCAGTGAGTACGTGGTAAGTGGTTATTATTATTTTATTTCTTGGCGATGGTGATTTCATCCACTCGGAGGACACGCACTTGGCCCTGGGGGAGAGCACCTGGGGACTGAGGGGGGACTGAGGGGAGTGGCGGGGTGCAAGGAGAGGTGGCCGGACACCCTGCCTGCTGGACCCGCGCCCGGGCACCCTGCTGGGGCTGCCCCTGGGGTGGGCTCCTGGAGCTCGCTCTCATTTTTTAAGTTGCTGGAGTTTTGTTCATCAGTTCCTCCTAATTTGGGCGAGGTTCGCCATATGGAGAGCAGGGAACGGTGTTAAAAAAGCTTTCACACATAGATAGTGCAGCACTTTCTCTGCTAAATGAGGACTCTCTTCCCCAGTGCAGATTTCACACGCCGATCTCCAGGGTGTTGAGTTCCCTCCTCAACAGGAGTGGAGTTGTTGAGGCTCTTGGAGCCATTGTCTCGGGCCGGCGGGGTCCTGTTCCGACCCCAGGAGAAATCCCATCTTCTTTTTCCTCCCTGGGGGTGCGGGTTTTCCAGCCCTTTCAGGTGAACCAACTTTGCTTCCAAGACCAGGCCGAGTGTGCTGGCTCCCCCACCCCAGGCAGCTCGGCTGCCAGGCCTGCGTGCCGGGGTCTCCCGGGATCCCCTCTGGATGCTGCTCTCGTTTCCGTCTGGAAGGGAGCTGGGCTGTTCTGAATTGAGCCCAAGCCTCTGTTCCCCAACCTGCAGCGTATTCTCTAGAACTTTCTCTCCCAGCCAAGACATCTGCCACAGTGTGACTCCCTACCCCTCCTCCCCCTACTTCTCCTGGCCTGCTGCTCCGGCGTGCCTGTTTTAGTTGTTAAAAATAAACCTCTTCATTTGCCTACCGGAGGCTGCAGTGCGCTGTCCTTCACCTCTCGGGGTGGCGCCTTTCCTGCAGGTGCTGCTGAGGGCTCTCCCTCAGCCAGCTGGACAGCGTTCCTCCCCGGTTGTCGCGTCCTCCGGCTTCGTCTGCCCAGGTGGGGCTGCACTTAGCTGGGGGCACTGGGCAACTTGTTTGACCTCAACTCCTTTTTTAGTGATAAAGATGATAGTAGCCATCAGCCAGCAGTGACTACTGACTGTGTGCTGGGACTTACACATTATCACCTCATTTCCTACTTACGATAACCAGGTGAGTCCTGTGTGATATCCTGACTTTAAAGAGGGGAACCTGAGGCTCAGAGAGGTTAAGTGAGTAGTGCAAAGTTGCACAGCTAGTTAGTAAGTGACAAAGCTGATGTTCAAACCCAGATCTACTGACTCCAAATCTTGTACAATTTCCATCCCCCACCCCCTTTATCTTAGTGCTAACACCCTTCAAAGATGTGCCACACTTGGTTCCGGGGCAAAAACTGCATGGAAATGCCGTTGAAGACTGAACCTTAAGAACTATGGGAAGAGAGTGTTTTCCTCGGCTGGCTGGTTTTTGGACCGGTGTCCTGGGTTGGGATAGAGAAGTGAGATGCAGCCCATCGGGGTGTAGGGAGGACTCAGGTGGGACTCTGCCACCCACATGGGTTTGGCCCTTCTGGGGCCCGCTGCCCAGCACAGCAGGGTCTGAGCTCTCTCACCCCATCCTTGGAGGCAGGAGTTTTGCATTTCTCTGGGCAACTCCTTCCTCTAGTGCCTCAGCCAGCACTTAAGAAACTCATATCCCAGAGGCAGCAACATTGGATCTGAAGGTTTCTTCTCACTTCGTCAGCTCGTGGCCCTCATTCGGCCAGCAGTTTGACAGGGAGAGCACCCAGGAGGGAGGGCAGCATCGGGGTGAGGACTGCACATGAGTGGCTTCACCAAGGCTTGCTGCCGCAAACTTCATTTAAAAACTACAGTATCTCACTGACCTTCTCTCTCAAGGTAGATAAATAAGAAGCCAGTGAGAGGAAGGACGTCTTTTCTCCAGCAGACCTCTGTCGGATCCAAATGAAAGCCTGTCTAGCGGCCCGGTGTCTTTCTTATTTGGCTGTTAAAGTGGGAGAGTTGGTGGGTGAGTGGAAGGGGCTGGGTGGAGGGAGGCAGGCTCAAAGGAGAGGCAGAGGGGAGGAGGGGCGCGGGCTGGGTGAAAAGCGAACTCAAGGGCTCTTCTGCACAACGAGATTAGCGCGCTGTGAGCATTTCCATGCCAAGGTGCTAACGCAATAATACACGTGAATTTGCCAACTTTTCAAATTGAATGTATTTGATTATTTGCTTTTAATTAGTGTGAGTTTTGGAGTATGTACAGGATTGTCAGGGATACACGAAAGCCTCCTCCAGCCCATGAAGCCTCCTCTCAGTAAAGACGGACTGGATTGTTCTTTTTTAGCTGTGGAGAATGAGATTTAACAGCTCTGTTAAATGTTTTAGCCCACTTCCATTGTGCCTCTGTTTCAACCTATTGGCAGGACCAACTGAAGTGAGAAAATAAACCTCTTATCTGATGTGCTGCTGAGAGCTGCTCCCAAGAATTTTCCAGCCCAACTTTGGCTTTCCTCAAACATCTCTGTTTTGTTTTGTCTTTTCTCTTCTTTTTCTTTCTAGAGTTGGCTGTTAAGCTGACTTTTCTCTCTTCTCCTTTCCCTGTAAGTGCGTTTTAGGAAACATCTATATACATGAATGAAAACGTGGGCAGGGACAGGCAGAGGAGACGAAATGTGTTTATATAGCTCAGAAGCATTTAGTCCGCTCTTTCTGTGTGCTGAGGGTTTGAGAGCATCCTGGGTTTGGTATCCACACGGTGGGTGCTCGGGCTGAGTGGGGGCCCTGTGCTAGACCAGGGGACAGTGAGGCCCAGCAGAGGCTGGTCTCACCAGGCTGGTGTGGGATGAAGTCAGATATGAGCTGTAGTCCCTGTGGTCCCGTCTGCACCTTGGGGACAGTGCCATCCTGGCTGGCATACCAGCTCCGCATCTTTCTTTCTTTTTTTAATCCTTATTGGAAAACATGCTTATTGATTTTAGAGAGGGAAAGGGCGGGCGGGGGTGGTGAGAGAAAGAGAGAGAGAGAGAGGGAATGAGAAAAATATTGATGTGAGAGAGTCATATTGATTGGTTCCCTCTCACATGCTCCTGAACTAGGGACTGAACTTGCAACCCAGGTATGTGCCCTGACTGGGAATTGAACCTGTGACCTTTCGGTTTATGGGATGACGCTCCAACAAGCTGAGCCACACTAGCCAGGGCTGCATGTTTCATTTTGTTATTTTACCCAGAATTCTCCCCTTCCTTCCCACGGGAGTTTTGCGGGCAATGGTCATGGTCATTTACAAAAACCAAAACTTCAAGAAGCAGGATGAGGTGGAGGAAGTGTAGCTGATTCACCTTCTCTCTCTCTCCTTTCCATCTTTTTCTGTTTGCTAACAGGAAGAGAGATATGGGAGGCTTTCTCCACCCCGTGGCTTTCTTCCCTGCCTTTTTAGGCCTGTCACTCAACCTGCCTCTGCCCCAGGACACTGGGGACACGGACAGAGACCGAAGCCCGCGCTGGCGGGCTTTTCCCCTCGCCGTCCCAGCACCTCGCTGTCCCAGCACCTCGCCAGGGCCCTGGAGGGGCTGCCATGCAGCAAGACCCTCACACACATTCTGTGGACGGCCGCTCGCTTACCCATTACCTACACAATCTCTCAGTTACATTAAAAAAAAAATCTTTCCCCCCCTTAACAATAGAGAGGAACAAATGGTTGACAAATAACAACAGCAGCAGCTCTCCAACAAAAGCACGCAATTATTACAATTATACTATCCTTGATTAGGCTGCCATGCATTGCATTTCAATGTAATTGATGTTGTAGGTTGACACATCGGACACCAAATATTCTCGCCTGTCCCTTCTCTCTTTTGTTTCAGAAGCTGATTTGCATTTTCTATGCTTTTAGTAATGAAGACTTAGCACTTTTCCTCCATTAGAAAAAAAAAGAGAGCTACAATAATCTGCAACTCGGCACTTGTTTAAGGATTCTGACCCTCGCAAATACCACTTTGCTTCACACATTAGCTGCTTACAAAGAAGGAAGCTAATGTATCATCTAATTGGGCAAACCACTGCATCTGATTTCTCTCAATCAGACTATTAGCTTCGTAATTACCCATCTGCCTCGTGTGGAAAAACGGCAAGGCGCGCACCCAGCTAATAACGTTCTCAAGAGCTCTCCACCACAATGAGAGGAGGCGACGTGGAGGGAGATGGTCTCTAACCGTTTCGGTGCCGAGGTGGTCACACAATGCAGTAGGCCTTTGCCAACCTTCGCCCGCCTGAATGTGTTTCATTATCTGTCTTTAATTAGTTGGAGGTTTGGGGGTGTGTTCAGGATTGCCGGCCACGGGGCTGCGGTGGTGGCGGCCGTGGCACACGCTGAGGATGGTGACCAAAGGAAGGTGAGGAGGAGGCTTCCTGTGACCTCTGCAGGAGACGCTTGGGTCGAGGGAGGAATGTCACTGGCTTGGCAGGCATCCTTAAAAGGGAATAAAGATTCTCCCAAGATCGGGTCAGAGCTTTTCACTCATCTTCGTGTTTCTTTTCTTCTGGGGCTGGGTTCCCTGCTTTCCCCTCATGGGAGAGGATGCCCCCATGCGGCCCGTTCCTGCCCCTGCCCGCATTTATCTGGGGTCCTGGAACTTCCCGTGAGTGTGTGTGTTTAGTAGCACGGTGACCTCTCTAACTTGTCACGATGTCTTCTGGCTCACTTTCACCTGGTACCATGTTCGAGATGCTGTTTTGTCCAGCGTGGGGCTTGTCGGTGGTCTGAAGGTTGTGTGACCTTGGGCACGTCCCAGGACGGCCCCTCCCCTCCCCTTCTGTAACCTGCGAGAGGAGGCTGGCCAGCGTCGGTCCTCAGGGACAGGGTGGTTGGCACATGGCTACGTTTGGGAGGGCAGGTGGGGCTGATGCTGGTGCCAACGGAAGTGAGTTGTTGGCTCCCATAACCCCTCCACTGGGGAAGCTCAGTTGTTTTTTCTGTACCCTTCGATGTCAATTTCATTTGAACAAAAGATTCCAGCTAAAAATTTTGAGACCAACTGGACACACATAGCTAATAATGTCTAATGACTTAATGTCTATCTCAAGTCAATAAACTGTGCTTGCACGATACCGGGATTCACCATCTAACAGTTGGTTAATTTAGCCCGTGGCTGCTGCTATTTACATAGGAGGTTAGCAGAGCAAAATGGAATCTTTTAAGGCTAACACAGTGATGAATTTTACTTTTGTGTATTTTTTTGTAGCCAAAGTTTAATATGATTTTAAAGACTCACTGATAGCTAATGCTAAAGTATTAAGCTGAGAATAGAAATTTACATATTTATTCTATACCCTCAGAAAAACATTAAAAAATCCCTACTATGTGTTTATCATGGCAAGAGGCCGTATAGCTAATATGTATATTGGGCATAGTCCCTGCTTAATGGAACTTTGAGTGGTGAATGAAAGGTATGTTTATCTCTTGTGCAAGTGAGAGGCAAAGTCTCAGGATTCTTGGCTGAAATAATTTTAGGACTGTGTAAATGTAACTACTCCTTAACCGTTAAGGAGCTGAAATTACATTCGGCCCTTTGAAGGCAAACGCGAGGGTGATGTGGCCCCCGGTGGAAGAGTTTGACACCCCTGCTCTAGTGGTTTAATTGGACTAGATGTCTTATATTTTGTGTGAATGCTGAAACTTTATTATATTTTTCTGCTTATAATTATATTTTTGCTTTGCGTTTACTCCTGCAAATATTTATTTCTTTTAAATCCTTTTGTAACATATGCTGTTTTGGGGGTAAAATGTTTACATAGTTGGTGGGAAAAGTCGTGGTGGAAACAGAGCCCAGTTAGGCTAAGTCATTTGTCCGAGGTACATAGGACTGAACACAGTCAAGAAATCTTTCCTGTGTCAAGAGCTTCTTTTTCCAGATGTTTTGGCCCTAGCTATGACATCTGCTAAAACCAGTTTACCTTGTGATCTGCTACAACTTCTTAATTTTTCATTGGCAAGTATTTGTGAGCATCCATTACAGCTTTCTCAGTGTTCCCTGAAAGTCTGGGGTGCTGAGCTGCCTGTGTCCATCCAGCCCCACGCGGGGAGAGGTCAGGAGGAAGATGCTCTCACGGCTTCTGTGCTGTGGGCTTGAGCTTATGATCTTCACAGTTATGGTACCACCATCCTTTCTGCCATCATCTGAGCGCCTGGTCCGGGCTCCTCCTCCTCTGAGAAGTCCCTGTTTGCAGTAGCCTCTGCATAGCCCTGAGGTCGAGGTAAGAAGTGACTTAGGCGCCTATCACTCAGGCAAAGAGTGCGGAAGAGCAGGGAAGAGGTCGTCGGCCTCAGATTCCCGGAAGCCCCATGTAGGAACCTGTGAAACACGCTGCCTGGGACACACCCTCAGTTTAGCCCCGACTGAGAATCATCTGTTTGGGTCAGACCTGCAGCAAGCGCCTTCATTTCCCACTTGCCTCAGTTGCAGCCACTACTCTCCAGAGGCCCGTAGGGGGTCTGAGCTCGAAGGACCCCCACAGGGAAGGCGGTTCCATACTGCGTGGGCTCCTCTCCTTTCCAGAGTGGAGACATCCATGAGTTGTTTTTGACACTGTCTTTTCTCTCCCTCCATTTTTATTTACACATGTCCCATGGCCTTTAAAATAATTATAATTCTTTTGAGAAATTGTCACCTCTTCCTCATCAGCACAGAGCTGGGAAAAACTGGACAGACAGGGCAGGTGCAATAAAACAGGGCCTCAGTGTGAACTCTGTGATGAGTTCCAGTTTGAACGACCCTCAGGAAGTTCTTCCCTATCTCTAACCACTGTCCTCCCATTGCTTTCTAGGTCTTTCTTCAGAGGACACGAGCATCACACTAATACCCAGATAATTAGAAATACAGCCAACTTTCTATTGATTATAAGTAGATTATGTTGCAGTTCATCTCTGGCAAATCTTGCTTTCGTCTCTTGGTTAACATCTCTGTTGGTTACTTAATTTCTTTTATAACCATTGCCATCTGCTCCTGAAATTGGAATTCAACAAGAACTCGAATGCTGAAGCTTTCAAAATGAAAATGATGACTTTGAGGCCAATGAGCCTGGGGAAGGTAGTGGCCGTAGAGGGAGGGTGGGCTCCGCTTCAGCTGACCAGAGGCTGCTCAGCGCCAGGTGGGCCTCAGCCGTCATCTGACCATCTCCCGCTAGGTTTATTGACGAGGAAGCCAAGACTTCGATCAGGTTTAAGTCTTGTCACATGTCACAGAGCTCCTTGGAGGGAGCTCTGATGCTGGGGTCTAGGTCTGAATATCTCTGTAGCCCATCACAATCTTATTTATCGGTCCGAAAGGTGAAATTGCTCATTTTCAACATGGAATACGTGGCTGGGCAGAATTGCAGATGGGGGCGGGTCTGAGCAGTGGGATAGTTCTTAGGTCCCCAGCTCTCCTGCAGTTTCGCCTTTACGGTGCAGTTTCACAACTTGGTGTGCAATGTCATGAATAACCAGGACATCAGATATCCCTAAAGAAAAAGCCAGCAGAACCGCAGAGACTCCAAAGTCATTTAACACATGGAAATTATCTCATATTTACCTGGTGTGTGGATTACCTTGGTGAGGACTCCCGCGTTTCTGTGGACGATGAGGAATTGGTGTTATTTATGCCGTCACGTAGGAGTCAGAATATGTGTGACATCCTCAGCATCTGGACCAAGTCCAGTCTGTATTTTTTTCCCCATCTGCTCCCGGTATTTTAAGTAAAAATGTTTGTATCTGCATCCCCCAAGCCCTGTTGTAAAGTGTAAATCATGCCATTATATCTGGTAAAACCACAGTGTCAAGCAACAATTCACAAAGCCACAAAGATTCTCTGGAGTAATTTTCTTGTTCTCGTTGATCAATTTTATATTTTCCCCTTGGCCATATGCGCACATTAAATGGCACTAATTCAGTGAGAAAACTCATAAGGGATAATATTTCAAGTGGCGCAAATGGCAGTGATGCCTTTACAAGTATCTATTTTGTAATTGTCTCCGCTCTCTACCTGAATCTGCTCTTCACTGTTTCAGCGAGTAAAATGGACGCAGAAGGGGGGAGGGGCTGCGGAACGAGGGAAGCAGGAGGACAGCGTTCCAGTTCAATTAGGTGTAAAAACAGGAACATCTCAAGTCAAAAATGGTGTGGCTGCAACGATTCCCTCTGGTGAGGACGTTTATTATCTGAGCTGGAGAGCTGATGGGCGGGAGAGCGGGCCAGTGCTGGCTGGTCCGGGTGGCGCCTGCCATGGAATAGCTCCCACCTGGACCTTGCTGGACCACTTCATCTAGACTTCTTGAAAATGTTTTAAATGATAATGTTTAGTAAAATTTTAAGTTTAGTTATAACGTATATACATACACATGTTTATTTCAGGTACAACACGTGTACGTAATCCATGGTTATACAATATGATCTTGTTTTGTAAACGGAACACACCTGTGTCATGACCGCCACACACAGCAAGAGGCAGAACCGTCTCAGCTCAGCCGCCCAGAACGTTCGCTCTTACCCCCCTCTGATCTTTGCCTGCTCTTCCCCAGAGGTCGCTGCCATCCCTGCCTTCCATCGCCATGTATTATCCAGCATGCACTCTTTCGGGAGGCTTTTGTTTGTTTGTTTATTTTTTATTCCATGAACGTTACGTTTGCGTGATTCATTCATGTTTCATGCAAAATACGGCGGTATTTTGTTCATTTTCATTACTCTATTGCATTTCCTTTGTGTGTATGTGTCTACGTATTTCCCATTGCTCATCCATTCTGCTACTACTGACAAGCATTTGAATTGTTTCCAGTTTTGGGCTTCTATGAATAGCGGGGTTATGAACATTTGCGCACATGCCTTTTGGGGCACATTGTGTGCCTACGCTGGGCATATACCAAGGACGAATTACTGACGTACAGGGACTGTGTGTGCTCAGATTTGGTAAAGATTGCGAAGCAGTTTTTCGAGGCGGTTGAACCAGTTTTTACTCCTGCCATCAGTGTATAGAATTCCAATCGCTTGACGCCCTTCCTAACATTCAGTATTATCAGTTTTATTTACAATTTTAACTGTGTCGGTGGGGGGGTGTACTGTATCTCACTGAAGTTATAATTTTCATTTCTCTGATAATGAATAATGACCACCTTTTCATCTGCTTACTGGCTGCTTGAGTATGAATCTCTTTTTAAAAGGTCCTAGAACAAGTCTTTTGTCTGTTTTTTAAAAATTGGGTTCTCTATTTTTCTTTTGATTTATTGATTTTTATGTATTCTGGACATGTCAATACACACATTTATTAATATTTTTATATCAAATACATCCCCCTCTCTTGCCTTTCCACTCTCTTAATGCTATATTTTGATGAGCCTTTAATTCTTCATTTTAATGAAATACAGTTTACTTCAGTCTCTTTTATAGTTTTTGCTTTCAGTTTAAGAGCTCTTTACACATATTCAGCATCGTGCATAGATTCTCTCATTTTCCATTCTAGAACTGCACTATCCGGTACTGTAACCAATAGCCGCACTTAGCTACTTATCTCTCAACAGCTCTATTGAGGTGTAATCAACATACAATGAACTACACATTTGAAAACATACAGTCGGCTAAGTTTTGACAGATGTACAGCCACAGTCAAGATAAACATATCAATCACCCTCCAAAGTTTCCTTGTGCCTCTTTGCAGTGGTTCCCTCCCACCCCCCTCCCTGTGTTTCGCCGACTCTGATCTCTTTTCTGTAACTGTAGTTTGTAAGTTCTACAATTTTATATAAAAAGAACCATACAGCATGCACTCTTTTTGTCTTTTTTGGCTTGGCTTTCAGCATAATTATTTTAGAGATTTATCATGTGAGTGTATCAATATTTTACTCCCTTTTATGGCTGGATTATATCCCAGTGTATGGATATGCTACAATTTATTTATCCACTCACCTATTGATGAACATTTGGGTGTTTTTCAGTTTTGTGCTACTATAAATACAGCTTTTACACACTCGTATTAGTTTTCCAGTGCTGCCAGAACAAACTATCTCAAGCCTAGTGGCATAAAACAGCATAGTTTCATTATCTTGCAGTTCTGTAGCTCAGAAGTCTGACCTGAGTCTCAGTGAGCTAAAATCAACGCATCAGCAGGGCTGACGTCCCTTTCCAGAGTCTCCACTGGAGAATCCACTTCCTGGCCTTTTCCAGTTGCTGGAGGCCATTCACATTCCTTGGCTTGTGTTCCCCACACCCCAGTCTTCAAAGCTGGCAATATTGCGTCTCTCTGACTGTCCTTCTGTCTTGGACCACAGCTAGGAAAGGTTCCCTGCATTTAGGGACTCACGTGGTTCAATGGAGCCCACCTGGAAGATCCAGAATAATGCCTCGTCTGAAAGTCCTCGACTTTAATTACTGCAAAGTCACCCTCGCTCTGTAAGGCGGTGCGACCCGAGTGCCAGGGATTAGCATGTGGGCGTTTAGGCGGGCGGGGCGCACCATTCTGCCTGTTTTGCCGGCGTCCTCACGCTTTGGTTTCTCTCGGCAAAACCTGAGAGTGGAATGGCTGGCTCACGTGGTAGGTGTGTGTTTAAACTTTAAGAAACAAACTGTTTTCCAAAGCGGTTTAACTTTCACATTCTCACCGTCAGTGGAGGAGAGCTCCAGTTGCTTTTCCACATACTCGCCAGCACTTGGTGTTGCCTATCTTTTTGATGATTATCGTTTTAGTTGGCGTGTAGTGGTATCTCACGGTGGTTTAATTTGAATTTCCCCAGTAACTAATGATGTTGAGCATCTTTTCACGTGCTTGCCATCCATAAACAGGCATGCCTCATTTTACTGTGCTTTGCTTAATTGCCGCAGAGGTGTTGCGGTTTTTAGACTAGAAGGCAAGACGCCGCTGCGCGGGGAGATTCCGCCTCCCTTTGTTGGGGTTCTCGCTTTCTTCGGTGATTCGGAACCCAACCGCAGTTCTCGGGAACCGAATCGCAGTTCTCCCAGGTATGTCGATGTTTTCTTTGGTGAAATGTCCGTTCAACTTTTTGCCCACTTTTAAAATTATTTGTTTTATTATTGAGTTTTGACAGTTTTTAAACAATATTCTGGGCTTACATCCTTATCAAATATACAATAAGCAAATGTTTCCTCGCAGCTCGTGGCTTATCTTTTTATTCTTCTTACAGTGTCTTCTGAAAAGCAGATTTAATTTGGCAAATCCAAATTTATCAGCTTGTTCTTTTATAGACCTGCTTTTGTTGTTGTACCTAAGAAGCCTTTGCCGAACTCAAGATCACAAAGATTTTCTCTAGTATTTTTTTCTAGAAGTTTTATAGTTCTCAGAAGTCTATTAAGTGATGGTGGTGAGAGTAGATATTCTTACCTTGTTCCTGATCTTCAGGGTGAAAACCTTCAATATTTAACCATTAATTATGATGTATGATAGAATTTTGGGTTGAACACCCTTTCTCACATCAAGGAAGTTCCCTTTCTATTTCCTGGTTGATTAAAAAATTTTTCTTGTATGATTTCTGATGTATGTTGGATGTTATAAAATGCTTTTTCTGCATCTATTGAGATGATTACGTGTTTTAGTGTTTATTTTTTTGGTCAATGTGATAAACTACATTGATCAAATTGTAAATCAACATTTTATTCTTGGATTAAAATAAGTTGTTTGTGATGTGTTTTCCTTTTTAGATGTTTCCAGATTCTATTTGCCTCTATTTTTGCTGAGTAAGATTTAAAAAAATGACTTTTTAAGTTTATTTATTAGAGACTTTGGCCTATATTTTTTCTTATGATGCACTTACCAGGTTAACTATCAAGGCTTTGCTGGCTTTATTTAATGAACTGGAAAAATGTCAGTGTAAGATTGGTGTTACTTCTTTCTTAAATGTTTGGAGAAGTTAACTGAAAGTCCCCTGGGCCTGGAATTTGCTTTATGTGCTTTTAATTATGAATTTAATTTATGAATGTAGACTATTTAGATTTTTCATTTGTCTTTGTGTCAGTTTTGCTAAGTTGTATTTTTAAGTTAAAATTTGTCCATTTTATTGGAATTTTCTTTTTGTATTTTGTGCTTAATTTGCCGTTAATTTTTTAGCTTCTTGAGCAGGATGCTAAGATAGTGTTCAGTCTTTATTATTTTCTAGTATGCAAATTTAAACTATAACTTTTCCTCCAAACACTCTTTAGTTGTATTTTACAAGTTTTGATAATGTATTTTATTGTCTTTCAAATTGTCTTCTGATTTCATTTTGAGTTCTTTCTTGGTCTCTGCATTATTTATAATTTTTTCCATCTGTGTGCCTATCTTTATATTGGGTCAGTTGAAAAGTCTGTTTAGTTTTGTTTCCATAAAATAAGACACTTTCAATTTCATCAATAACTTTATTGATTTGGATGTTTTGAGTAGGTTGGCTATCTCCCACTATTGGCTTTTAGTGAGTAGAGGTCAGGGGTGCTGCTAACCATCTTCCAATGCATAAGACAGCCTCGCGGCAAAGAATTATTTGGCCAAAATGTCGAGAGCACCAAGACACTTTGCAAACCACTTTTGATGTGTTCAATCAGTCACCTTCTCCATATGCTGCGCAAATCTTTTTTTGCATTTCAGTTGCATTTTTACTTTTCTTGAAATAATGAAGCATAATACACTGAAAATATTATGTATCTTCTTCCTTCTTCAGTATTAAAATGGCTGTACAAAAATTCACCAGTTTTGCTAAGTTTTTTTTTAATGCACGCTGATATCACAGCTGTCACAATATAATCTAACAAAGCTGTTGTGAATGAAGTTGAAGACAACTAAGCACTACTAGAGCCATCGTATGGAAAAAACTAAACGAACTTTTTGGTCACCCAATATTTTCTGCTACTCTATAGTCCAGTTGAATAACCTTTACTTTTGATGTATTAATCTGCTGTTAAATGCATCTCTTTAGTCCCTGATTTCTGTAATTGCATTTTTTTTGTATTAGAAGTTCAATACAAAGTAATTCACTGATGAAATTTCCATCTTGTCATACATTGTAACATTTATCACAATCATTAAGTTCTGTGTCTGATAATTCAAATATCTGAATCATCTGTGAGTGGTTTCCGTTTATTTTTCCTTCGATTGTTAATGCTTTGGTCCTACCTCCTGGCATGCTTCTTAACTTTTCATTAAATGCTGGGCATATATTTGAAAAATTCTAAGGATCTTGATGATATGTATCTTCATAGAAGACTGATTGATTGATTGATTGAATGGGCTAGCAATAGGCTAGAAGAAGATTACTTTGCTTCAATCAGTATTAAGATGGTCAGGACAGTTTTAGGTTTTGTGTGGGCTCTTTCCATACGGATGGCTTAAATTCTGCTTTCTCCTTTTGGTGTCTCAACCAAAATTCTGGTGTGCAGTCGAGGCCACTCCTCCCTGGTGGGCCAGTATTCCAATTTCAGTCTTTGCACTCTACACAACTGGTAAAAGTAATTTTTTAAAAAGACATTTGAAGCCACTTAGCAGCTATTTTCTGCTTGATTTCCCAGCTTGTTATTCAGGGCTGCTCAGGGTTTGGTGAAGTACTTTAAAAGCAAAAGACGCACAGAATTTTAGTCTTATTTCGTGGAGGTTCTCTCTCCTTTAGGATCTTGGTTTCTTAAGTCATCACTGCCTCGGTGTCCCTGGATCCCAGCTCTTGTCTTCCCAGCACCGGGGACTGCGTGTTCCAGGTCTTGGCCTGGGACTCCGCCTCTGTGCCCCGTGATGTGAGCTGGCAAACGCTCTTACAGGAAAGAGCAGCAGAGAAAAGCGTTGCTTGCTTCAACATGTGTTTCTCGTTTCTTCAGGACCTTGGACCCTCAAATCCTCATTACCTTGATTTCTCTCTGTTACCTTTAAGTAGTTTGTTTTCTCCCCAGTTTTATAATTTTCTGGCAGATTGGTTGAGGCAAACTACTTTCTCATAGTTGGGTTGATGACTAATTCCCTTAATAAGAGTTATCTGTTCTTATTGCTAGAATTCAGAAGTGTCTGTTGGTGTGACCATTACCTCCATGTGGTGGTTCCCAAGCCCAGCAAAAGGCTGGTGTGCTGTAGAGGAGCTGGGTTCATGTTGGGAGCCGACCAAAGGCCGACCCTTGACACAGTCGGGACG
>CM052551.1:31035997-31068537 GCA_028533065.1 Trachops cirrhosus
GCACGAAATGACTTGTTGACCACAGAATAGAGACCCCTAGCAACCCTAATGCTGCCTGCTTCCCCCACCTGGGAAGTTAAGGACAAAATTAAACAATGGGCAGACCAACTGCCAGAACACTGAAGGAAGCTGTTGCTAGGAATGTTTCTTAAGGAGTCACCACTCAAAAGCTTAAGATTTATTAGAGCCACTACCCCTCCCATACCCTGGGCAGGAGTGTAAAGAAGCAAGGAGTTCTAGTTGGAAATAATAATCTCAAACACATGGAAATGAATACAAAACATGGCCCCCCCCCAAGATGTACAAATCAAAAAACTTAGGCAGAAAACCGGTTACCTAACCGAGACAAATCTAACCTCAATGGACAATAGCTAAATTCTATATAATCTATAAATCTCCCCTTACACCCCTCTAATTTAGACCAATTCCTAGAATTTTAATAGACACCTAGTTACTAATTGATGCCTGAAAGTTTGTGCTCGTATAGCTTCATTGGGTATCTGATTAATGACCCTCTTGGTCAAAACAACCTTTGTTTAACATGGTTGATCTGTGGGACCTCCTGTCCCTTTCGGTTATTTCTTTGTTTAACATGATTGATCTGTAAAACATTCTGTAGTTTTTGAAATTATTTCTACGGTAATCGTTTCTGTTTTAATAATCACACTATGTATTGAATATTGTATAATCATGGTAATCATTTCTGTTTCAATAATCACTATGCATTGAATGTTGTATAACCTCCCCTATAAAAATAAAGATTGATTCTTCTCGGTGAGTCAGTCGGGCCCAAAAGGCCTGGCTGTCCTCTGGCACCCCACTTGGTGTCTGTCTCTTCGCCTGAGCTGTGCATCCTTCGGGGACCCTGAGACCCCGCCGAGGCTGGACCCCGGCAAGTTCAGGGTCACACACGCACTGGGGTGTGAGATGCACATTACGGATCAGCACCTGGTGAGCAAACTGAGGCTCCGAGAAATTAAAGAGTTCTCCAGCGCCACACACGTCTAGGCAGCAGCAGGGTCAGATCCTGACCTTTGGCGGGATGACTCGAAGCCCAGCGGGTTTTCACTCCTTCCGCTTTTGCACAATTCTAAGCACATTCTGAAGCGCGGTTCGTTTGGCACAAATGTGTCTGCCACTTTCTGCCTGGCCCATCCCTGCCGCCGCCTGAGTCAGACCTCTGCCCCAGAGCCCCATGTGGCTGCTCATCTCCGTCATTCCCCGCTGCAAGTCCTTGAGGACCAGCTACGTGCTTGCGTGCTGAAGGAGCAGAACTGCTGTGCACCTACGAGATGAACTGACACTCCTTGAAGTGAGAAGACGGAAGTTTTGGGTCCTAGAGAGGAAGGGCTGCATTTCACAGGGAAGCAAGGTTTTGATGCCCTGTGAGTAGTACAGACAGAAATGAGAATGAAGTCCAGAAAATTACTATGTTTAAGGACAATAAGCTGGGTTAGACGTGACCTTGAATATGTCTTTAACCTACAAACAAAAATGACATCCTGGAAGCAGGAAGGTTACCTGCTGCTCATGCAGCCACCCCGATTGAACAGCCAAGTTTGGCATTTCCTGGTCTTGTTTGGGTTGGGGGCAGCTATTGGCCTCGAGATGGCATATGGTGTTTTGACATTTTTCCCCGTGTGAAAACCTGGCATTAATTAGGATGATACCCATCACCTGGGCTTTATTAGTGGATGTTTCCCAAGTGCCTAGAATAGTGCCTGGTAGCTTGTAGATTCTCAATGATAAATTTTGAATGAATGAATGAATGAATGAATGGAGTACCATGTTCAAAGTGGCTCAGCTGAGTGTATGGGCCCTCGATCTAGGTATTGGATCTCCCATTTTACACATGAGGAAAAATTTTACCCACTTCAGTATACTTGACTCTGTGGAAGGAAGGGCTGTGGACTGGAGCTTGGGAAGGCACACGTCAGGGTCAAGCTGGCTGCCAGTTCCTTGAGGGACTGACTCTCTGGAGAGAGGACTGGCTAGCCTGTGCTTCGCTGGGAAAGGAGTTGTTGAGGAAGCCACACCCTTGTTGTTGGGGCCCACGCTGCCTCCTGGGAAGGGGTTCTGAAAAGCGACAGGAGGCAGGATTTTGCTGCAGGCTGACTGCTAAGGAGCCTGTTACTGACTGCAAGCGCCTGGTAGCCCTTTGCATTCACGGTGCACAAAGCCCTCCCAAGCCTTTCCTAATGGGAGGTGTTATCTCCATTTTCCAGACCCAGAAGCCCGTGCAGAGAGGAAGCTGTGCCTTGCCACCCCCATGCCTCCTCCCACCTTGGCCGGCAGAGGGTGAGTCGGTGGTGGTGGCACAAACACGATCCGGGTCTTCTGCTTCCAAAGCCAAGCTTTATCTCCCAGACCCTGCTGCCTCTTGGAGCCTTCTGGAGAGGATTGCGCTCAGAAATGAGCATCATTCCAAACTTAGGAGCCTGGGCTGGAAGGGCCCGTGTGACTTTCCCCCCGGCTTCCAGCCACCACCATTCCTCATGTCTTCCCCGCACAGGGCTTCCCCGCTGCCAGGGGAACCTGTGAGCAGGCGACTTGCTTCTGTGCATTCCTGCAGGCCTTTGCCCACTCCCCAAGTTTTCCTTTGCTCCTCACTTTATTGTCCACCTGGGATTATTTAAATGGAAGTGTATAGATCCTGGACATAAGTACGTGGGTTGGGGGGTTTATCCTCACGTGTTTGGTGTATAATATTTGTTGTCTGTATAGCCTCTTTGTTCACATTCATTCATTCACTTCTTGATCCATCCTTAAACCTACTTGGCACGTAGCTCCTCCTGTGTGCCAAGCGCTCTGCTAGGTCTAAAGGATTCCTGCTCTTAATAGACAGCTGGGGAGATAGAAATTTGTAAGGATGGACCAAGTCTTTTTCTAGAACACAAATCCGCAGGACAGGCAAGAATTCGAAGTCGATAAACTTTACGCTGTAGTGCGGGCCCATCAGGTGAGCTGCAGGCACTCGAGTCCCCTCCAGCATCCTTTGTCTGGTTCGCGATGGAGGAGGTGGGACTTGCAGTCACCATCTTCTGTATTCTGTGTGGCTGCCCAGGTGCGGTGAACAGTCCAAGCCCTCCTCCCACATCAGCCGCTGGGCACGGGTGTCCCTGCCCTGGGCGTGCCATGGCTGGGCTTTTCAGGGGCGCTTCTTACCGGCACCTGCAGGGGTGTCTCTTGTCTGACTGCCTTCGGTTCTGGGCGCTGAGGCTGAGTCTCCAGACTGACAGTGTCCTCTAATTCACAGCAGACGCCCCTCCTGTGCAGGTAGCCCGCCCAGCTAGCGCCGTGACCAGAGCTGCATCCCACAGTGGCCAGGGGCAGCTTCAGTGGGCAGTCTGTGTTTCCTGCTGTCCTGGTGCCCCTCCTGCCCACCGCCCTCCTGTGGGAATGTGTGAGCGGAGTGGGTGAAACAGGGTTCAGATCAGACAGACCGGTGCCTGAGCCTAGCCCTGCGGCGTGTTGGCTGTGAGATGTTGAGTAAATTCACTAACCTCAACTGTACAGTGCAAGAGGAAAACCGTCTCCTTATATTGGCCAGGCATCCCTGGAGAAATAGAACCACTACTACACACACACACACACACACACACACACACATTTTATATATAGTAAAATATAAATATAGAAAATATGTATATATTTTTAAGGAACTGGCCGACACAACTGTGGGAGCTGGCAAACCCCCAAATCCATGGGGCAGTGCGTCGGCAGGCGGGACACTCCGGCAGGAGCCGATGTTGCAGCCTTGAGGCAAAATGTCTTTTTTTGGGAAACCTCAGATTTTGCTCGTAAAACCTTCAACTGATTAGACGAGAATCGCCACATTTTCTGGGACCAATTGTAGACGTTAACCACGGCTGTAAAATGCCTTCGCAGCAACACCTCGATGAGTGTTTTATTAAGTAACTGAGTACTTGGCCAACTGGGGCAGAAGACTGTCACACCCTGCCTAGAAGAGTTGTGAGGACCGAGCGAAAGGATGTGTGCAAAGTGCTAAGTGTAGAGCCCAGCACAGGGTAAGCGCTGTTCATGGTTGGTGTTATAGCTACTGCTATTGCTTTCATTTCCCACTTGCTCTGGTCTGCCGATGATTCAGCAGAAGCCCTGTGCTTTGTTCCAGGGTGTCTGCTACTCTGATACATCACATCCAGGGCGATGTGGCAGTGAGAGCTGAATGTGCACTGTGGGAACTCCGAGACAGGGGTGGGCCACACAGCAGCACCTGGAGGGCAGGCCTGTGTCTGGTTTACACACAGATCAGAGTAGGGCTTAATATAGACGAAGAAATGAATGTACCAGCACTATGAGCACGGCTGTCCAATGCACATATAATACCAGCCTCATATGTAATAACATTTTTCTAGTAGCCGTATTAAAAAACAACAAATCCTGCCCTGGCCCAGTGGCTCAGTTGGTTGGAGCGTCATCCTGTACACCAAGAGGCTGTGGGTTCAATTCCCCATCAGGGTGTGTATCTAGGTTGCGGGTTTGATCTCCGGTCGGGGTGTGTACAAGACACAACTGATCAATGTTTCTCTCTCTCTCCCTTCCTTTCTCTCTAAAAATCAATAAATATATCATCAGGTGAGGATTTAAAAAAACCGATACTAATAGCCAAATTGTATTATAAAATGTAAGCAATGTAAAAATTATAATTAGACATTTTATATATTTTTTCACACAAGTCTTCAAAATCCAGCACGGGTGTTGTTCTTACAGCCTACGTTTGGACCGGCCCCATGTCCAGTACGTGCTCGGTGGCCCCCGCCACGGCTAGTGGCTACTTCTCGGCTGGCATAGACTCAGCGGAACATTTCTGCAAGTTCCTGAATAATTGCATCCTAACCCTTAGTGCTGGGTGTGGAGTGGGTGGCACGTTGGTAAGGGGCCTTACTCTGCGGGGGTGTCACACTCACTTTCACCGGCGGCCACATCAGCATCGAGGTGGCCTTCAAGGGGCCGAGTGTAATGTTGGGACTGTATAAATGTAAGTACTCCTTAACTGGGGACAAGGAGCTCGGCGCTGCAGCCAGGTAGAAACAAGGTGCTGGGCCGGATAAAACAAGGTGGAGGGCTGGATTCGGCCTGCGGGCCTTGTGTTTGCCACCTGTGCTCTAGAACAAACCCTGAATCCGATTTGCTGGTTTATCCCTGCCTGGTCACAGATGGGGGGTATGACCAGTCCTCGACAAGGCACAGCAAGAACCGGAATTGTGAGCAAGACTTTACAACATTTCATAACGACTTGATAGTAATTTTACATCCATTGAATCTAATAATAAAAAATTAGGGGTTGTATTATGTGTTTGTTTTTAGTTTAATTTTTCTAGAAATGTACTTATATTTTATAAGACTGGGAGAGAGTGGAAATCGATAAAAACGGGTCCTTTGGCACAGCTGGTTTGCGAAGCGCTCCTGTGGGTGGCTCGGGCCGTCTCTGGGGTGGGCGTCCGTTAGCCTCTTGATATTTCCTGGGCAAGTCTGAATCTTCTGAAATTAGGCCCCAAACCCCCAAAAGTGCAGAGCTCATTTAATTTTTATCTTATTCCCCGAATTCCTGTGTGTCCGAAGACAGGGCCTCAGGCCAGGGAGGGTTTTCATAACCGGGGCAGCTGCGTGCCCTCAGTCGCCGCCCCCGCGCCCACGCGAGCCCCGGGCTGCTCTGGCACCCGCACAGGCCGGAGCGCGAGCTCCGCACGGCCCTGCCGCTCCTCGGGGCCCTCTGTGAGTCCTCTAGAATCCCGGGATTTTGAAGATTTTCTCTGATCCTTCACACAGAGAATATGACTTTCAATCTCCATCTCTTGGAACAGACAGACAATCTGTTTTTTTTTTTCCAAAAAAAAAAAAAGGAAAAAAATCTCTAGACCCAAAGGAACTCTATTTTTTTTCTTGTCCTCACTCAAAGCTTTTATAGAACATCTTGAGCTTTCAAAGGCAGTGCATGTATTGATTTTTTTGTCCCTGACCCCCAGGGTTCACTGCTGCTGTGTTTTGGGCTAAGGCTCCCTATAGAAATCCCAGTGGCCTCAACTCGGGAAGTCTTGGTGATTGGACAATATTGGAAGCCGTTTCCTTATATAACTCATCACAGATGTCCTTTGTAATTTGTCATCTCCTCTTTCTGTGAGGCTCTCCTCACAGGATCATTCTGGTGTGGCTTGAAACTTTTAAATTGGTCTTTGGGCTAGAATTTCTGCAGGGAAATGGAGGCCTTTCCCTTTGCTCTGCCCGAGTTTCCAGTGGGGTTGCTTTAGGTTCTAGCGTTGGTACCACCAGCCCCATCCTCACTCAGAGATATATTTGTCTCTTCCCACAGAATCTCAATATACTGCTATATCAGTTTGCTCGGGCGGCCACCAAAATACCACAGACAGGGCGGCGTAAACAGCAAACTTATTTCTCATGGTTCTGGAGGCTGGATGTCCAAGATCAAGGTGTTGGCAGGGCTGGTTTCTCCTGAGGCCCCTGTCCTTGGCTTGCAGGTGGGCTTCCTTCTGGCCGTGTCTCCACGGCTTTTTCTCTGTGCACATGCATTCTGGTGTCACTTCTTATAAAGACCTCCGTCCCATCGGATTAGTGCCCCTGCTCTGCCACCTACCCGCCGTGTGATCTTGGGCAAACTACTCAACCTCTCCGTGACTCAGCTTCCTCTTCTGTAAAATGGAGCTAATAATAGCACCTGCTTTATGGGGCGGTTGTCAGGATTAAATGAGACAAAGAACGTTAAGTACTTAGTATAGCACCTGGAACATAGGAAAAACTCCGCACACGTGTGCTCTTATTGTGGTCACTTTCTTACCCCAACAGCTGGCAATCCTTGGGAGTTTCCTGGTTTATCACTGGTTCCTCTCAAACCTAGAGGTTAAAAGACAGTAGCAATAACTGAACTTACAGATATTGATTTGGGGATAATCATAAAAACTCCCTTCCTGATTCACCCCCCAGTGAGCACCGTCAGGTGGAGTTAAAGCCCCATGCCTGCCATCAGTGCTCTACCTAATTCAGGCGAGTCTTTAAAATAATCCAGGTGGAACGCTGTTACTCTCACCTGCCTCAATTCCGCCTATTCTTGGGCCCATCCCCTCTTCTGGATTGTTCTTCTGTCTCTCAATTTATCTAAATTTGACCCATCCCGGGAGACCAGTCAAGGTCCATCTTAGAGTACGTGCCATGGCGTTTAGTTCTTGACAGTTCCCTTGAAATAGGGAATTAAATTTTACCCGTGTTTTATGGAACTCAGAGAACATATCTCTGTGCCGAGCACGTAGCAAATGCTTCAGAAATATCTACTGGTTAACTGGGTGTTGATCACAACCATTAGGTTAACTAGGGCACGTATATTGGAGAAAATAGTGCTCCATTCTCAAAAGAGCACTCAGCCCAGGTCAAGCCTGACCATGAGTTCCGATTCTTCTAGTGGGGTGGCAGTGCCCTGAATTCAGAACAAAGGGGGGAGGAGGGGGCACTGGACATATTTTCAGATTTCTCACTAATTCAGTAGCACAACTAAATATAGTGGTATTTCGCATTATGAAATAGGCCCATTTTAGAGTCATCTTAAGTAAACCTGTACCTTGAAGCTTCCCATTTTATGTGGGTCACCTGGATTCTCAGTGAATAGGAGAGAAGGAACCAAATAGGTTTGAGCAAAGACTCCTGTTGGATTTTACTTCCTCGGCGTCCTCGAGCTCCGCTGGTGGCCAAAGGACAGAATTTGGTCTGCAAGCCCATTTGACAGGAGGAGGGCACAGAACAGGGCATCCTTTTTCTGTGTCCTTCTCAGCCGCTGCTGACTTCAGCTGCCTACTGCCCCCTGGGTTCCCTCTGGCAGGGGTGGACGAGTCACCCACGGCCCCTGAGCTGACATGGGCCTTCCATCTTTAAAGCCTGTTGTTCTAGTATATTGGGTTCTCTTAGGCGAGTCCGGCCATCTCCACATTCCTATCGGAAAACCAGAGGCTAGTTTATCCCTAAAGTGCTTTTTATCCCCATCAGCCTTTGATGTTTGAAGATGCAAGATGGGATTTCCCAGAGTTTGTCCCTAAGGTGAGCTGGGTAAACCAGAGGTAGGGCGGGAACCAGGCTCAGGAGGGACCCCTGTCCTTCACTGGACCAGCCCCTGACGTCCCTTCTCGGGCAGCCTGCCTCTCCAGCTGAGGCGGGGCGGCTGCCCTTCCAGAAGGGGAAGGCTTAGAGATGAACCAGGCTCTTTAAAACACCGGGGCTGACGGTGTGCTAACCACTCAAAAGCCAACAGAACAGCTGCGATGTATGATAAAAATCACTTGAAAAGTTCATTGATTTTGCAGCAAAACTGCAAGTACTTCGCTTTATAATAATTGTTCCCTCATGCTCTCGAGTCTTATGCTTGAGCTACAAGGGCGCTGGGGTCAGGGTGGCATTCAGCAGACGGGCCTGGGAAGACAATGGCGCGTGGCTGAAGAGACACTTTAATCATGAGCTAATTTACAAACCAAAGCAAACAGAGTCGGGTTTTGTCTAAGATTATTAGAAGATGTTAATTCTGTGCTTAAATTATTTCTCTTCTTTCCTCTGAGCTCATGTCTAGGAAAAAAAATCAACCCAATCTCACCCCCCAGTTCTTATCTTCTTAATTAAAATTTGTGACTTGGCATACATACATGGGTGTGGGGGTCACTTTTCCCCCTTTTTTTCTGTTTTCTCTGAAAACAAAGTACTTGTTATTCAAATTTTTATTGCTTCTTGGTGGGAGCTCCTAGCACCCGGATGGAATGGCTGGTAGCCCTTTCTCCATTTTTTCCCCTCTGGGTTGAGGGAAACAAAGAACTTGGTGCAGAATGGTTCCTCATGGGTCCTCGACCCAGCAGAGTGCAACGGTGTCCAGGAGATTTTACTCTCTTCCTCACAGGCTCTGCCCTGCCCTGCCCGGCCCCTGCCAACCCCGCTCTTCCCCCAGGCTGGCCGGGCCCCAGGGCCAGTATTCAAAAGTACACCAGCAAACACACCCCAAACTGGAGTAACTCTCAGTTGTCTGCGTGAGTGGCGGGCTAATCCAACACTCGTTTCTACTGGGCTTTGCTGTGCCTTGCACCGTTTGCCCAGGTCCGATTTACCTGGCGGCTGCTGCTTTGTGCAGGCGGATAACTTCCGCATTTCCAACATGCCCACGGATTGCTGGTGAGGACTGCACCCCAGTAACATCCTGGGGTGGAAGGGAAATCTGTCTGGGAAGGAGAATCTGACAGAGGTGACCCCCTCAGAGCGTCACTGAGCTGGCTGTTCCGCCATTGTTCTGTCTCGTGGCCATTTTTTCTAGCTTTTTATTTTCATCCATTCAAAGCATCTAGGTAGACTACAGTATCTGGACTCATTTCTATTGGTAATAGTAAGAAGAGACAGTTTGCAAGTGGATTCATTTATTCAACAAGTAGTTATGACATCTCTCCTGCGTGCCAGGCACTGTGTTAGAGGCTGGGGACACAATGCCGAAGTCACCAGGGAGCTGATGGAGCTCACACACGTGTGAGAAAGATACTCGTGTCCACAGACAGTTATCACTGATGGGACAGGAGCAGGTGCTGTGTGATCACCTGGTAGGGCTACCTAACGAAGCCTTCTTGGGGAAATGAGAAGAACTTTGAAGAAGAGGAGAAATCGTACCTGTGACCTGAAAAGCAGCAGGAGTTGTTCAGAGATTGGGAGTGAAGGTGGGAATTAGGGGCGTTCTGGGCAGAGGGAGCGCCCTGTGCTAAGGGCCAGCGAAGGGGAGTGGCAGGTGGGGAGCTGAGGACCTGCAGGGAGTCCAGACTGGTTGGAGCAGAGTTACGGGCTGGAGGGAGAGGGGAGAGGCTGGTGATACAGGGGGGCGATGGGGGTGGGTTGTGGTCTCTGGTGGAAGGGGTAGGGACTTTGCATTTGCTTTGCCGGTTGAACAGCTTGAGAGGGATCATCGCCGGTGCCCAGTGCTGGCCAGGAAATCAGACACCACTTCAAGGGTCTAGGAAACTCTTTGTCTAATATTTACTTTTAGAAGATAAAGAGAAACTGAGTTTCTATGAATAAAAATTGTATATCTCTTTCCTTGTGTTCAAAATAAGGAGTTAATTTCCCCCCCCAAAGTGACACAATTTAATGTGTTTAGACTATTTTTTCCTATCTAAACTAATACAAATACCTGGGTATGTTTGTTGTGCACAGGCATAGCTCACACAGATGTGCTTACACAATCTCATTAAAATTACCTTAAAATAATTTTAATTTAAAATTTTATTTTAAAAATTTGGGGCGCCTTCATGGAAAGAGAAAGCATTCTACTTTCCTGAGTTCTTTTTTCTCTTTTCCCTGTCTTGCCTTTTTTTTTTTATGTGTCATTTTCTGAATGAAACAACTTTTTGCAAGGCTTCATAAGAGGCTTTAGATGAGATAAGACAGGACACTTGTATCACAGTGTTTGTGGGCTTGTTTCTGGTTCACCGTAAGTAACTGACACTCAGACTTCCTGCAGAGCTGGGCGGTTTCACAGGCCCGCCCTCTGGCTGGTCTCGGGTTGGCTGTGTGACCTAGTCTTCAGTGAGCAAATCCCAGGTAACTCTGGGATACTCTGTAGCACCAGGTCGTCAGCTCATACGGGACACCATCCACTTTGGCTGAATGGGGACCATTTCGTGTCTTGTCGTGATGTAAGTCGCTCATGGGAACCTGAGTTAGCGGGCATCCCGTGTTTGATCTTCATGAGAGATGTTCCAGGGTGTCTAATACACTGGCACCCCAGGGAGCTTCTGGGTCATCCGGCTCCATAGTCAGGTTTTGTCTGACTCCAGGGGGGACACTGGGTTGAGAGGAGCAGGAAGGAGGCCGAGGGAGACGGGTAGGGGACCTAGGAGAGGGCTTGTGGTGGTCACAAGTAGGAAAGTCACAGTGGGAATAGAGAGAACAAATCAGAAACACTAAAAAGCAGGACTGGTTTTGGAGAATGAGAGAAACATTTAAGGTCAGTTCCTGGATCTCTTGTGTGAGCCACGAGGGTGGAGAGCAGTGCCAGCTGCCAAGGCAGGAGACGGGGCAGGCGCAGGGGAAAGAGTCCGTCCTGGGCATGTGGAGGTCAGGTGCCTGTGGCCCGTTCCACCTGACGTGTCCCAGAAGCAGCTGGGTGATGGGGCTGTGGCCTGGGAGCCCTGTCCAGGTGAGAAATGGGACATTTGGGTATCATTCGTGTAGAGAAGGAAGTCCTGGAATTAGACAAAAATCGCGCAGGGAGAGTGGGGAGTGAGAGGGGAAGGGCCCAGGAAAGGACCCTGAGAAAAGGCTTCAGGGAGCAGTCCAGGGACTAGAGAGCTACAAAAGATATTAAGGAAAAGATAATAAACGAATTCTAAGAAGCAATTCTGAATCTTTGTCTCATTATGTCTGAAAATAATCTGCATTATTTTATTCAGTTGTCTTTACCATGAAGTATGTCAGACAGTCAGAGGGGTAGATTAGCCCTGGCCGGTGTGGCTCAGTTGGTTGGGTGTCGTCCCGTGGACTGAAAGGTCATAGATTCACTCCTTGGTCAGGGCACAGGCCTGGGTTGTGGGTTTGGTCCCGGTCGGGGTGCGTGTGAGAGGCTTATGGATCGATGTTTCTGACATCAATGTTTCTCTTCCTCTCTGCCTCCCTTCCTCTCTCTCTCTAAAGAAAAATCAATAAGCATGTTCTCAGGTGAGTATTGGAAAAAAGAAAAAAAGAGGTGTAGACTAGGATAATGTAACAAAATCCATGAGCCCCCCCTACTGCTTGAGCACAGTGAAGGTTCTCTGAGCAGCCCCTCCGAGCACTCTCCCCACCTCTCCCTCAAGGCTAACCTAGTCTGTAATTCCCATTGTCTTTACACTCTTATGACAGCTCATGGTATCATCATTAAAAGGGAAATAATCCTCTTCCATTACTATTGGAGCACAGTTCTCAAATCCCAAAGAAAGGAGCTGCCCATTGTCTCTCAGCTCCAAACACAGGCCTCTTTTCCCAGCTTTGTGATGCTGCAGTTAGATGCTTCGACAGCCGGTGCAATATTACCCTTGCCAGTAGAGGGTGCTGAAAGGACACTGCAGCAGGCAGGGGCCTCTCTTCCTGGTTCTGGTGTGCTGCTTCCTTCCTACTCCTGCCCTGTGGCCAGTGACTTGCAGGCCATCGGTAGTACTGGCCCTGCGGTGAGCTTCGCTGGCACCCCGTTCAAAGGCTTCCCACGGGTCTCACTGAGGCCGTCTCTGCGCCCAGCAGAGTTTTGTGCCCTCCAGCCCCAGTGCACCCCAGCCTCTCCAGCATCCAGTGGGCTACAGCCAGTCCTCCCCAACAATGTCTGCCCCTCCACCTTGGGGCGGGTCACTTCCTTAGGTGCTCTGCCTGGGACCCGGAAGTGGGCACTGCTCCTCGTGCCTGCCATCCCTTCCTTCAGAGTTCCCTTTATCCCTTAGTAGCCAACTCCCCATTACCACTAATAACCCTTACAGTGGACTTCCCTTGTTCAAACCACTGTGCAGCTGTCTCCTCACTGAATCCTCCCGGCGAGTACAGTAAGTGGAAGCGAGAACACTCCCTTGGGGACACAGACTCTGACTGTGCACCTTTCTTAGTGGCGAGACATTGAAAACTCATTTCATCCTTACGAATTTAAATTCCTCGTCCATAACCTGGGGATGGGATACCTTCTCTACCTTCTGCCAGGGCCATTGCAAGAATCACGCTGCATAATGGTTGTGACTTACTGAGGGGTAGGATACAGGATACACATTCAGTCCAAGTCCAAGTAGAATAAATAGAAGGGCTGGGGGAGAATTAAAAAAATGAAGCAGAAAAGTAGTGGGGGCAAGACCATGGTTGGCATTTATGGCTTCATGTCACCCGGAGCCTTCTCTCCCTGTCCCTTCTGTAAACAGGGAGCTTGAAAAGAACAAAGTTCTTTCCTTTGATGATGAGACTTCTAGAAAGAGATGGCTTTATATTAGACTCCCTGGAGCTGGGTTGCTGAGAGGGCTTGGTGCCAAGCCAACCTGGGACCTCAGGATAAACCCCTGCAGGGGCTTTGATTAAGCTAGAATTCAGGGTGAACTGATACAATCGCAGTAAGGATCCGAGAGAAAGATACTAAATTATACCTTAGGACTTTTTAATGTTTTTGGCTTTAAAATAACCATCTGTTTTTTTGAAGCTGTGTTATACTTATGAATTTTAATATCAAATTTTATTTTTTCATCCAAAGAGAAAATGTTGGAGCCTTATTGTTCAGCATATGTCTCTATAGCCTGGCACCTAGTGGCCAAATATCTAAATTGCAGGTTTAGGTTTTTTTTTTTTTAGGGGGCAGGCAAAGCAAGCTGCAGGTTATATCTCTAGTAACCATAATTGAGAGGTTATTGGCTATAGTTAGAAACCAAATAGCTGAGGTTTTCCAGAGAAAGTCCTGTTTTTGTGCAGTTTTATTCTTTTTGATTAGCACAATTTGTTAAGTGCACAACAAAAAAGTAATTTGATTTACCATCTATTAAGAGTATTCATGTAAATGAATTTGTCATGTGTCTTGAATTTTTTTGTCCAGAAAGCATGGTCTCTGAAGTGGGCCTGGCAGAAGGGCTTAGATGAGGCTAATCCTTCTGGGGTCTTTTCCCCTCTTGGTCCTTTATTTACTTACCTGTAAAATAAGAGGGGTCGATTTGTTCAGTGACTTCGCTTTTTTGTTTTAACTGTGACCCATAGTGGAGATTACTTGTACATCACATTGTCTCTTTCTCTCTTGTCTCTCTCTCTCTGTGTTACACACACGCACACATCTGACACGTTTTCACGAAGCAGTGACTAGCCATACTAAATGCAATGCACTTGGTTCCAGGCTACCGCGTGCTGCCCCCCCCCACCACTCCACTCCATTCTGACATTCACAACAAAACTTAAAAAGCGGTGGGTTGAGAGCCACCAGTTTCACCTACAGATAAGTCCTGGCCCAGAGTCCTAAATGCACTGAATAAAATAATCCCTAACCAACAATCTATGTCTGTGAGACTCTGTGCAACTTGATGATAAAATGTCCTCACACTGGGTCCCTCACCACTGCTACCACTGCTTCAGCCCCAGCAGGCCTCTGCCCTCAGCAGACTCACAGCCAGCGAGAAGCAAGTCTGAATATAGACGAGGTGCCCATCTCTTCCGCTATGTGGCATTTGGAATTAGTCTGTGCTCAGACCTTGGCACCTGCTGTGCCTGCCCGACAGGATGTCTTCTCGTCGGGCGTCTGCCTCAGTGTCCTGTGCCTGGGGGTCTGGCTTCCTGTTCAGCTAAGGAGGGTGGACCCTACCGTGCCTCCTGTGTGCCTGCCCCTGGCTGTGTTCTAGACAACCTCCCAGGAAGCAGAACGATACACCTGTTTGGAAATTGGATGTATTCGATTCTGACGTCTGTCCTGAAGATATATCTCCGTTCATCAGCTTTCACATCCGATGCTGACTGCTGGCCTCCCTGACTCGGCCCACAGTTCCCTCTGCCATCTGCCGCACGGAGATCAAGGTGCGTGGGTCAGGGAGTGCTGAACCCACGAAGGCATGCATTTTCATGATTTACAGATTCATAGGGCAATGGGTAATTTAGCTTCCAATTTCCCTACTAAAATTTCTCTGAAGCAGTTGCTCTTCTGTAAATAATCACTAAAGTATAACTGGCAATTCACCCTCAAGAATCATAAAATAATTCCACTTCAAAAGAACCCCCTTTCTAGCATTAAAACATACCTTTCCTTCTCTACCTACCCCTTGTCCCCACAACTCAGATGTTTTATAAGAACACAAATTCGTATCAGTTTCTCAAACTGAGTGCAAATCTCTTTTTCACCCAAGGAAGTGTGTTAGCACATTTTGGGGGACTTGCATTTCATCTCTAACTGCTCTAGGGATAGAACAAGTTGCAAAATACGCCAAAGAGAATCTGAGCTAGAGCTCAGGGAGAGCTTGCTGACAGAGGGAGCTTGTAGAATGTTTCCTTTGAAATAATAGTAATTATAATAAAAGGGGGTGGCGAGGTTGTCCTCATCTGTGGTGGCCGGAGGGGAAGAGTTAAATGACTTCTCAAGGTCTGATCCAGCCCCAAGATTCTGGCTGTGATTGTTCTGTTTGTTCCAGCTGTGTGCGTTCCATCCAAGCCTTTGCCTCCCGGAGCCCTGGGCTCTGAGTGAGAAACCTCCAGCTCTGCACCACCGTGGGCAACGCAGGACCTTGGCCAGCTGGCCGGCCGGTGCTCTGGGGATTCCAGAACAGCACCGGTGGGCTCCTCTGATTCGCTTTGACTGTTGGGCTTCCAGGGAAGCCCGTGGGCGTGTGGAGCTGATGAACCCTTCCAGGGGTCTCCTGCCTCCATTCGTTAGCTCATTAGGGGCTTCCCGGGCATCCTCGGGTACTGAGCAGATTCTGCCCTTCACATTGTCGTTTCTGCACTTCACTGGTTCTGCATGGCTGATGGGACAGCTCAGTTCTGCAACCAACCGTCTGGTCAGAGTTCGGCCTGGTGACTGAGTCCCCAGGTATGGCTCAGGGTAACTAGGCCCCCATTATCTCTGGGGGTACATTCCCATTCCCCCAGGGGGTGCCTGAAACTGTGGATCGTACTGAACCCTGAATATACTATATTTTCCCTGTATGTACATACCTTTTTACTTAAAGGGAACACTTTATGGCTTTTCTTTGGCATATCTGAATGGCCAGCATCACTACTGTTGTGCTTTGGGGCCGTTACTAAGTGAAATAAGGGTCACTTGAACACTGTGACAGGGGATGAGATCACCCACACAGCCATGAGGGACTAACTGGAGGGGAGTATGTACAGTGTGGATACCACAGATGGTGGGAGAACAGGGCACAGTTTAAAACTTGTTTATTTATGGAATTTCCCATTTAATATTTTGGTTGACCATGAGTAACTGCAACCATGGAAAGCGAAATTGCAAATAAGGGCTGGGGACCACTCGGCAAACTGAGGCAGCAGGTGCAGTACTCTAGATGTATCAACAAGTGATTTGGGTGGGGTGACTTGAACGTACTATCCGTGTGTCCACTGCAAGGAACGGTCAGACCAGCAGCTTATTTTCTGGGTTTGAATATGTTTTAATACAATCAGCTCTTGAATAGGATGAGACCTCTGTAGTCCCCAAATTCGTAACTATGAAAATATTTGCAGAACTCTTTCCTGGTTTCTCCAAAACCACATTCTTATCTTGGGACTTTCCAATTTTTGTAAACATTTTTATCTTTTAATTTGATGAGATATATTTTTAATGATTTTATGTATTTTTAGAGAGAGAGGAAGGGAAGGAAAAGAGAGGGAAACATCGATGTGTGGTTGCCTCTTGTGCGACCCCAGCTGGGGACCTTGCCTGCAACCCAGGCATGTGCCCTGACTGGGAATTGAACCAGCCACCCTTTGGTTTGAAGGCCCACGCTCAATCCCCTGAGCTGCACCAGCCAGGGCAAGATGAGATATTTTTACAACAGATATTTTTATAACAGTATCACCTGAAAGTACTTTACAAATTGCTTTTATTTGTGTTTATGTATACATGTATTTCTATGTAGAGAGCATTTTTTTTTTTTTTGGTGTAGAAGCAGGCCACCACTGAACTAAACTTTTAAAATGGAAATTTACTGCGGTGACATTGGTTAATAGGATCATGTAGATTTGGGGTGTACATTTCTGATACATGATAGGTATATTGCATGGTGTGTCCACCACTCAAAGTCAAATCATCTGCTGTCACCAAATGAATTAAACTTTCAAATTTGTTTCTAACTTTTTTTCTGGTGAAGTTCATCACTTTGCTTTTCAATTTTAGTTGTTTATAAACTCCTGAAAGATACTTGAGTTTATTCTTGTTAAACGTTCACACCGTGCAGACAAAGCTGAAGTTCCCCTGGACTACCACTGCGGACTCACCTTTTCACTAGAGGGGGGCACTGTCACGGCTGTGGGGCGCGCCATCTGAGCCCCTTTCTAGGCTGCTATTAGAGTGCCACAGACTCTGGAGCCACCTGCTTGGGTTTGGGTTCCAGTCCTGTCACTTACCCGCTGAGTGACTTGGGGAAGTTACTTAACTCTGTGTCTCAGTTTTCTCTCCTATAAAAATGGAGACACTAGCACCTATGTCATAGCAGTTTTATACGGTCAGAGGAGTTTATTTGTGTAAAGCTCTGGCAACAATGTCTGGCAGAGTAAACTGACAAAGTGTTAGGTGTACATATATGCACCGTAGAAAATTATAACGTATGATATACATGGTGTCACGTTGTGTACACATTTCTCTTCCTTTTTAAAAACTCTTTCCCTGTCAGCACACTTAAATATATGGTCACCTCATTGCTTTTTTAACCGTTGCATAGTGTTTCACTGTCTGTACACAGCAAAATGCGTTTCGCCATCCCCTATGGATGGGCATTCAGTTACTTTCGATGCACTTCCGTTGCCGACAAAGCTGCAGCGACCGCCCTTGTACGTGTCTCCTTGTGCGTCTGCGGTGTTGCTGCATTTCTCTAGGACAGACACCGAGATGTGGGATTACCGCTGCTGGTGGTGGTGGTGGTGGTGGTGGTCTGTGTGCTTCCTAGTTTAGATACTGTTCATATTCCTGCTCTCCAATGCCTTTTATATCCGCCCCCACATTTACCTTATTCCTTCTTGCACAGCTTTATCGGGACCACTGTTGGCCCGAAGAACTTCCCTTAGATTTGCTCAGTTTTCCTCAGCTTCGGCATATTTGAGAACATTGCTTTTTGCCTTCAGTTTTTCTTAATTAAAGTTGTTATTTTGAGATCTTCATGGATTCGCAAGTTGTACGAAACAGCGCGGCGGGACCCTGTGCAGGCTGCATGCGGTCCCCCACGGTAAACTTCTGGCTGGGGAAGCTGGAGATGCTGACCAGGGCCCGCCCACTTTGGCGGGACCAGCGCCAGAGCACCTCCCCTGCAGCAGACGATTCTGAAACTGCCTGACCTCCCAGGGCTGCCCTCCGTGAGGTCTTTTGAAGTCTCACCCTCAGGAGCTGGACATGTGCTCAAGGTGGATTTTACGCAGATTTTTGGGGCTCTTTGTTTCCAGTTTCTTCTATTTTGAAAACTCTGCTCCCTAGAGTTCAGTCACTGTGGCGACTGTTTGATGGCGACCGTTCATGTTATTCTGTTTCCACTATCCAGTGACCTAGAAAAGATGAAATCAAGAGATAATAGGAAGCTGGATTGTGTTGGTCTTTATGAGCCTTTTAAGCCACCGTAGGCTACTGTAGTCACTGATAACATGAATAATCAACATTATAAATTGGTATTGATTTTGGGGGGCATCTATCGAAAGAATTATATTGATTTTTCATTCAATATATTAGTGCAATATGTAACATTAATAGAAATTTTAAGCTTGAGCCATTTGTATACTTATAAAATTATCTTGATTATGATTCATTATTATTTTTCATATGCTGCTAATATGCGCTTATTTAGTACTTTTGCATGTCTTTGCCCAGGTGACATTGACTTAGAGTTTTGTTTTCTTGTGTTGGACTTGTCTGTTTTTGGTCTCAGAGTCACGCTGGCTTTATAAAATGAGTTTAGTAGCTTTCCGTCTTTTTCCGTGCTGTGCAGCATTTGGTATAAATTGGTTATTTCCTGTTCTTTGAGTGGTAAAATTTTTCCAAAGGTTATTGGCTCATTGATGTTTATATTTCTTCTTGAGGCTGTTATAATTTATAGTTTCCTAGAAAATCATTATTTTTAATCTGTTTCAAATTTATTGGCATAATACTGTATGTATACTTCTCTTAATGATTAAAAAAGCCGTACTTAAGTATCCTTCTCCATGTACTTGTAGCTTTCCTTCTTTTCCTGACCAGACTTGGCCAGCGTAATTTTCTTTTTGTTCTTTTCAAAGACTTGGCTCTTAATTTTATTGATCAGTGCTTTTAAAAGATATGTCTTTCATGAATTTCTGGGTTTTTCATTCTTTCTGCTTTATCTGGTTTATTTCTATTTCACTTTCTAGATTTTTAATTAGCTTAATTATTAACGATTTTATTGTCTATCAAATGTATGTAGGTCATGACGTTTCTTATAATTTTGGGTACATGCCATTGATTTTGGTATATCGTGTTCCATTTGTTGTTAATTTCTAAATAGTTTGTTTGCACATTTTTCTCCTTTAATCAAGTATCTCTCATAACGTGTGTAAATCTCCTGCTGCACATTTGGGGGTTGAGGGGTGCTGTAGTGGATGTGTGGTGTGCTACTGAGTTCTTCCTTTAGGACAACGACACCCATCCTCCCAGTGCAGGAAATGCTGGTTGCTAGTGGGTCACAGCCCAGCCCTTCAGCCAACCAGCTGCTCTCCCACCATCCCGCCCCTGCTCGGGTCCCAGGGCAGCTCATATCCACTGGCAGGCTGATAAGGGACACAAAGGCCTGGACTTCTCGCCTCAGTTTGATATAGCTTTAAGGGGCGATCTCAGTTCTAGAAATTTCTGTAGGATTGGCTGAGGCCTGTGTTACTACTGCAGTGCTATTCAACTTCTCCCTTTGCTCAGTTCTCCTCCCCTCATCATCCCACAGGTATTGATCCTGAGGGTGCTGCTGAACACCCCACTGCATGCGGGTGCCCGAGTCTGTTTCCTGGGGAACCCGATCTCTGACAGAGCTGTCTTTTACTCATCATTTCTAATATAATTCACACGAATGTGCATTTTTGTTTCTCATGCGCTCGTGTGAGAGTTCCTACACCTAGAAGTGGGGTCACAGGGTTAAAGGGAATATGACCTTCAACTTGACCAGGTGTTGTCGACCAGTTCTCTAAGGTGGCCCCTCTGTCAGTGGACCCTCCCGTGAGTGGTGTGCCCACAGCCTTGCTGCCACTTTGTATTACTTCATTGCAGCTCTCCTAGGTCTCTCTATTAGTGCCTCCTATAGGGAGGTGGTAGGTAGTTAAAAAATTCGACTAGTGAATCTCCAGCTTTTAATGGGTTAATTCTACACGTTCACTTTAATGATTAATACCATGTTAATGAAGGAGAGGTAGTTAATAGACTTAGAGAGTTCAAAATATAGAAGCAGGGGTCAGGAAACCTGGATTCAGATCCCTGTTTGGCCCAGAGTCAGCCAGGTACCCTCACTGGGCCTCACTTCCGCATCTGTTAACTGTGGGAGTTGGACTTAGAGAATCTCCTAGGCTGGTCCACTCCAACAGCAGCTGGTTCCCAGGGTGCCATCCCCACCTGTCCTTCTTTCATCCTCATCCCACCACCGCCTACACTGAAGTCAGACCTTAGGGACCATCTTTTCTCTTCTTCTTAGAAGAAAAAAATCTTTCGCTTTTCATGATGATCAGGGGCTTAGGGTGAATTGGAGTGGGGAAGACTGGATGGGTTTCTTTCATTCCTTTGCTATTTCACCCCCGTCCCCTCCACCCCCAGCCTCCACTTATCTCAAATGCTGACTGGCTTTCCACTTACTGGCCCGGAGGCCGCGTTCTCGAATTCTTTTTTAATAGGTTTTTTTTTTTTTTAGTTCTAAGATGAGATATTTCAGAAAATAAGTAGCAAAGACATAGTCCCTTAAAAGTTGATGATTTAGATGGATCAATATTTATTGAAAAACTAATTTTGATGCTATTTTGGTAACTGTGGGAATAAAATCTGAAGGAGACTCTGTCTCTCCCCTCGGAGACATGGTCTGGAGGGCAGGTCCAGCCCGCAGGTGCGTGCTGTGTGCTCCAGGCGTGGCCGGAAGGGAGGCTCATGAGACCTCACTGAGCAGACGGAGTTTGAGGTGGCGCCAGGGAATGGGAAAGAGAAGGAGGGGACGGGCCAATGTGATCTGTTCTGCTTCTGGTCGTGCGTGTTGTGTGCTTCTTTCTGCGGAAAAACGAAGAGAAGCTAACGTTGAAGATGCCGTGAGGCCCTCGGAGTCCTTCCCGGCGAGGCCTGCTGTCACTGCCTCCCGTCACGTGGCGTCCGCAGCGCTGTTCTTCTGGTTCATGGTCTGGACCGTCCTCCTGAGATTTGGGGGTAGAGATGAGAACGTGAGGAGGGGGCTGCTGAAGGGGCTCCGGTTTTCTCTAACGGGCAGGCCATTGGCTTCCTATGAGAAGGTGACCGGCCAGCCATGAAAATAAAAAATGACCGCACGTCCTGCCTGTCTGCAGACCAGAAGAAGCCAGTCCACGAATTTAATAGAAAGCACACCCAAGAGCCTTAAGGAAATAGGTCAAAACCTACCTACTTCTTTTTTTTTTTTTAACTAGTGTCTTTTAGACTTTTGTTTTTATTTCCATGTGTGTGAGTGTGAAACTCCACACTGGCAGCAGGATCGATTGCCTCCGGGTGGATGTGCGTGTGCCCAGAGCCGACTGATACAGGGGCAGGAGGAGGAAGCAGAGACAACTGGGAATTGATGAAGAAACATATGGAAGGAATCAATACAAATCATGCCAGCCGGATTGGAATTTCAGTGACCAAGCAATGTTTAAACAAAATGGCTGGTCAGTTTTCATCTCTGATGGAAATGTCACCCAAGAGTTCCCCTTCTGGGAAGAGTGCCACCAACAATTATAGAAAATTGACTTTATACCTGAATTCCCAAATGAGAGGGAACAATTCCAGGCACCTGAATTCTCAAACGAATACAAAATACTCAGATGAAATGATCTGGAACGGCATATCAGCAAACTGTGTTCTTTGAAGCAATGCATCGACTTGTGTGAGACGCAACCCAAGTGGAGTGACCAGTCCGGATGGGGTGCCCAAGGGAAGACTCACTGAAGATGGATTTTACATTTTTTAGGCATATGAAGACGTAGATTGGGGTTGAGGACAGGGGTAAATTCAGGGGGTGGTTTCAGGTCATGGAGATCCCAGCCGACAATCTCTCCGGGTACCTGTGTTCCCGGCACCCACAGCCCGTAGGCTGCAGGAAGAGAGCATTTATTCCAGGTTATTCTTCTCCGGAGCCCAAGTCCCAGTGAGCTGGCCAACGAAGCCTCTTGGTGTCCTCTTTAACATTTGTTTCCCCAAAGGTTTATATTTCATTCCCAGCATTAACATATCAATGCCACCAATATGCATACATTTTCATTAAACTGCTTTCAGTCGAATAGCTAACATGCCCTTGTAATGCCATTAAATGAGAACAATTATGAAGAAAGAGAACGCTCTATTTGCTCCCCCTTTCAGGACCTCAAACTAGATTACCTTGTTCCCCTCACAGGTGAAAGTCCTTTTGCCCACCATGTTAGACATAGACAAATTGCGTCTATTTCAGGCTATTTTGGAACCCTTTCCCTTCTGTTACCTTCCCCCTCATTTGTATTTGAGGTGTAATGTTAACTCTTGATCATAAGCACTGAATGAGGGTAACGGTATCACCAGTAATAGAAAATGGCAGATAACCTGAAAAACATTTTTATTTGGCTTTGAAATCTACAAATTATATCTACCTGTGAATAGGAGGATGTTTGACATTCCAGAAATTTATTTCAAACCGAATTAGGAAACCAAACTGTTCCGACTCCATGCCCCTGGTGGTGAGAGGCTATCCCAATTCTTATTTCTGCCAGCCTGCCCAATGATGTCCACCCTGCGGCTCCCTTCAAGCTGTGGAAATGCACGAAGGACTCAGATTCACTGACATTTTATTCACAGCCCAGCCTGTACTGATGCAGGGAGGGAGTTAAACAGGCCAATTGCAACAGGTTTCCAGAAGTCAACAGAGTCTTGAGAAATCAACAGAATGGTGGTTAATACAAATTTACAAATTAATCCATAAAGAGCTTATGTCTGAGGTTCCCACAGAGCACCTTCCCAAACACAGAAGGAGTAACGCAGATCAATACACTGAGTTTATTTTGCAGCAGCAGCAACTCTGATTGTCCTGGTGGGTATAAGATAACAAGCAAAGAAGCAAACACTTTATTGTGCCTAGAGACACTTAAACGATGTGGCCAGTGCCTCTCTCTCTTCCTCCTCTTCCGCTCCTGTTGCCCCTGCCGACCCAGTGCCAGCCTCACCAGTCTCCTCTTTTCTTGAATTTGTGGATTTTTCTTACCTGAAGACCTTTGCACGCTTGGGTTCTGCTCCTCCTCTTGGACTCCCCCGTCTCTCCTCACAGGGCAGCTCCTTCTCCCCATTTAGTCCTCAGCTCAAGTAGCCCCACCTCGGAAGGACCTTGCCAGCCTCCTGTCCTCAAATACATCTCCTTTTGTGATTTTCTGTCTCCCAATGCCTCCCTTTTGGGTCCGTTTGTTTCTTTTTGTCTCTGTTTTTCACTGGAATGTAAGTGTCCTGTGGGTGGGGACTTTCTTGTTCAACGCTGCTCTTCCAGCTCCCGGCCCGGAGCCTGGCTCTCAGAGATAGATGCACGATCGTCAGTCCAGCTGAATATGATCCCATGTGAAAGAGCTCACAGCCTAGTGCTGAGCGGTGGTCAATCTGAAACAGTACTTACTGTCAGTTATTTCAAAACTTACTGTCAACTCAATGTTTTAAAATAGCATGACCTATTTTAGGAATTTTAGAAATTGTAAATTTTGTTGTAGAAAGTTTTAAATCTTGTTTCATGTATATTTCCACCCACTATTGGGTTATTTTGAAGCAAATTGTATGCATCATATGAGGGCCAGGGGTGAGGTGAGTGAGAGGAGGGTGCAGCATTGTAGGGGACCTTGTCCCAGGTGCTACCCCTGCCTTTGCACAACCTGCGGACCTGCCCCCGGCCCTGGTCCTGCATCACACCATTTCACTAGTGAGTATTTCAGTGTGCATGTGTCTGTATGAGGCAAAAACTCTTTAATTAAAAACACACACACATACATATCTACATTACCACTGTCACACTTGAAAATAACAATTCTTAATATCGTCAGCTGCCCAGTCTGCATTCAAATTTCCCTGATTATTTCACACTATTTTTTAAGCTGTTTGAAGGAGAACCCAAACCATGTCCACACTTGGTTAATGCAGCTCAAAGAAAGTCTCTTTCAATCCATTGGTTTTCCCATTTCTCCTTTTGTGATTTTGAAAAATTTTCCTTATGATTTATAGATTAAAAAAAACCCAGGGAACTTGATCTAAAGTTTCTACATTCTTAATTTTGCTAGATGCTTCTGTGTGAGATCATTGAACACGTTTTTCTGCCTCCAGTATGTCCTGTAAACTGGCAATTAAATCTAGCAGCTTGATCAGTGTCTTAGTTCCAGGTGCTAAAGAGAGTACAATAGACTGGGAAGCTTATGGACATCAGAAACTCATTTCTCACAGTCCTGGAGACTGGAAGTCGGAGATCAGGAAGCCCGCTTGGTTGGGTTCTGGGGAAGGCCGCCTCCCCAGTTACAGACTGCTGACCTCTTGTTTCATCCTCACGGGGGAGTTAAAGCTAGCTAGCTCTCTGGCCTCCTCTTATAGGGGCACTAATCCCATCCATGAGAGCCCCACCCTCATTGTCTAATTACCTCTGAAAGGCTCCACCTCCAAACACCATTGGGCTGGGGATTGGGGTTTTAACACATGAATTTGTTTGGGGTGCGGGGGTGGGGCACAAGCAGTCAGTCTAATGCGACAAGATTCAATGTTTTTGCGAGGATACTTCCTAGACGGTGTCCTAAACCTGCAGCCAGAGGCCACGTCACGTCTGGTCGTCTTTCTTCTTGTGATGTCTGGAACCTTTGAAGGTCATTGCCTGGTGTCATTACTTATCAGAGTTACAGAATGGAGACAGTCAAATTTTACTCTGTCAGCTGAAATACATCTACAAAGAGGAACTCCTCATCAACTATTTGTTTACTTTGAGGGACGTACGTACAGAAAAGGCAGGTAAATGCTTGATTCTTTTCCTCTGTGTACTGGTTTTCAGGGTGAGGAGCAGATTTTCTTTTCATCTACAGAGGTGACCAATGAGGTATTGTTGTTGTTTTGCATCATTAGGAAATCACGAATTTATAATGTATTTGTTGTGTTTCAATAAAGTTGTTTCAACTTTTTGCGGTTGGATCTCCTTTAAGTTGGCGCCTGAGTCCTTTTGACGAGACCTGGTAGCCTCGCCGGTGCACGTCTTATATTATTTCTTACCCCTGACCCAGAATCCGCCATTCCACCAAGGATCCCAGATTTCTTTTAGTGGGAAGTTATATTGAGGAATCATAGTCTGAATGTAGAAGGATTTCAATCCAGAATTCCAAGTGTCTACCTCTATTACTAATACATGCATTTGCTAAAGGAACACAGGTGACGACCTTTGTTAGCCCAAGCGAAGCAGCAGGAGGGAAGCCAGTCAAGGCTGAGGCTGGTGGAAGGAGGGATGAGGAGAAGGAAGGCATCTGTTCCAATTCTTCCCGCCTCATCCTCCCACCTTTCCTACCCTGCCCTCGCCTCCGCCAGCCATCCAAGCATCACGAGGAGCCAGACGGTTCCTTTGTCTAAATGGGAAACTGCTCCCGGCCTATCAGATCCAGTTGGAGGAGGAATGGAGTTGGGTGTAGAAAATTGATTAAGGGACCACTGAGAGGAAATTACCATTTTTCCTTTAAAAAAACAAAGCATTCTTTTCTATTTGTAGTCTTCTTCTGTCTCTGTTTTTCTTTTGGACTGGATAGTATTGTGTTTGATACGAAAAGAATGCAAAAGTTTGATGCCAAGTGTAAGACAGCAGAGATTTGTGGAGATGATGAGGGGTCACACTGGGTTTTCTCAGGGCTCCTCAGGGGACAGGGAATGGAAGCCACAGGGACGGTTTTGCATTTAGACCTGGAGCTGGAGATGGGGTTTCTGATGGACTCAGAGACCCTGGGGCTCCAACATGCGCTCTGCCCTGTGTCCGCACAGCTGCAGCTGGCAGCTCACTGGGGTGTCATCACCCTTGGGGTCAGGAGCAGTGCTTCAATGGACAGAAAAGAGCCACCTCTTCAAGCTGCCTGGAATTGTTTTTATTGTTACTGTTTCAGGGAAAAGTCCTACCAGCGTTTCTGAGAGTCGAGTGGCTGCTTCCCTAATTGTTACCCGATAACTTCTTAGTTGATATTTTTTTTCCAGGATGCTTTTCCACCAAATTTATTGTTCGGGGGAGACACAATTGAAATCCATTGCTAATTACATTTGTGTCTAAATTAATAAATCACAACTATTCAGATCATATCAGTCTGAATAATTTCTATTATGGTGAACATAATTGTTAGATTCAGCACTTAATAAACCATATTGTTAGGTAAAATTCTTATGACAATTGGGACTAATAGAATATATTCACCTTTATTTGTCCAGCTTGACCTCACGTCGGACCATGTCACTATCAAAGCACCTGGAAGAGTTTCCTCGTTAAGTAGCCGTTGTGACTCTGCTGGCCTTCTGATGGAGCCCGGGAGGCTTTGGGACATCAGTGATGTTTGAGGTTGGCCAGTGGGTGTCCTACAACCAGTTCTTAGGGCATTTGGTTCTGTGTGCGCATGACTGTATGAGATGCAGCCTGAGCTGGGAAGCCCCCATCACGCATGAGCACCTGTTTGGAGCGCTTGTCCATTAGCTGCTCTGGGGTTTGGGGCCCCTGGGTGGGTATGTCCTGGGGTGCCTATAGAAGAAATAAACGTTTCTTTCTTAGGAGAACACACAGTGTAATGGAAAAATAAAAACCCGGAAGAGCTTTATAAGAAAGTATAAAGGACTCCCATTCCAGAGAAATCTAGGTATATCTAACTGGAAGCAATTTTGTGGACCTACATCAAGATATGACTCTAAAGTTCTGCGGTCTCTTCTTAGAGAGTATATCAGAATTATATATCCTCTTGAATGTTATCTCCTCAAAAATATCAGCATGGCAGTCAGGATGCCTCTCCCAGTGAGCTCTGCTTTGAGAGATGTCTTCAGAGTTTTAAGAGCCTGGGATGGGACATCTGCTCAGCTCTTGTAACTAGGAGAGTAACCCTGGGCTACAGAACCAAGAAATATTGAGTGACGTTGCAGGTGCAGGTGAAGGCCAGCCTCCCTCATCTGCCTGTGACGCCAGTCAGCAGCAACCGATCTCTCACTGATCACCGACACACAGTCCCGCACTTCGGGCAGAACCCCGTGTCACTGAACAGTGCCGGGGCCTTGTTCATTAACCATAAAACTGGTTTTGGTTTTGCAGTAGCCATAAAATTGGTCATAATGAACTGTAGAGGTCCCATCCCTTCACCCTGGTCCCTGGCTTCCCTTTTTTGCCCATGAGGGGGTGTGGGATGGAGTGGGAGGGTGTGTCTGGGACGTCACTGTGTAGCAGTGACTGTTGAAGTCACTGCAGGTCGGCACCCAGCTCCGCTTCTGTGTTGTTTGCTTTGTTAAAAGTGCTAGACCTCTCGTAAGGGACAGGTGGTTGCGATTATTACTTTTGCCTTAAGCAATCTCCTGAGAGGAAAACTGAACCCCTGGGTGAACGGAGGAGGACGAAGACCCGTCCCTAAGAGGTACATTCGCCCACGCCCATGTCTACCAGTCTACGGGTATGTGCACGAGCCCACTTATGACCGGGAGGTACCACTTAGGGCTTTCAGTCATCTGTTCTGTTTGATCATTTCGACTGTGGTCTAAAAAGCTGAAATCCTCTCAAGGTGATCAGGATTAATGTAGGGTAATTTTCGCGGAGGATGTAGGAGAGTTCTGAGGAATTAAGCAAGATGTAGCAGAAAGGAGTGGGAAGGGAATCTCAGGCGAGGCATCGGACTGGATCTTCCTGAGTGGAGGGGGAGAAACTGACCTCAGGCGTGTCCTGAGATTCCCAGGCAGCCTCGGCTCTCTCCCCTTCCTCTCTTATTCCCTATTCTTCCCAGCAGCCTGTCCCCAGGCCTGTGACTAATTTTAGCCCAACTATTACTGGGCTTGGGGTAGATGGAGCAACTGCTCCCATCCATCTGCCTGTGGGTGCTCGGTGGAAGTCAGCCATACAGGGCTCTCCTTGGCCAGGGCCCAGTCCCACGCGGAGCTGAGCTTGGAGACCGCCTGCAGAAGGGACCTGGAGCTTGTGGTGCACAGGTTCCCTAATCCCCTTCCGAAGGTGGCTTCTGAGAGTGATTATGTGGTGATTATGGGAGTGAGAGAAGGACGGGGTGGGGGCAATCTATTCCTGAAAATAGCATGCAGCTTTGAGTAGGACGTTTTCCCGGCTGCTTTTCAAAGCCATCAGAAATGGCATAGGGAAATGGTGAAATGAGGTATAATTTATCACACAGGCTGAACGGGGCCTTTCCTGGACGCTGTAGGTATTTCTGTTTGGATGCAGAAATATTTAGTTTTGAAATTATTAAATAACATCCTTATCTTCTTGGTGATTTTGTCCTTTTGGTAATCTGAGCATAGTGTGTATGTATTTGTGTCTGCAAATTACTTTGGAAAATGTATATTATTTACTTGTTCTGAAGAGGCTCTTAGGCTCTGTTGTCTAAATAGGAAATTTGGATCTAATAAAATGGGACTATTATGGACTCCCAGACAAATAATAACAGAGGCTAATATCTTTAAAAATTCAAAAAACCTTTTTTTTCCAAAAGGTCATTTTCGTTAGATATCAGGCAAAGTTCAGTATGAACCTCTACAACCCATTTCTTTCTTTCCTCAGTCTCTCCCTTTTCATACAGTCGAGGCAAAACCCTGGATGCCAGAGAGAGTATCTTCCTGTGCTCCGAGGAACCGCTGAGGCCTCCAGCCTCCTGAGCGAGAATGTCCCGCGCCTGGGGCCCCTGGAAGCAACGGATGTGGTCTGGGCGTCGATTCCGACGTGTTTGCCCTGGCAGGGGAGTGGGCACTTCGTTGGATGGGAGCCTCGGGGAAGCACAGGCCCCGGCCAGCTTGGCCGAGCGTCTCCCCTCTTTCCTGGGGAGCCTGCAGGGCGGCCACGTGGTGCCTTGGAGTTGCAGAGCGCTTCTGCCAGGGGGCCCATTCCACCCCTGTTAGACTTTGGACCCATTTTTCAAATAGAGTCACCCGTCTCTCTGGAGGTCCAGAACCTTGACTTTCTTCGCTCATCTCCTCTTTCAAAGGCATATGAACTAAGAGGGGCTTTGGGACCCCCACCCCTGGCATATACCAATCTTTTTCTTCCTTTGAGCTCCTATAGTATTGAAACTCCTACAACTTGGTTAGGAGTCATGCCTGGCTGTTCTTTTCTCTGACTCTGAGTTTTATCATCTGTAAAATAAGCAGAGGCTGCCTTTCCTCTTCCCCAGATATCGTAGGCAGAATGTCAGTGGGTAGAATATGCGCTGGTCAAGCCGCCTTTCCCTCAGTCCTTTGGTAGTCCCCGGGCACATGAAGGTCCAGGGTCCAGGCCACTGCAGCTCCAAGACTGGACGATTGGTAACTCTTTCCAGCTCTAGGGCTGGGAGGTTTTAGGTATTTCATGGGCAGATGGCCATCTCTGGCCTCCCGTGTTGGAAAAAGAGGGTGAAGCCATTGGCTTTTGCCCCTCTACTGATTTGACCTCTTCAGACTGAAAGGTTTTAAAACTTGGGGTCTCCTAAGTGAGCTGTTAGGACACACTTGGGAGGGACCTCCTCCCCCAGGCATGTTCCCAGGTGGACTGGGGTTTCCTAGGGCAACGCTCACCATGTTTCCCCGTGGAAGAACCAATGCCTTGCATCTGGGGAGCACAGTGGCCGGTGGGGGTGTGTGACTGCTCTGCACTGAGGGGTGTCAGGAGCTGAAAGACAGGCCCCAGGGAAACACCCAGCAAAGGGGCTGGCCTCACTTTCTGGAAACTTCCCCAGTTGTCAGTCTCAGGAATCCTTCCCGGAGGACAGGAAAGATCAGCATGCACTGTGCAGGTCTTGGCCGGGCTTGGCCTCTTCTGCCGCCCCTCAGAGTCCGCCCCCGGTCACATGACAGGCTGGCTGCTTTCTCCGGAGCCCTCAGTTTCTTAAATGGTGATGGATGAAAGAACAGGTCTGTCCCACACAGGTAATCTTTGCCATCTTAATATTTGTTAAGCTTTTTGATTTACTGGAGAGTTAAAGTCATGTCAGGTCACAAAATTGCACATTAGATCTGCTTCATGAAACACCCTGAGTGAACGGTTTAACTCATTTATTTCACCATCTTTAAACCAATGTAGCAGAAGAATTGCACCTCCCCTTTATAAATCTTCCCATTTATTTCTGGCTCAGGTGTACGGGAGAGTGCAGGCCTCGGCCTGTTCTGGGGTTCTATGTGTGGCCGTGGGAACGGACATGCTCTGCTCGCAGCAGTGAGCAAACCCAGCTCGCCTACGTTAAATTAGCCAGAGAAAAATTTCGTCTGGGCAGCCTGAGGCACGTGCTGGTAGACTTCCCTTGGACATCTGAGACGCGCCAGTTCCTTACCCTCCTCTCTCCTCTGACTGTCGCCATGTGCTCTTTCCTTCTCGTCTGCCTCATTCACTCCAAACAGCCAAGTCATTTGAGGGGAAGTGAGACCAGCAAAGGATTCACAGAGAATCCTTGCCTGGTGCTCTGCCTGAAAGGGCGTGAGGATGTGGTTTGTGGCTTAAGGTAGATTAGGTCAAGGAGGATCCGGGGTGTAGGACATTGCTGCGTTCAATTCAGTCCCTTATTCCTCCTCGGAAGGGAACTTCCGAAGACGGACGCCATTGCTCTGTCTGGCGGCCCCACAGGAGCTGTGGTGAGGCCAGGCCCTGAGGGTTGCACTGAGCCCTCCGTGTGGCCCAGACTGGCACCTGACTCCTTCCTGATGTCATCCAGTGCCCAGCCAGGACACCAGCTTTCATATTTCTAGTTTCTAGCTAGTTCACGTTTTATCTATGGACTAAAATATATGAAATTTTTACAAAGTCCCAAGGATATTTGAAGAGTATTTCAGATATGACATTCAAAATTTGTAATATGTTGTATATTACCAAGTTCTAAATATGTTTATTAAATTGGGCTTCCAATGGTTTCTTCATGCCTGTTATATCCTTATTTATTTTCATCTATTTAATCCATCAACTTTTTTTGAAAGGCAAGTGAAAATCACTATTACAGAGGTTTTCTCGATGCTTTCTTGTTTCTAATAGATATTACTTTCTAAATTTCTGCCTTTTTTAGAAGCATAAATATTTATGATGGTTTTATCTGTGAATTACACCCATTATCACCATAAAATATTCATCTTTATTTTCTTTAATTTATAATTGGCTGATATATCCTTTTGATAATTTTTTTCTTTGAAATGTCGTATTTAAAAATTAAAAATTGGGACTTCCAGCCAAGATGGAGGCATAGGTAGAGACACTGTGCCTCTTCGCACAACCAAGATAGGGACAACAACAATTTAGAAACAGAATAACAACCAGAACTGACAGAAATTGAACTGTATGCAAGTCGGACACCCAAGGAGTTAAAATAGACACGTTCATCCAGACCGGTAGGAGGGGAAGAGTTGGGCAGCTAGGCGTGGGTCGCAGAGCGGAGAGCGTTGGGACCGGCTGTGTAAGGCAACCGGGGTGTGCAAGACTGCAGCAGGCAGACCCTGGGTGCACAAGCGGTGGCTGGCAGACCCTGGCCAAGGGGTGGCAACCGGCAGACCCAGCGAGGTAGTGATAGTGAAGAAAGGCGCAACCCAGGGTCCCAGCGCTGGGAAATAGAGCCTTGGGACACTGATTGAAAACACCTATGGGGATTGAGACACAGGGAAAGACTCCCAGCCTCACAGGAGAGGTCGTTGGAAAGTCCCATGGGGTGCAAAGCCCACCCACACATGAATTGGCACCAGAGGGGCCCAGTTTGCTTGGGGGAAGCGTTGGAAGGGACTGAGGTCAGACGGAGAGGGGAGCAAGCGCCATTGTTCCTTCTCAGACCCCGTCCCCACATACAGTGTCACAACCCAGTGACTGGGGTGCCCTGCTCTGGTGAACACTTAAGGCTCCACCCCTTATATGTAACAGGCGTGACAAGACCAAAAAAAAAAAAAAGAGAGAGAGAGAGATGGCTCAAACAGTAGAACAATTGAAGGCCCCAGAACCCATCCTTTTAAGCGACCAAGAGATAGCCAACCTATCAGATGCACAGTTCAAAGCACTGATGATCAGGATGCTCACTTGGTTGATTTTGGTCACAAACTAGATGAAAAAAATGAAGGCTACAATAAGTGAAATGAAGGAAAATGCACACAGAACCAATAGTGATAGGGGGAAAACTGGGACTCAAATCAATGGAGTGGACCAGAAGGAAGAAAGAAACAACCAAACAGAAAAGAATGAAGAAATAAGAATTCAAATGAGGAGAGGCTTAGGAACCTCCAAGACATCTTGAAACGTTCCAATATCCAAATTATAGGGGTACCAGAAGGGGAAGGGGAAGAACAACAAGTGGAAAAGTTATTTGAACAAATAATGAAGGAGAACTTCCCCAATCTGGCAAAAGAAATAGACTTCCAGGAAGTCCAGGAAGCTCAGAGAGTCCCAAAGAAGTTGGACCCAAGGAGGAACACACCAAGGCACATCATAATTACATTAGCCAAGGGAAAAATGAAGGAGAGAATCCTAGAAGCAGCCAGAGATAAGGAGACA
>CM052551.1:31068637-31246124 GCA_028533065.1 Trachops cirrhosus
AAAAGAAGATAAAAAACATGTATAGTAAAATGACAGCAAACTCACAATTATTAACAACCACACCTAAAACAAAAACAAAAAGAAGCTAAGCAAACAACTAGAACAGGAACAGAACCACAGAAATGGTGATCACATGGAGGGTTAGCAACAGGGGAGTGGGAGGAGGAGAGAGGGGGAAAAGGTACAGAGAATAAGTAGCATAGATAGTAGATAGAAAATAGATGGGGGGAGGGCAAGGATAGTAGGGGAAATGTAGAAGCTAAAGAACTTATGACACATGGACATGAACTAAAGGGGGGGAAATGTGGGTGGGAGAGGGTGTTCAGTGTGTAGGGGAATGAAGGGGGGTAATGGGACAACTGTAATAGTATAATCAATAAAATATATTAAAAAATTAAAAATTAACAAAAAGAAAACTGCAAGGATAATACAATAAAACCTAGATATTACCCACCCTAAGTGAACAAATGTTATCACTTTTCATGTGTACTTCAGATTTTTAAAAAGACTCATAAACTTTATTTTTTAGAGCAGTTTTAGGTTCATAGAAAAATTGAGCAGAAATTACAGAGTTCCTAAATCACCCCTGCAGCCCCCACCCACACACACACACAGACTCCATCACGCACCATCGACATCAGGTATGTTTGTTCTAATCCGTGAGTGAACATGGACACCTAATTATCACCCGAGGTCCATGGTTTACAGTCAGTTTCATTCTGGGGGTAGTGTGTTCTGTGGCCTTAGGCAAGTGTATGATGACAAGTACCCACGGTTACAGTATGACAGAGTTTCCTTGTCCTGAAGATTCTCTGTGCCCTGACTCTCCACTCCTCCCCAGCCGCACCTCTGGGGACCACTGATCTTTTCACTGTCTCCGCGCCTCTGCCTTTTACAGAATGTCATACAGTTGGAATCAAGTGCTATGAGGTTTTTTCAGATTTGTTTCCTTCACTTAGTAATAATGTTTCCTTCGTGTCTTTCTTTTTTAAAATCCTCACCTGAGGATATTTCTATTGATTTGAGAGAGAGAGAGAAAGCAAGCAATCACGAGTGCAACATCCATGTGTGAGGAAAACATTGGTTGGTTGCCTCCCTTGCGCGCCCCAACCAGGGATCGAACCTGCTACCTACGTATGTGCCCCGACCAGGCATCGAACCTGCAACACTTTGGTGTATGGGACGACGCTCCAACCAAGCGAGCCACCCAGCCAGGGCCTTCCTGTCTTTTTATAGCTTGGTATCACTAAATCATACTCCATTGTCGGTTTGTACCATTTTGTTTATCCCCTTATCTACTGAAGGACATCTTGGTTGCTTCCAACTTTTAGCAGTTATGAATGAATGTGCAGGTTTTTGTGTGGACATAAGTTTTCAGGTTATTTGGGTAAATACGAAGGAGTGTGATTACGGGGTCGTATGTTAAGAGTATGTTTAGTTTTGTAAGAAATTGTCACACTGTCCTTCCTTTGAAGGGCTGTGCCATTTTTCATTTCCACTGGCAGGGAGTGGTGCTCCTGTCGCTCCAGGCCCTCGGCAGCGCCTGACGTTGTCGGTGATTTGGATCTTGGCCGTTCCGGACGGCGTGCGGTGGTGTTGTTGTTGTTTTAATTGGCTTTTCCCTGGTGATGTATGATGTTGAGTATTTTTCCCTATGCTTATTTGCCATCTGTGTATCTTCTCTGGTGAGGTCTCTGTTTAGGTGTTTCACCCAGTTTTTAATCGGGTTGTTTTCTTACTGTTATTTTTTTCTATATTTTGGATAACGATTCTTTATCAGACGTGTCTTTTGCAAATGTTTTCTTCTAGTCTGTGACAGATTTGTTTTTAAAGAAATAAAACATCATACAGAAAGTTCATCTCTCCTGTATTTCCCTCGCTAATCCAATTGCTTTCCATCCCTCCTGAAGGGAAGCAATTATCATGAATGTGGGCTATATTGAGTCTAGACTTTTACATATTCACTGCATGGATTTATTAGTAACACACAGTAATGTTTTGTTGCATTTAACAATTACTTCAAAGATCTCATACCGTACCTTATGTATTTCCCCAACTCAGTCTGTGTTGTTGAAAAGTCTATCCATGTTAATACACACAGATATACTATTCACTTTAACTAGTGTAGAGTATTCTGACACGTGCATGTCACACATTTTATATCCATTCCCCGATGTCAGGCATTTGAATTATTTCTAATTGTGTTCTCATGAACAAACCTTCAATCTCTCATTGTGTTTTTGTGAAAGTTTTGCTAGAGGAAGAACCTGGAAGTGGAATTTCTAAGTAATGTGCAGGGTTTTTTTTTATTATACTAGATAATTGCCAAATTACTTTTCCATGTGATCGTGTCAATATACACAAGGAAGTACGTGAGGTTTTTATTTTTCCCTATTCTTACCAATAGTCAGTGTGGTCAGACTTTCAAATTTCGGTCAGTTTAAAGGATGTGAACTAGCATCTCACCGTTTTGTTTGTCTTCGAAACTGTATCTCATTGATTTTACTGTCGAGGCGGAACACTTTTCATACTTACTGGGCATTTTCTCACTTGCGAATTCCCTTTATACCCTTTTCATATCTGTTCATCCCCTTTACCCATTTTCTGTTGGCATGTTTCTTATTAATTTATAAAAGTTGTTCATGGATTCTGGGTGTGAAAGTTTTGTTGGCAGAGATGATATTAAAACTATCGAACAATACAATATAAAATAGCAGTACAGCATAAGTAATTACCAATCAGATAGATGCGATATCCAATGAGAACAAATTGAACTCACAATGACATTTTGTTTTTATTCTAAAATTATAGAAGTTTCTTTATGTCTAGATATTTAATTAACTAGAATTAAAAAAAATGGATATGATGGGAGCTAGGATCAACCCCTTTTTAAATAAGAAAAACCATTCTCCCAACCTCCTCTGTTGACCAGTCCATTACACCTCTACTCTTATGCCTCCTTGGTGATATGCAAATGAACCATATGTATTGGGTCTGTTTTTGGCATTTCTGGTTTGTTTCATTAATTTATTTGTTTAGCTCTTGCTGGTATGACACTTTTCCTTTTATTAACCCATAACTTTATAAAGAATTTTGATGTTTTGTGGAGTGACTCTTCCTCCTTATTCTTTTCCTGAAGTATCTTGGGTGATTGTGGATGTGTATTCTTCCATGTAAATTTTAGAATCGGTGTTTCTATATCCAGGAAACATTCCATTGGGATTTGGATTGGAATGGAATTGAACTTATGGAAAAATTCAGGGAAGAACATTTTATAGTATTGGTCTCCTATCCACAACCATGGTCATAATCAACATTTATTTGGGTTTTCTTTTGATGTTCTTTAAGGACGTTTCTGCACTTTTCCCATAAGGTTTTACAAGTAGTTTGTTAGATGCACTTTGATAGTGACCTTTTGTGAAGTATGTTATATTTTTATAGCTGTCGTGGATTCCGCTTTATTCCTATTTTCCGATTTGTTATCAACTCTACCTGAATGCTATTGATATTTCTATGTTTATCATATGTCTAGCAACCTCCATGTATTCCTGATCAGTTCTAATAGTTTATCTTCAAATAATTACAGCCTTATTTCTTTGGCTAAGAATTAGTATCAGAATGAGAAACTCTTATAAACGAGAAATAGAAGAGAATGTCCTTGATCCAATAAAGGGCGTACACCAAATATTACAGTACACAGGACATTTAATGGTAAAACTTCGTGGTACAATTTCAGATGCTTTCCCATGAAAGTAAGAAGAAAACGGATCCCCGCCCTCTCCGATACTACAGGAGTCCCCCCACCCCTTTTTCGTGGGGGATACAGACTGAGGTCCCAGTGGGTGCCTGAAACCAGATAGTGCTGAACCATGTATGGATATAGAGTATGTTTTCCCCCTGTGCATACACACCTTTTCACTTAATGAAAGCACTTTATGACTTCTCTTTGGCATCTCTGAATCGCCAGCATCACTACTCTTGCACTTTGAGGCCATTTTCAGGTAAAATAAGGGCGACCTGAGCACAGCGTAGTGATGCTGTGACAATCACTCTGATAACCCAGATGGCTACTAAGCGTCTAACAGGCAGAGAGCACGTCTCTCCTTTGCTGGGCAAGGGAGTCATGTTCCCGGTGGGCTGGAGCAGGTACCTTTTCAGAGAGAGACATAGTGGTGGACCTTCTGAATACTTGTATGTCAAAAGTCCCCTTTCTCAGGAGAAATAATTGCTATACTTACTGGGTAGAGGATTTCACTGTTTTTGCTATAAGAATTATATATAAAACATTATTGTACTATCTTTTTTATGGTTACTTATGAGATTTCAATGGCAGTCTGAGTTTTTTTTTTAATTGTTGCTTATCTTGTCCACTTGGAAACTTATACAATATGTATGAAACTTAAAGTTTCATACATTTGCCAAGAAATGTTTACTTTTGATCATTTTCTTACTCCTGCGGATATTTGGTAAACCTTTTCAATGTGAATGATTAAGTCCTTTTTTCAGTGAGGAGAACTTTTCTTCTGTTAATTCTTTGGTTATTCTCTATCATCTATTACTTTCTTTTTTTTTAGACATTTTTTTGGTGTTGATATTTGTTCCCTTGGTTCTATTCTCCATGCCTCCTCTCATTTCTCCCTTAAATTTCAATACTTTGTCTTTTTGTCCTATACTTTGGAAGAATTTCTCAAGGTCAAGTTCTAAAACACAAATCAGTTTTCATTAACATGCATTCTGCTATTACTTCCTCCACCAAATTATTATTTTTGTGATTTAAAAAAAATTCCATTAACTCTCTTGTTCTCAGATTGTCCCAAGGCTCTAAAGAGTAGAAACCTGCTATTTTAAAAAATAAATTTAATTGAGGTAAAATTTGCATATAATAAAATTCACCATGTATAAGTACACCGTTCAGGATTTGACAGATATATACAGCAGTGTAATCATTACCACAGTCAGGTAGAGTGTGTCCGTCACCCCAGAAAGTTCCCTTTGCCCAGTTTGTAGTTAATCCCACCCCTTTGTCCGAACCCTTAGCAATCCCTGGTCTGTTTTCTGTCCCTTTAGTTTTGCCTCTTCTAGAATTTAATGTAAATGGAATTATTTATTCTGTTCTTTGATGCTTGATATCTTTTATTTAGCAAAATGCTTTTGAGATCCATCCACATTGTTGCATGTACTAATAATTCATGTGTTTTATAGATGAGTACTATTTCTTTTTATGGGTATAATACAATTTGTCTATTCACCCATTAATGGACATCCCTCTCCTTAACACAGGTGTGGACCTAGTGAAAAGTGATGGAAATTCATGTACAAGTCATTGATTGTACAAACTTTTGATTAGTCATACAGTAAGTGTATATTTAGTTTTGTAAAAGAACTGCCAACATGTTTTTCAAAGAGGTTGTAAACATTTTGCATTCCCATCAGCAATTTCATTTCTTCTTGAGCGAGCTTTGGTAGTTTGTGTCTTTCAAAAAAAAAGTTTAAAGTCTAAGTTGGAAGCTATTGGAAAGGCATCAGGCCCAGAGCGGGTCCAATTAAGGGCAGTTGTGGTAACATTTTCTGGCTCCTCTCAGCATCTCTGCAGCAACTGTGCTCACGGCAGATACAGCTCCCAGCCTGCAGAGTGACTCCCGATGACTGAGCAGGCAGCTGTGGCCTTACCGGTTGCAACTAAAGCCCCATAAGGGAAGGTGTGTGGCATAGGAGTCTCCTCCTTTGCATTGTGTAAACCCCTTTTCCATAGCTGCTTGCCTGGCAGAGTCTAAGGCTTTTTGCTCAGATGTGGTGAGTGTGTAGGCAGGGGCTGTAGCTGACATGGAAGAAGGGACCTTCCAGGCGTAGGCAGGGTAGGCCAGTGGTAATCTAGGATCCTGTCTTCATGGAATCCGAGTTTTCAGGTGTGTAGGTGATACCCAGCCCCTTATTTTCAGTAATGTGACAAAATTTTCTTTTACCCTAACTGAATTGCCTCAGGGGGAATTCATGAATTAATAAAAGCAGGAAGACAGCCCATGATATAATGATATCACCATCTTACTGGAATTCTATTACATCACTTGTATTAGTTACCTATTGCTGCATGACAAATTACCTAAAAGTTAGCAGATGAAAACAACAAACATTTATTTATCTCTCATAGCTGAGGCACCTAGGTGCTGCCTGGCCAGGTGGTTCTGGCTCAGCATCTCCCACAAGGTTGCAATCAAGGTGTTGGCTGGAGCTGCCATCATCTCAAGGCTCAAATGGGGTAGGATCCGCTTCCAAGCTCACTCACTTCGTGGTTGGCAGGCCTCAGAAGATCTGTTTCCAAGCTCATTTATTTGGCTGCTGGCAAGCCTCAGTTTGTCACTGCATGGACCTCTCCCCGGGGCTGCTTCCCAACATGGCAGCCGTCTTCCCCTACAGAAAGCAAGAGACAGAACCCAAAATGGAAGCCACTGTCTCTTTATAACCGAATCCCGGTAGTGACATCCCATCATACACGCCATCGTCTATTCCCTAGAGACAAGTCAGTAAGTCCAGCCCGCAGACCCACATTAAAGGGATGGAGGGATACACAAGAATATGAATACCAGGAGGTGGTGATCACACAGCTTCTTACTTAGTTGTTTGTTTTCTAATGTCTTGGTTTGAGTTTCCCCAGAAGCAGACCCTGAAGAAAGGGTTCAGTGGTAAATGGTTTATTTGGGAGAGGATCCCAGAACAATCTGGTAGCAAATGGGGATGAGCGATCAGAAGAGCAAGGATGCTTGCAAAGGGAATGTTTTCAAGCCTGCTACTACTCTGGGCAGCTGGAGCTCAATCCTCCTGGATCTGAGACACAGTAAAGAACAGGCCACAGTGTTATTCCAACCAAGCAAGGATCAAAGAAGCCGGGCTATTTATCTACAAACTCTCCATCTATCATTGGTTGAGGACTGCTTGTAGGGTAATTCATTCTCTGGCACTCCTGTTGCCTTGCACATGCTGTGCGTGCCTCCCCACCCCACCCCATTCCACCCCCTTCTAATCCTACTTGTTAACGGAGGTAAACGCTGACAGGATATGGGTGGGACACCAGCAACGACCGCTGTACCCAGCCTGTGTGGCCTGTGAGCTTCATGAAAGCAAGAGCCATCTGTCTATCATTTTCTTTCCATTGCACTGTCATTATTTAGGATGACACTTAGAACATACTGTTGCTCAACAAATATTTGTTGAAAGAATGCAAGTCACTGATGATTGCTCCCTGAAGGAACTCGCAGTGCAGTGAGGGAGACAGACTCACACAATGCTGTCTAGTGTAGGGGAAGTTCTGCCCCGCAGCTCTTCACGTGGTCCTATGAGAGCAAGGGCTGACTCTGCCTGCAGGTGGAGAAGAGGCTAAGGAAGGTTCATGCGACAGTGGAAGTCTGAGCTACAATCCGCTCCCATACTTGTCTGCACTCCGCCCTGGAAGTTTTATGCAGTCTGAACTTCGGGTGCTCTCTCTGGCCTGCTATCATGTCCGCAAACTTACCATCTGCTTGGCAGTCTGAACGTATGTTAGTTCACTCTCCCCTCTTTTTCCCAACAAACATCACACAGCACAGGGTTTAAAGTCCTTGTGGCAGAGATAATCTTTTCTTGATCTTTGAAAAGGCAGGTACAGTATATATACACACATAACAAATATTTTCTTTATGTATTTTCTGTTTGTAGGGAGTCTAACCCTAATCCAGCACTTATTAAAACAGGACAGGATTTATTAAATTGGTTCAAGTTTATCAAATATGTACAGATCTTTACATAAATTAATTTGCTGGTTAAATATTTGTGAAACTTATTAAGATTTTGGAAGAACTTAAATAATACCTGAGCTGTCCAGCTTAATTTGGCTTAATTTTTTTTTTTAATCTAAGGGGTTGATGAGGCTATGAGGTATAGATGGTCTCTAGATGGTCAGGTGACAGGGGCCATCTCACCAGCTGGGGCCTGACAGCCAGACAGGTGACCCACGGGCACTTTGGGGTGAACTTGTCTGTTCAGTGGGCCTGGAAGATCCTGATGGCGCTGTTTAGGGACAGCCGTTCCTGCCACTGTGTGATGATGTCAGGGCAGAGCTGAGCCCATGGGTGCTTCCTTCTGTTTAATTCAATAATTTATTGAGCCCCCGCCATGTGCCAGGCATGGGCCTCATGGACTTGGAGTTCAAAGTGACCGCAACATGGGCCTAGTCCTCAAAGAGCAGGAATGATAGACCTATATTCATAGGTTTCAAATCCCAGCTTCACCATTTACAGCCTCTCTGACCTTGAAATTACCCATTTCGTTAGATCTTCATGTCCCAGTGCAGAAAATTAAGATAAATATATAGAAGTATTGGAACTATTAAATTAAGGCTTACGAAAACATCTAGCTGAATGGTAATTTCTGCCTCCTGGTTATATCCAGTCAGTAGGTCAGCGCTGACTTCTTTACCACCTGAAGATCTTTGGCTCCATCCACTTTCCACCACCCTGCTCCCCCCGTCACGGTCACCTTCATCTCTCCTGCTTGGTGGGATCCCTGAACTCATCTTTGTCTGTTCCAATCCATTTCTGAGATGGCAGCCCGAGTGATCTTTGTCCAAGAATGATCATGTCATTTCCTGGCTTACAACTCTTTAAGTTCTTTTCATTTCTCTTAGGACAAAGTCCTAGGAGGCCCTGCCCAACGTGGCCTCCTGTGGGTGGGGGTGGGGCACAGTGCTTCGCGCATCTGCATTCAGGCCGGCTGCCTGGGTTTCCAGCATGGCCCTGCCGCTTTGTGCTGTGGCCTTGTCGGTGTGACACATGACCTCTCTCTGGGTCCTCCTCCTCCGCCGTCCTCCTCCCCCCTTCTGGCATGCTATCATGTCCACGAACTCACCATCAGCTTGGTAGTTTGAACCCAAGCCTGCCCTCCCCTCTCCCCCATCTCCTTGGATTGTGTTCCATTATTAATCCTTAGGCCTCAAGTGAAAAGTCACAGTCCAGGAGGCTTTTCCCTGTTCTCCTCCCCTTCAAGCAGCACCCCAGCCCAGACCAGTTCCTCTCTAGTATAGGTACCCAGAGCACCCAGTACCTTTCTTGTGTAACACTCATTGCACTTACTGTCACCTAAATATTTTCTGTCTTCTTGGAAAGAGCCAAGCTGCCTGCATCAGGGATGCCTGTGCACCTTACTCACCTCGTCCACGCACGGCGCCCAGAGGCAGCTGGCACGGAAGGATGATTATTAGCAATAAAACATAGCTGAACTGTCCATAATATACTGCAACATGCTGTAATAGGCTGTTTATAAACTATTATGGGAGCATAGATTCCTGCTGCCTAGAGGTTCAGCCATGTCCAGAAAAACAGGAAGTAGCTGTCGAGACCCCTCCCAGTGGCAGGGAGGTGGCAGCGAGCATTTCGTTTGATGGTGGCAGTGGGCTGTCTGGTGCAGTGTCTGTTTCCTTCATGCCCAGCAGATCCCGGTGACCTTTTAGAGTAGCGTGAACTTTCCTAAGAAAGCAAAGGCCTCCGTCCAGTGCCCTCTGGAGTAGATGGGCTCCCCCCCAGGGCAATGGAGCAGGGAATATGCAAATTGCATAGGCACCTGGATGCTGTGATTGGGTCTAGGCTCTACGAATGTTTCATTTCCTGCAAAGTGGTATGTAAGAAATAATTCTGCAACAGGCAATCCTCTCTCTCTCTCTCTCTCTCTCTATATATATATATATATATATATTTTTTTTTTTTACAAATTATAGTCTCTTCAAAGATTTCGTTGTATATTTGCAATGACTCTGAATTTGGCTCCTAACCTTTTAGTTACTGTAGGACTCTCTGTCTTGGGAACTGTTAAAAAAATGAAGTACTCTGTGGAAGTATAACACTGCAGTGTATCCTTTGGTGATCCATATAATTGCCCTGCAATTAAACCTGAAGTAAAGAGCTGATGGTTTTGTGTTCTCCCACTGCCCCTTACCAAGGGTGCACCTGTTGCAATGCAGTGGGCAGGAAGCTTCGGGAGGATCTGAAAGTTTATGCTCCTAGGGAGTCTGAGCTCTCATCAGCAAGCTGGAACATATACAACCAAGAGAAAAATAAATTCCAAGACTCCAAAAGTAGAATAGATGTAGTGTGAGATGTGTGTCTTAACCTGGTGGGATGCAGCAAAGGGAGTGAGTAACCAGACCGGAGTGCAACTGCTTAAGTTGGGCTGAACTGTGAGCATCTTTCTAGGTATGGAGAGAGGATATTGTAGGTGTGGTGAGGAGTCTCGGGGAGTGCACCGGGGGGCTGATGGGAGGTGAAAGGCAGGAAAACCAGCAGTGGGGGAGGAGCAAATGGGAGTGGGTGGTCATGGGGTCAGGGTCACAGTGCTTGGGAACCAACCCCCCACCCTGCCCCCCAGCTGGTTATGTGGATGATATCACAGGTCGAAGGGTGGAGAAGGCTGGTTTCCTTCAGGCTCCTTCATTCGGCAAACACTCCCTGAGCATCTACTTGATTTTAGAGTCTGCGTTAGATGCTGAGGATACAAGGAACATGATACGAGGGGGACCCCAAAAAACCCGGGGATTTATTTATAAAAATGTATATTTATTCTTATATGTTTAAACTTTAGTCACCTTCAAATACTTTCCATTTGCTGCGATACACCTATTGAGATGTTCTTTCCATGGCTCCAAAGAGTTTTTGAACTTGTCAGTTTTGGAGCTTTTTAGTACTACTGCTGCTTTTTGTTTCACCTCTTCCACGTTGGCAAAATGTTTCATTTTAGTACCTTTTACATCCAGGGAAACAAAAAAGAAAGTCACTCCAGGCAACATCAGGTGATTTGGGAGAGTGGGGCCGGGAGGTCATGCCATTTTTGGTCAAAAACGCTGAATATTCAGTGCACTGTGGGCAGGTGTTATCATAAATCACCCATCATGAAAGAGGCAAATGTGATGAAAGAGTCTTCAAAAAAAATTCACTGAAGCCAAACACAGCCTCTTACAATGCCAGCTAGCAAACTGATATAGGTGGGTGCCTAGACCACTCACCTAGCAGGGAAGCCTGGACTACAAGGGACCCACCCTCCTGAAGAGAATGCCTTTTGTTTGGGCCCCCCTTGTACACCATCCTCCTTTTAGAGGAGCGCAGGGGCGAGTCAGGGCAACCAGGAACGGGAGTCTACACCGCAGTCTGCTGCAGACTGGGACAGAGCTGTTCGGTGCAGCCGCCGGCGGAGGGACTCCAAACCGACTTCACAAGAAAGGTGCCGTGTGGCTGGGATGCATGTAACCACAGGCAAAAAAGGTGCTTCAGGCAAGAGGAACAGTATCCCAATGGCTTAGAATTCTGAACGAGCCTAATTTCTTCAAAGCAGGAGGTTCAGAGTGGCTAGAGCTTTGCATGGGGGCGGGGTGCAGTGGGTGGCAGTGGAGAATGGGAATTATCTGGAAGCTGGACTCAGTCTGGAGCCAGAGGGGCTGGCTGGGGAGTCCAACAAGGGAGCAGCATGTGCTCTGGAAATGCTGTGAAGGACAGAGTGGAGCCAGGCGGAACCCGGGGCAGGGCCTGCAGCAGCAAGGTTTGGTGACGGTCCCAGCCACCAAGTGGCAATGGGGGGGATCTGGAGAAAGGGTTGTTTTTGAAGCCCCACTCCCTGTGGTTTCTAACTTTATCTGGAAAGAAGCCCTTTGACTCCTATTTCCATCAGCCTCCTATTGAATGCAAATTCCAGTTCCCTTCCTTCAGCCTTCACCCTCCTTCCCCTGCAGAAGTTGAAAGCTGCTTAATAGGAGAATAAACACAATGGACTCCACTTGAGGGGAAGACCACTGATGTGGGTCCTTGCAGCGCTGGCAGCACAGGCCAAGGTCAGCGTGTGGGTGACGCGCACGGAGGGGCTCTCGGAGGCCAGTCTTTGCCTGCTTTCCTCCCGACTCCACTGCGGGTGCAGCGGGGCCGTGCGCTGCCTCTGCCTGGACTTCCACGCACTCGCAGGGGTTCGCTGCGTGTGGGCTTCAGACGATGGTTCTGTGGCCAGCGCAGAGGGCGGACCCTTTTAGGAAGGCCTGCAGCTCTCTGCAGTCATCAGAGGAGGGAAGAGGCACTGGCCTTTGGCTGCCTGGCCCAGGCCAAGGCTTTCTGTGCCTCTCAGGGTGGGATGGAAGGTTCGAGACAGCAGTGCCGTGGGAGCCGCAGAAAGGTAGTGAGAGACAGTCAATTGCTCTCCAGGGCCTGTGACAAGCAGCTTGTTTCAAACAGGATCTTACCCGGTGCTCTAGACAGGGTGGGGCTACGGAACAGCTCAGGCCCTGGCCAGCTGGGATGGGACCTGGCCTTTGTCTTTGGGCCGGAACTCAGTGATGCGCTGGGGCAGAAACAGGGCGGAGAGAGGAGCTGCATTCTCTGAGGAGGAACTAAGATGTCCCTCCTCACCCAACCCACCCTTCACTTCCTAGCCTGGCAGTGCTGGGGGCATTGAAGGCAGCATTTCAAACACTACTTTTATCTGGGACAAAATGCATCTGTAATCCGGCAAGGAGATCGAGCAACAGCCATTGGTGCCTCAAATAGATTATCACACCAGCAGAACCAAGGTCCTGAGGGAAGGCACCAGACTCAGAGGCAGGGGCTTACCTGTAAGGAAGGCAGCCCCAGCAGAGACTCGGAGCTGGGAGTACAGGTGGCCAAGTGTGCACAGAGAGGGTGAGGGAAGGAGGACCGGAGACTTCCGAGTACAACTTCGTCTACCCTGAAGTGTGCTGAGACCCAGCTCAGGTGGCTGAAGGCCTGGATTCCTAGTCATGCTGTCTGCACTGGGACCCTCATCTGCTGCTTTCTCCTGCACAGTGTGGCCACCCGTTTGGGGCTGCGACCCCAAAGTCGCCGTGGTTATCAACGGGGAGGGCGCAAGCTGACGTATGAAAAAAAGCTTTGTTTAGCGTCCTTGACATCACTAACCACACACTAACCACGGAGCCTTGCGGCATTGAAGCGCCCTGTTTGTTCGGAGCTGTAATAGGTGGGCTTTGTTCACGTAGGTCCCTAGCACTGCTTACCCTGTGTTTTGAGTCAAAGTGGTTGTGTGAAGGATTCTCCACCTCCTTTTCCCTTTCTACAAAGGAGTTGTTTTCTCACTCACCTTTCGAGACTTCCCAGCAGCTGAATAGCACTTGCGGTATTTGAATGTCATATAATAGGCATTGTCACCAATCGAGAAATGTCCTTTTCCGTGTTTCTGAGTGCTGCTGGACTTACTTTTGCTCTGGCATGTGTGCTCTGCTTCCTCATGATAAAGTATTTGTGAGCAATTTCTGAAAACGTTCGTCCCCACCTTTTTGAAGCAGAAGTGTCCTTGCGATGCTGTGTGGGAACTGCGGTTCCCCTGGGAAACCACTGTGGCCATCCCCTCCCGTAGACCCCAGGCAGGGTCAGCTGAGTGCTGGCCTGAGCTGGTCGATGTGATTTACGAGTGGCCGCACTCCAAAGGGGGTCGGGTGGTGGTGGGGGGTGGCGTAGAGAGACTGGTAATGCCATCTATGGCGAGGTGGGGATAGAAGAAGAGACACCATTTGTAGTTCTAGTCACGTGTTCTATATAAAATGAACAGGGGCGGGTTCCATAGGAACATTTCGCTTCGCTTCTCATAAAGATTGCCTTAAGTAGCTTCAGTTACAAAGTTGTGGCAGTTTGCTCTTAGTGTCAGAAATCTTTGGTTGCGTGTGGTTTACGTGTTTGGGTTCATGTTAATGGTATGGAGTCAGGAATTGGGATAAATGTGAGAGTAAGAAGTCAGGATCCCTGAACTATCTATTTTAGTCAAGTTGTGCAAAAAGAGTTTTGGTTCCAATGATGTCTTAGTTCAAAATGATGCCTGGCCAATAGACTCTGAGAAAGCTTTCACGAAAGAGCTCCTAAAACATTTATGAACATTAAAAATGGAGTGGCAGACAGCCAAGTGCCAAAATTTAAGATGAAGCTGTACTGCCCATAACAAAGAGCTGCATAGATAAAGGCCAACACATTCTTGGCTATGGGAAACAGAGGCGACCTGAAAAGACAGGTAGAAGGCCCTAGGTGCCCTCCTTGACCTCATCACTCTGAGGCATGGAGTTTTACCAGCGCCAACCCAAAATTTAGACACTGGGGGAGTTGACGTCTTCTCTCCCATTTCTTTCTACCCTCCATCATTTTTTAAAAACAATTATATGTAATAACCCTTTGCAAATGAATTGAGTTCTTGGTAGAAGTGACATTTTGTTAATCCTCATTCGAGGACATTTTTTCACTGCTTTTTAGAGAGAAAGGAGGCTGTAGGGGGGGGAGGCATGGGGGGGAGGGGGGTGAGAGAGAGAGAGAGACATTGATCGAGTTGCCTCCCTTAGGTGCCCTGACCAGGGACTGAACCTGCAACCTATGTATATGTCCTGACTGGGGATTGAACCCGCAACATTTTGGTCTGTGTGGTGATGCTCCAACTAACTGAGCCACCGCAGCCAGGGACAATTTCATAAATACTTGAAGTCAGAGATTCCCAGAAAATAACTAGGTAGGAAGTGGAATAAGGGATTTTGGAGGCACATGGTTTTCTAAAGAACCCAAAAGTGAAACACCGTAGGCTGTGCTAAGAGAAGCATGAGCTGAAAACTGTTGCATTTCATTAGCTACCTCATTTCAGAGGATCAGAGAACCAGACAGTGGTTTTATAGATCAATTGTTCTCAAAGCATCATCCTGGGCAAGAGGCATCATCTTAGAACTTGTTAGAAATGCAAAATTGGAAATCTGGGGATAGGGGTCAACAATCCATGGCTTAACATTCCAGGTGTTTTGGATGCATGCTAAAACCTGAGAGCTACTGTAGTAAATGAAGCCATTTCAAACAACAGAGGTGATCTAGCAGAGGCGAACTTGCTATATTTGGGAATTAAATGTGGAGATGTGCCATTAGCCTGCTCCCCAGCTATGGAAGTGATTGAGACGAGATTGCCAAGTGCATTTAGAAATGAGTCAATTCACCATGTCTTTTGATAAATTCTAAAGGTAGATACAGTTTACCTTGTTCAAGGATAGGTAAGCACTATTAATACATTGTGAATAAAGAAAGACTTAAGAGAATGCACATTGCTAAAATTTATCAATGTCAGGATTCAGATTTAGAATTTAGAAAATTCTTTGACATCTTCAGTAGAGTCCAAATCAATATGGATAAAAGAAAAACGCTGTAGGATGAGGTAAGAAAGAAAGATGGACAGAGATGGAAGAACAGAACCACCCCTCCTAAAACTTTAGATGTAAAATGGAGTCAATGGAGAACACTAAATAACATAGTAGAAAATCATATTGCTTTGAAGGACAAACTTTAAAGGCTGTCTAAGAGTGCAGAGGGAAAAGTGGATAAAAACTACGAGAGAGAAATGATAGAAATGGCGGATAGAATAAAAGAGCCGACACCTGAATAATTGGTGTCTCTGAGGTAAGGGATAGAATAAATAGAAAAGAGCAAAACCCACAAAATGTAAATGTGTAATGAAAGAAAACATTTTTGAACTGAAGAAAGACTGTAGGTAGATTTTGAAGACTATTCCTGACAAAACTAATGAAAAGAAAAACATAACCTAGACCTTCTGACAAAATCCTTGAATTATGATGGTGATGGGAAAAATCCTAAAAGGTCCACTAGGCCACCTGCAAAGAAACAAGCAAGTTCAGCTTTAGACTTCTTAGCTACATTAGGTTTCAGAAAGTACTGAAGAATCGTCTGTAGGATTTTGAGGGTGAATACTTTGGATCCAAGAATTTAAAGCTCAGTCATACTGTCTTTAATCTGTGAAGGGATAGCCTTGGCTATCCTAAGTTTAGAAATGATACTTCATATGTTCATCTTGAAACGTTACTCAAGATGTTTCTCTCAGAGAGAGTCCTTAGAGAGAAAACAACATTAAAATAATAGTAATAATAATCACGATAATAACAACAACAAATACGTACAGTGTTTGCTACGTGCCAGGCACTGTTCTCAGTCCTGTATTCACATTAGCCGACATAAACTTCACACCACATTATGATGCATGTTCTCTTAACATGCCCCTTTTACAGATGAGCTGAGAGCCTGAGAAGCCAAGTGACCGTACCCAGGTTGCGTGCCTGGTTGATGGTGCAATCAGTACTTGGATGGAGGCCGTCTGGTGCCGGGGTCCTACCTCCTCACCCTCACGCCACATCACCTTCCTGTCCTACAAGGCTGGTAGTCAGCTCCAAATGTGTTTGTTACAGATAATAGCATGTAATTTGCTTTTTACGTATGATTATAAAAAGGAATGCAAAGGTCTTATTCTTAAAAAAGAATATAAAATAATATAAAGTAATTATAATCTGGGCTTACAAGCTTACGTAATATAATTGAACAGCAAGACATTTGTGTGTTATGAGTATTGTCTCTCCCAGCATTCTGGGAAATCACAACCCCTCCTTGTGTCCTAAACTTCTGCTCTTAAATATGAGAATCACAAAATATCACAAAATATACTGTTTCAATCTTGAATCTTAGAATTAGAGAAATACACCCTTTGGGTTGCTCTTGAAAAAATTTAAAGGTAACAAATACTAGACATAAAATCTAGAAAAGTAAATGTGAAATGTATAAATGTATAAATGTACAAATGACAGAAAGCAAGACCAAATAACAAAGCAAAAGAAAAGTAAAGCTTAAAACAAAACAAAAAATGTAGCACCAACTATATCAGCAAAAACAATAAATATGTTAAACCTGTCTATTATAACATAAAGACTCTCAGAATGCATCTTAAAATATGGTTCCCAGGAGACATATCTGTTAAAAAATAGTGACATGATATGAATAAAAATGAACAAACAGGCAAAGATAGATCAGGCAGATGTAAACAAACAAACAAAAACCAAACATATGTTCTTAGCACTGAAGTGGAGTCAAAGTCAAAGATGGTAAAACAAACTTACTTTTGCCTTCAGTGGTGTGTTGGGGCTGGCTGGTGCTGGCTTGCGAGAGCCGGTTGTGTCCAGCTCACCCCATCGCTGAACCCAGGGACCTCACGTCAGCAAGCTGAAATTCACCATGCTGGGGACATTTACCACGCGGAACTGGCAGAGGCTACAAATCAGAGCTTTTAAGTTTTTTCCTCAGCCAGCCAGTTTACTACTACCACCACCACACTGGTTACTTTATACTAATGAAGAGTAAAATTCACTAAGGAAATAATGCATCATATATTTCTATGTACCATGAACAGTGCATTGAAGTATATCAAGTAAAATTACTGGGTATACATAAAGAAATCAATGGAAAAACAATAGTATTAAGTAATGATACTGTTTCTCTTTTGATAGAATAAGTCTGCAAACTATGAATATATGTAGAGACTTTGAATTATATGAAGAATTTGGTAATTTAACAAATAGGCAGTTATCAGTGTATAACATGTGTTTGCTCTTTTCCAGCATCCATTCAATCTCTAAGCCTCAACCAAAAATCTCAGCAAACTCCTAAAGGTATAATATGGTATAGGCTAGCTTCTCTGGTTATACTGTAATAAAACTAGAAGTTATTAACAAAAGTTTAAGTTAAGAAAAAATATACCTAACCACTTGGAAAGTTGCCCCAAATAAACAACAAAAAGCAACAATGAAAGCTCCACTGAAACCCAAAAATAAGAAAACAATATTACAGCCTCTCTCAATAGCTTGTAAGTAAATGAGAATATTAAAATTTCAATTATGTGTGATTTAGAAAATAACAAGAACACTACATATCAAATCTCATTGGATGCAACCAAAAACAATAACAGAATTAAAATTCATTGTCTTAAATGCTTTTGCTATTAGGTAAAAATTAATGAAAATAAATGAATTGCATTTCAGCTCATGAAATTAGAAATAGAGTTAACAAAAATAGTCCCAAGGAAAGAAGTTGATGGAATTAATAAAGGTAAAAGCAGAGATTCATAAATTTTTTAACAGTTAGAAGGGAGTGTACTTAGTAAATAGATCCAAGATCTAGGAATTTGAAACCAAAATGTTACTAAAACTCAGAAAATATAAGTGAAAAAACTCATAGTGTAGGAATCAGAATAGAATGTAATTAAATATGTAGAAAAAGTTAAAAAATTTAAGAGTCTGCTAGCTAAAATTCTTTACTAATAATTATAAAAATTATGTCAATGTAAAACTCAATAAAGTAATGATCAAAAAAGTTGAAAAAGTTTTCAATTACCTTAAGTAAAGAAAGTTTCAAGGCCTTTTTATGTTGAGTATTTTCAAGCTGTTCAAGAATAATGACTATATTTTTAAAGTACTTCTAACAATGAAAACAGTGTATAAGTTTGTGATCTAGCTTCCCAAGCAAGCATAATCCTATTCCACAACCTGACAAAGAAAACAGCCAAAGTTAACAACCAATCTCTTTGCAGATCTATCTATTATGAACATGTATGATGAGCATAACCTAAGAGAAGTACATGCCATATTAGCACATGAAATCCACCAGTAAGTTAAAAAATACACTATGGCCAAGAATTTTTATTCCAGTTATATTGGGTTTTTCCATCTCGAAACTCTCTTACTATAATTAACCACAATAGTTCAGAAAAGAAAAAAAATACACATCATTTTAACGGGTGGTGAGAAAGACTGACAAGATTAAGCAACTCAACAGCATAAGTGTGTTTTCTTTATGTGCTGCAGGTTACTATATTTTTTGGACTATAAAACACCCCCGCCCCCGCCGCCAAATTTGGGAGGAATAATGGTTGTTAATGCTGCCGTTGAATTCTGTTTACACTTACATTGGTGAAATATTATGTTATTAAATAAATTGTTTTCCTCCTCTAAAACCTAGGTGCGCCTTATGGTCCAAAAATATGGTACTTATTTTACATCAACATTTAGCATCACCAACAGTTTACAACACTTGAGGAAGGCCCAGTAAATATCACTCTGCCTGTTTCCACTTCTACCTTGTCATTGTTCTCTCATCCTGCCAAAGTCTAAGACAAGAAAAAGAGCTAGGGGTATAGAACTGGAATGGACTCAACAAAGCTATTATTATTTTCAGGTAATATGATTATCCATCTAAAAATATGTCAGATAAAACATTGTAGAATGAATTATGGAGTTCAGGAGTGTACTTCTATGTAAAGCAAATGAAAATAATAATTTGCTTTCATATCTACCATAGAATCTACTTATTAGGAAATCGATAAGCATTATATCAATAATAGCAAGAAAAATCTCTAAGATATCTAGGAAAAAGCTTATTGAATTAAAACCATAGAATGTTATTGAAAGACAGAAAATCTGAGTGAATGAATAAAAATAATGTTTAAAGATATCAATCTGTAGATTTAATTCAATTTCAATCAAAAATTTCAAAGGATTATAGCTGCTTAATCTCTTCTCTACCTTCCCCTAGAATTAACAGTAAAGCACCTGGCCTAAAACCTCTTGTTTAGGAAAGGAGGGAGGCGCCCTGTTCCCGTTGTAAAGCGTCCCTCTGTACTGTGGAATTGACCTCGTTCCTCACTCCCTGAGGCTGAGGTAAGGTCAAGGCCTCCAAGGCCCCACGAGGCAGCTCAGGCCATGCTGTAGGTTGTTGACTAGCCCCTGCATCTACTGTGCTTGTGTCATTGCCCTTTTCCTTCCATGCAGCGAGGACCAGAGAGTAGAAAGCACCTACTTTAACAGTGACTACGATGGGAACAGATTCCCTCAGAAGGGGATCTTGGGGCAAGATGGCCCCATGACCGACCTGCTGGTGCACGGCAGTAAAGGCTCTTAGCCCTGCTGTCTGTCCTTCTGATAATGGGTCTCCTAGTTTTGGACCTGGTTCTGAATAGGTGAGTGACAAGGTGAAACAATGGCCCTTGGAAATGGATTTTGTACAGGGAAGAGTGCTGGTAATACGTCTTCAGAATTTCAGGATATGGTTGTGATGGAAACTCAATTTTAGCAAGCCATTCACACCACACGCGATTAGCTATTTGCAGGAGCGACACCATTTCTTAATGGATTGGATATGCAATGGTTGTCCAAAGTGTCCTACCATACCCCAGGCTGTATTCCCAGAAAGACATGTCTGGCATTAAGTACCAGTCATTTAAGGTTCCTTAACCTCTTACTCAGTCACCCATTCAACGTCTATGGAGCACCCACCAGTTCTAAAGGGTGTAAGACGGTCCTGGTGAGTGGTTCAGGCGGCTCACTGAGAAAGGAGCCAGAAAAGAAATACCTGTCCATTTTTATGCATGAGAGAGAGACAGACAGACAGAGAGACAGAGACACAAAATATTAACATCTGGGCATTATTTTGGGTCATCAATATGACCATTAGTAATTAGCAAATTGTGCGGTTCCGATGCTATAGCTCAGCCAGGATGTGGCCTTAGACCAGTTTCTTATACTGAAGGGAGTAAATAAGTCCTGGGGGATTTTATAAGAATTAGAGATAATAGATGTCTGGCTTGGTGCCTGGCTCCTGTTCCTTTTTTCCCTGGAGTGGAAAGTGGCAATTCATCCCATTCCTTTTGCTCTTACTTTATGTTCATTACGTGACTTTCTTGGCACAATTTGCTCCTCTGAGGCAGTCATTCCAGGTGAGAGCTCTGAATGGCCAATGCGAGTGGTCCTCTAAGACATATTTCCCACGGTAAATTGATAAATCAGTGAACATATTAGTGTTCTGGTTGGCAAATGAGGCTCCTGCTAATTTGATTACAGGAGTAACTTCCCCAAAGACAACCTATTCCAAGTGAACAGGTTCAATCACGTTTTAGGATCTCTGACTCTGAGGACTCCAGTGCTAACTCACACCTGCAGGAACTGCCTGCTCTGAGGGCCAGCCTGAGTAGGAGCAGCTTCGCTCTGGAGCTCCCGCCTGAAAAGAGACCCTTGGTCTGGGGATGTGACGTGGACGGTTGAAACAGGAGTGCCCTGGGGACAGATGCCCAGGTTGACCCTCGGGCGATTGACCAGGGAAGAGCTAAAACTGGCCCGAGCTAAGATGATAGCAATGGGCGTTGAAAGAAGGAAAGAAAGAAGGAACCGAGAAAGACTCGATAGAGTTTAGAACCATAACTTTGTACAATTTCACAGTTGAGGATTATCCAGGTCAAACCCCTTGTTTTTCACCCGTGAGTCATGAGACCAAGGTGATGTGCTCTGGTTCTGTGTCAGGTATGGCTGCGCAGGGCCCTGGTGGACGCGCTGCCTGACGGGCCTCCTGAGTGGTTCTATTATAGCCTCAAGTGTTTTTGCTAAAACACATTGCATAATAGCTGTCTCAAGTACACCCAGGCATGGCTTGAGCTATGGATACATACTCTGGGTGTATTAATCAAATTTAATAGACCCCAGTGTTTGAAACAATGCCTTAAAATTTTTTTTCAGAGGCAGCACAGAAGTGGGACATTGTACAGCAAATAAAAATGTTGCTACAATGCCTGTAAATCAGAGCTTTAAACTATGTTTCAATTATCCTTCTATTATCCAGCTGGTATTTAAGCATGTTTATTATTCAAATCAGCAGCGAATGTGCTGCTGTTGTGTAAACAACTGTCACTTGCCGAAACAATGATTAGGAGGCACCATCCCTTTCAGGTGTACTCAGGAGTACTTACACCCCAGGCACTTGTATTTAAATATCATGTAAACACAATGCTTGAGTGACTACTTTCACTCCTGTTCCCAATGCCTCATGCCAATTCTATTACATTAAGAGGGAAATCTATTAAATTTTTCATTTATACACATCCGTACACTGTTTTTACCCATTGTATCATTAAGGCTTAGATTAATATAATAGATATGCTGAGAGATACAGTGTGCATTAAAACAGCCAGTTCAAAATAAAAGCCAATTTCTCTGCATTATTTGGGGGTGTTAGAAAGCTTTTGTGAAAACAATGCAAGGAAAATTATTTTCTGAATAAAAAGCATGACGCGGAGAAAAGAAAAATTTGGCCCCCAGAAAGAGCAATCTTGAAGCTTTATTAGCTCCATTACCAATTCAGCATATAAAAAAGGTAGAGAGCCAGAAAATAGGACATTTGTAGAATGAATCTGTGTCTCCTTTGAAGGTTTCCCGCTATTACTGGGAGGGTGTGTGTGTGTGTGTGTGTGTGTGTGTGTGTGTTGGGGCAGGTTTGTGGGTGATATTTGCTGGGCAGAGCTTGGAATTGCTACTAGATTGTGTTCCCAAAGAGTTTTTCCTTTTTTTCTTAAGCCTCAGTTTCCACATATAAACCAGGAAGACAAATTTTGAAACAGAGAGCATTGTACATGGTGAGGAATTATAATCTGATCAATTGATTGGTACTACAGGGACTTTGCATTATCTGAGATATATTCGGAGGGCTCAATAAATTCTTGTTGATTGGCTTCATTTGCTAACATGCAACTGATATCTCCTGTGCTTAGGAAGCCACTGACAAAAAGTGGTGGGTGCTAGAGAGAAGTGGGTAACAATAGGATTTTGATTTGGGATCGGAAAGGCACACTCGGCAAATTCATGGAATGGGGGGGTGGGGTGCAGCTTGAATGCTTGGCAAAATCTTCCAAGTGGATTTTAAAAGAGCTGTGAGTTTGTGTGTGAATAATATCCAAAATATTGCCTTTTGGCTCTTCTGGTCAAGGTCACTGGCTGCATAAGTAAACATGGCTTGCTTCTTCACACAACCTCATTGAAATTACAACTAAAATATAGAACAACCATCATCCAGAACTGTTCAGGAATCAAGCTGAATGGAAGTCTGACAAATAAGAATGAAAGAAACCACATCCATCCAGACTGGTAGGAGGGACAGAGATGCAGAATGGGCTGGTCCCACACCCACATGTGGTGGATAAAAATTTGGGAGGGATATCTGAGGAGTAAGGAGTCTCAGCCTCACTCTAGGCCCCCTAGCCCAGGGTTCCAGTGCCAGGAAGATAAGACCTAGTAGCTCCTAGCTGCAAAAACCAGTGGGGGTTGATTCAATGGAAAAAACTTCTAAAGTTCCAAGCCGTTCCTTTTACAGAACCCATACACAGGGTTACTCAGACTCATTTTCTCTGAGCTCCAGCACTAGGATAACAGCTTGAAAGGTACCAGGGGTATACAGGGAGGAACTGAAGTGTTTGGCATCAAGGCAAGAGCTGGGGACAACTTCCTCCCAGACACAAAGGCAGGTAGAGGTCATTGTCCAATTTCTGAACCTTCCCCCCACAGAGCCACAGAGCCACAGAGCCACAGAGCCTGCAGGTGGGTGCCATATCTGAGACTCCATAAACCTGACTCATGCTGTTTGTCCAGTCCTGGAGATCCCCTGAGGCTCCATCCCACCCAACTAATGGGCCCTCCCAAACTGTTAACAGTGACCTTGCCATATGAATGCCTTGTCTTGGCTCATGCTTCACAACTTCCTAAATCCTTTCAAACAAGCAACAGACAGCCTCAGTGAATGCCCAGACCCCCATACCCCTTGCTGAGTGGCCCCAGGCCCAGGACTACTAGCAGCCAGCCTAGATTCACAGCTTAGCTTTGACTGGGAATCTCCAAATCATTCACAAGTAGTAGCCATCCCAGATTGCTTTATATCTCAGGCAGGGTGGCCCTGGGCAGAACACAGGTCAGGGCTGACCTTGGCCTACACTACTTGGGAAACCCCAGAGCCTGTGCACCGATTGGACAGCTACAGACCACATCAGAGCACCACCACCCTGCCCCTGCACAGCTGATCCTCCACAGAGGGAGGAGGTTGGTGGCCGGTGGTCACACCCAGTCCTTGTAAGACTGACCTGGGTACATCCCTCCCATTGACCTGCCAACAGCAACCAAGGCTCAACCACCAGAGGAGGGTGTACTCAGCCTACACAACCGACACACCTCGAGTGTTGTTTACAGGGAAACAACAGTAGAGTGAATAAAGCTGAGAATCAAATCAATGTTTAGAACATAAGGAAGCAAAAAACAGCCAATCAGAACAAGAAGAAAAAAGAATCTAAAAGAATGAGCATAGTATAAGTAGCCTCTGGGACAACTTCAAGCATTCCAACATTTGCATCATGAGATGCCAGGAGAAGAAGAGAAAGAGCAGGAAATTGGAAATCTATTTGAAAACATAATGAAAGAAAACTTCCCTAATTTGATGAAGGAAATAGAGGCGCAAGTCCAGGAAGCCCAAAGAGTCCCAAATAAGATAGATGCAAAGTGGCCCACTCCACGACATATCATAATTAAAATGCCAAAGGTTAAAGAGAAACTCTTAAAAGCATCAAGAGAAAAGAAGTTAGTTACCTATATGGGAATTCCCGCTAAACTATCAGCTGATTTCTCCAAAGGAACTTTGCAGGCTAGAAGGGACTAGCAAGAAATATTCAAAGTCATGAAAACCAGGGATCTACAGCCCAGATTGCTCTACCCAGCAAAGATACCATTGAGAATTGCAGCACAGGTAAAGTGCTTCCAAGACAAGAAAAAACTAAAGGAGTTCATTATCACCAAACCATTATTATATGAAATGTTAAAGGGACTTATTTAAGAAAAAGATCAAAATTATGAACAATAAAATGGCAACAAATACATATCTATCAACAATTGAATCAAAAAAACAAACTAAGCAAATAAGAACAGAGAGAATCATGGGGACAGAGCCTTTTGATGGTTGTCAGATGAGAGGGGGATGGAGGAGAATGAATGAAGAGGTGAGGAAATTAGGAAGTACAAAGGGGTGGAGAATAGCCATGGGTATATAAAGTGCAGTATAAGAAATGGAGTAGCCAAAGAACTTATACGCATGACTTAAGGGCATGAACAATGGAGTGGAGATTGCCTGAGGGAGTGAGGGGTGCTGGGTAGAGGGGGGGAAGCAGGAAAAATTGGGACAACTGTAATAGCACAATTAATAAAATATAATTAAAAATATTCCTTTTTGATTTCAAAATGCAATCAATTCCTACCTCTTTAGAATCTGTAATAGATAGGGTGGCCATAAAATTTATCATATAGCTTGGGACATTTTAAGAATGGGTGCGTTAAGTCATAAATGCCTGCACACCCGGTGTAAACCAGCACTGTCGGGAAAACCTGGGCCTGAGATTGCTGTAAAATCACACAGCTGAAGTCTAAATCTGGCTAAGAACTAAAGCAAAGAAGCAGAATGAAAAATAGTGACTCAAGGGCCTCACTATACCCCTTTCTGGAGGTTGGTTAGTGTTTTTTCATTAAAGAAAAATAGTTGATATTTTTGTGAGTAATGAGAACCCACAAGGCAAGTAATACTCGACTTTCAGATAACCCAAAAAGCAAGTCCATTTTTATGCATTATGTATATTAGCCAATAGCTGTTCACTTTTCAAAATAATTATCCCATAATGAAAAGACTTACTGGATTCCTAATCAGCAACTTATTTTTGTATGTGATTTAATTTATTCAAATCTTGCTAGAGAATATCTGTTGCACAAATGCAAAGTCTTTACACTTTACACAACTTTAATTTCTTAGCATGGACTTGAGCTCCGTCAGCAGAATCAAATGATGACCCTTGGGATCCACACATATGGCATCTCACCAAAAAATACCAACTCTTAGTTATTGGATAATTTGGACCTTGGCTAATGAATTTTAAAATTTTCTGCCCCTCAGCAGACAACATCCAGATATTGGGAATTTTAATGCTAATGTACGTATAAAAACTATTTTAAACACTTAGATAACTGATTTTTACACTGACATCTCATGATTCCTACAGCTATTTTTAGCTCTTTTGTATTTCTTTTATGGAAGCATGTAAGCACATGCTTGAGTTTTTTTTCATTGGTGGAAGAAAAATATCACTATGTTTGTTTTATACATTTATGAAAAGCAGAATATCTGGCTTCTTTCCTATCTGGGCGACTGATTTCTCACAACTTGGTCTCTAATATGTCGAGTTGCCTGTTTGCCAACAACTTCTTGGGTTCCTGTTTACAGTAGGGTGCTAATTGTTTACTGGAGGCCTAATTGCCAAAGTGATTTTGGGCAGCATTGTTATGCCTCTTGGTGTAACGCTCTGCACCAAGGGAGTTCCCTTTTCATTTACGGGCCCTGTCAGCTCCCAAGCCCCATACGTTACCTCAGGGGCGTCAAACTCATCTTCACCGGGGGTCACAGCAGCCTCGCAGTTGATGTCAAAGGGCCAATGTAATTTTAGGACTGTATAAATGTAACTGCTCCTTAACTGTTAAGTGAGAGCTCAGTGCTGCCGCCAGGTGGAAACAAGGCGGAGGGCCAGATTCGGCCCCCCAGGCCTTGTGTTTGCCACCTGTGCGTTACCTGCACTGTCCCTAAACAAGTTCCCTCCACTAGGTACTCCGTGGTAATTCCGTGCCAATCCCTGGATCCTAAATACCTAAAACAAACCCTTCAGTGTCTACCTGACTTCTTTTACCCAAAAGTGAGACACTTGGATCTTTGTCATTTAGCCCATTTGATGGAGGTAAGCACGGTGTGGTTTGTTTTTTTTGTTGTGGGTGGAACATCGAGAGGGTTTCTCCTGAGGTGTGTCCTACACTCCCAAACTTAACGTTGTGGAACTCCAGGCGGGGTTTACCGGCCAAACCATAGGCGTAACAAGGTTGGTTGTAAAAGTAGCCAAAGCAACACGAATTGCGCCTGCTGGTTACTCTGTCACCCTCTGTCCTGGCGGATGGTGACTCCATCAGTCTCTTTGTCCCTCTTCATCTTTCCAGGTCCCTGGGCCTCTTTTTTCTGGGAAGCCGTTCTCCATTGTTCCGATCCCACCCATCCCTCTTTGAATTCCTAGGAGCCAGAATTTGTCATGTCCAATTCTTACTATTAACCATACTGTACCATTGTTTGATGCTGTTTCCCATACTTTTCTTAATAAGCTTTTGTTTTGGAGAAGGGAGTACCTTGTACTCCTGTGACTGCTTTTATACCTAGCACAGGGCTAAGGTCATAGGGAATTAATGAACACTAACTTAGCCAGTATTAATTACTTACTGTATGCAGAGCTTGGTGCTCAGTATCAGGGGAAAAATACAATAAAAGATATTTCCCGCCATCAGAGGGGTTCCCAAATAGGGGAAATTCAAAGGGGAGGTGAAAATAAAAGTTAGATTTTAAACTCCTATAGCTAGATTTCAAAGGAATCATGCAGCGCATGGGAATGGAGCTGTGAAATGACCTAATTCAAGAAGAATGTTCAATGGTAGGAGAAGTCTGTGTCAGGAATTGGAGGAGTGTGTTGGGGAATGCCCTTTTACAGGACGACTGGAGGCCAAACACCGGAGGAGCTGTTCTCCCGAAAGTCTACGAGTGTCTGTGAAGCTGTGTGGCTTTGGAAGAGGCTCTGCGGGCAGGACGGGGCTGGGAAGGCCTCACCTGGTTGACTGCTCTGGCACACACCTGGGCTGGCCATGCTGGACCACCAGGGAGCAGCAGCCTGGCCAGGCACCGGCATTTCGCAGAGGACAGTGGTGGTGGAGTTGAGGAGAGGTCTCTTGATGAGGAGGGTCCCATGGGCAAACAACACAACCGGCAGGCTTCGCTTTGGGGTTCCCTGGAAGAATCGGGGAGACTGTTGATGTAGGAGTGGAATCCTTCATTTCTCTTGGAAGAAAGGCCACGGTCCTTATAATGGCCTAAAGGCTCACGCCATCCTCTCCTTCTCCTTCCACCTTAATTTGATCTCCTTCTCCTCTCCACCTTTACTTGTCCTCAAGCTCCAAGCTGTCCTACCTCCAGGCCTTGGCCCATGCCTGGATTTCCTCCTGCCCATCTCTCCCCCCTCTTTCCAGCCTTGGTGCAAACGTCATCTTCTAAGGAGATGGGTCTCTTCGCTGCTGCCCTCTCCCTAGCTCTGCTGATTCCCCTGCCCTTGAGCTTTTTCTGTGTGCTCTTCACCTTCTAAGTTGTTACATCATTTCCTTGTTTTGTGTTTCAGTTATCTGGCTCATAGAATGCAAATTTTATAACAGCACAGCGTTTTGCCTGTGCATCCTCTGAGGTTCTCCGGTGCCTCGATCACTACGCACTGTGTACTCAGTGTGTGTTTATCGAATGAGTGAATAAGCAGCAGGGGCTTGATTAGTGGTGGTAATAGTGGGAGACAGTGAGCTTTTGATGTGACCTTGACTTCATTTGCACTCTTAGCGGGTCACGTTACAATTGTGGTGAGGCTCCATCTTCATTTCTGATTGAGTTTTAAACAGTAGGTCTTAAGGCTCCACTTACACGTTTTTCTGTTCTTTAGTGTCTCTGGAAGTAATTCATGGTCTATAAACCAGCACTTAAATGCCCAAAGGAAGAACCTGGCAGGGAACTCAGAGTGGATATCTTTATAAAGGAAGGAATTCCTTGGTAACTTGAACAGTGTCTGCCTCTGCCTCGGTGTTTGGAGCCAAATAAGTCAACCTTTAGGGAAAACAATTCTTGTCCCAATTTAGGGCCTTTTCTCAACTGCTAAAACAGCTTTTTTTCTCAGTGTCTGTCACTAGTAGCTCCCCTAGCCTGCTACTTAAGAAGCTGTTAATGGCCAGCTTGTTAGCCCATTAGCAATGGTGTCAGCCCATTTGTCCACGTTTAAGTGGTACAGACGGCTGGGGTTCCAGCAGGGTGTGGGTTGGTTGACTGCAGTGCTGCGATTCATCGCTTCGGCCTGTTTTCTGCTTGGGCAGGCAGGCTTCCTGATGTGCCATGTACTCGTGATGAGGCTCACCTGTGTTTCGCTTCCCATGGGGTGGAATCTTAGGGCGATTGTGTGGAAAAGGGTAGTTTTGTATTTGTATACGACAAACATTCAGCTGCCGATGACCTGACCCTTAGCCACCTATCTCTAATTGTCACTCCTCTTCCCTTGCCAGCTACCTCCAGGGACATAGGAGTTAATGAAAAACCCTGGTGATTAGAGGTGTGCCCAGACCGGAGGGGTGGCCTGTGTGTGGTTTGCAAGGAGTTAGTTTGCTTCGTCTGTTGGCCTGTTCTGTTACTGAGGTAGGCAGCATTAGTGCCCGCCCCGCCCTGCCCACCCCCAGAAGTTGACCATGTCTGAGTCCCTGTGAACATATCACCTGACAGGACAAAAGGGAGTTTGCCAATGTGATTAAGTTAAGGACTTTGAGATGGGGAGAGTAGCCTGCATTATCCAGGTGGGCCCAATGTCACCACAAGGGTCCTTAAATGGGAGGCAGCAAAGAAGGTTAGAGTGATGTGATAAGACCTCCCTGTGGTTGCTGGCATGAAGATGGAGGAGGGGCGTCAGAAGCCAGGGACTGTGGGTAGCCTGTGGAAGCTGGAAAGACTCCTGCTGGCACCTTGATATTGGCCCAGTGAGGTGCATTTCCACTCCTGACCTCCAAAGCCGTAAGATAATACGTGTGTGTTGTTTAAGCCATCGTGCGTATGGTAATTTGTCACAGCAGCAGCAGGAAACTAACGCTTTACCCAAGGTGATTGGTGGACTTTGTGGGGGGACAATTGAAGAGACAGAGAACATAATTCCTTTCCCTAAGATACTGGCATGGCAGGGAATGGGCACACAAATCGGGTTCTCTACAACAATATTTGGAGAGTACAAACTTTAATCCTTACCCCATTCTAAATACGTTGCATTTATCAGGAGCTAAAAAGCAAAACAAAAACAAAAAGCCTTCGAACTTTCCATCCCAGACTCTGTGGCATGCACAGTGTTTTAACAGGGGAGAATAAATACATTTACACCTGTAATGGCTTCGAATATGAAGCTACATGGTCAAAAGCAACTGTCATCAGAACAAAATAGTATTGCACACAGTATGTACGACGCCACAAGGTAATACTGGTGATAAGCTTTATCAGCGCAACATGCACCAGTCCAGCCATCCTTATGGCCATCAACAAAATAGATCCCTGGTGGCCCTCGTCCCCAATGCTTTGCTCTGATTATATATGTGTGTATAATATGTGTGTATGTATGTGTGTGTATGTATATATATGTATATATGAGAGCATACGTCAGTGCTGAGTCTTCCATGTTGCTTCTGGATTGTTGATTGTTTTCACCCATTTTATTCTCATCTATTTGATCCACTCTGAGCTGTTTCAGTGGTCTTCTCAATTCCAGTCATTCTTCTGTTTCTTCATTATCCTCAGAATGCCTTTGATGTTGGGAGTTTATTTCAGTCTTAAAGCCATTTTGAGAAATCCTAAGATATTTATTTCATTAGGATGTTTTATGTCTTCTCAGCGTTCTTAGACCTGACTTGCCAATTTAAAATCAAACTTTGTACCTTTGATTAATAAATGCTCAGGGAGGTATGTACATATTTGTAAATAGTCTTTGGAATAAGTTCAACATTGGTGATAAGTACTTGACATTGCACATACAAAAATTCTAAGTTTAATTGTATAAAACCTTCAGAAAATCTTCAGACATGCCCACATCTTAACCTCCACAATCCGTGACTATGATCTGATTTGGAAAAAGAGTGTTTGCAGATGTAACTAAGGTTCTCAAGAAGAGGCCATCCTGGATTATCCAGTGGGCCCTAAATCTAGTAACAGGAACCTTTAGGTGGAAGAGAAGAGGGGAAGCCACAGAACAGAAGACGCTGTGAAGACGGAGGCAGAGACTGGAGTGATGCAGCTGCCAGCCAAGGAACGCCTGGGCCGCTGAAAGCTGAAAGAGGCAAAGATGTATTCGCCTCTTGAGCCTGTGGAGGGAGCACGGCTGGTTTCAAGGGTATGAGATCAAGGTATTGGCCTCCAGGCCCTGAGAGAATTGATTAATTTCTGCTGTTTTAAGTCACCAAGTTTGTTAATTTCTTCTGGCAGCCACTGGAAACTCCTTTAGTCATAAAACATCCCGTGCCTGCATGTTACCTGTTAGTGTCAACACGTGTAAATGATCAGGTGTGGCTTTCATGAGATCGTTGGGTCGCTGGGCCACTCTCACTGGCTGGAATGAGTAAAGGAAAAACTCACCCAGCTGAGCCCTTCAAAAATACTCTTGGGTGTTTGGATGACTGATACCAGCTGAGGGTATAGTGTATTTTCACCTACATGTACGCCTGTGAAGCCATGCAGTGGGTTTGAAATTATTTTAGGAAAGCAGGGTTGCAGGTGGGTTCTGGGTAAGACCTACGTGGTTACTTCTCAGAGGGAGAAGTGGGGTACGGGAGTCCCAGCGCGGGTCCATTCGTCTCACGGGGGAAATTTAATTACTGGCCCCAGGACGCCTTTCATTTGAATTTTATGTAACAACTACATTGTCCGCAGATAGAGGGAGTCAGACCCTGGGCCAAGCAAATGGGGAAAATAATCTATAAAATGCGTTCACAAAATACGACTGTTATTCCACCCTGGAACTTAATAGAAATCCTCTGACTGTTGTTCTGCAGTCAGCAAGACTCATCTGATAATTGGTGACCATGGTAACAAAATCAGGTCATAGGGAGGTTCACGCAGAGATCAAGCATATGTAGATCTCCTAGTTCAAATATACATAAAGATAAGGACCTGTTGGTAAGAGTCCGAAATGCTGTGCTGAAGAGGAGCTCTCCTACCCCGAGCTTCTGATACTGAGAGAACAATCGTTCGAATGCAATAGCCACACGTTTTGCAGAAAAGGAAGAGCTTGTTCAGATTCGCCGTGGGGGAAAAGATAATTCAGAAATGTGAGACCAGACCGAGTGCAGAGATGTTGCTTCATAGATCTGTGTAATTTACTCCCTGGGGTTTGTAGTGTGTCTGACTTATATTTTAGATGTAATTAAGTAATCAGCAGTGTACATTGTAAAATGAATGTTTAGGCTGCTTGAGGTTAAATTTTCACAGCCATAGCAGCTGCGTGGTACTGGCGACCACCCCTCCCCACCACCAAATCCTCTCCCCTGCATACAGTCAGTTATTTAAAACCTGTGAATGGGACTAGAATTATTTTCACAGTCACCATTTTTCTGGAGGTCTAAAGAGCAACCACACGGTAACCACTGGGTACCAGGTTCGCTGTGCCTCACGCGAGTGAGCATTTTCCGGTCTGGCTCAGTAGCTGGAGTGATAATAATGATATCAATTATAGAATGAACAATGCTTTTATTTATGTAGGATCTTATTTGATCCTCCAAAAGCCCAGAAGCATAGGAAGTTTTCCCCATGAGACAGGTGGGGAGGTTAAGCTAATGAGGGAAGTTACTGTTCTGAGAAATCATAGGGTTTTTGCTCTTTATTTTATTTATTTTTTTAAGTTAAAAAATTTTAATTCCAGTTGATATTCAATATTATGTTAGTTTCAGGTGATAGCAGAGTGGTTAGACATTTGTGTCACTTATTAAGTGATTACCACAATAAGCCTAGGACCCACCTGGCACCATGCACACGTATCACAATATTATCAACTTTATTTCCTAGGCTGTACTTTACATCCCTGTGACTATTTTATAACTGCCAATTTGTACTTCTTAAACTCTTCTGTTTTTTCACCCAGGCTCCGCCCTCAAGCCTCTCTCTTATCTGACAACCATCAGTTTGTTCTCTGTATGAGTTTATTTCTGTTTTGTTTGTTCATTTATTTTGTTTTTTTTAGATTTCATATGTAAATGAAATAATAAGGTATTGGTCTTTCTGTGTCTGACTTATTTCACTTAGCATAATGCCCTCTAGGGTCCATCCATATTGTCACAAATGGCAAGATTTCATTCTTTTTTATGGCTGAGTAATATTCCATTATATATATGTACCACATCTTCTTTATCCAATTTCTTATCAGTGGACACTTGGGTTGCCTCCCAATGTTGGCTATTGTAAATAATGTTGTAGTGAAGAGGGATGCATATATCTTTCCAAATTAGTGTTTTGTATTTCTTCAGATAAATACCCAGAAGTGGAAATGCTTGGTCATAAGGCAGTTCCATTTTTAATCTTTTGAGGAGCCTCCATACTGTTTCCCACAGTGGCTGCGCCAACCTGCATTCCCACCACAGTGCACAAGGGTTCCTTTCCTCTACATCCTTACCAACAATTGTTGTTGGCTGGTTTACTGATGATGGCCATTCTGACAGTTGTGGAGTGATATCTCATTGTGGTTTTAATTTGCATTTCTCTGATGATGAGTAATAGTGAGCATCTTTTCATAATTAGGTATTAAAGTCCTTTGAGCAAATGTGTGTAAAAGATCCAGCCCAATAGTTGACACCTGGTGATGGGAGTCATCACTGTTGTGGTCCTTACCTTCTGTGTCTAAACTCTGCTCTTCTGCCCGTCCCATGGGCACATGCCCTTACAGCGGGTGGCATTCCCTCTTTCTCACCCCTACTGGCTCTCAGAGGGGTGTATGGGGAGGACAGGGAATTAGAAGGGCCTCTTTTCTTTCTCTCTTCCCCTTCTTCTGTTTCCACACCCCCTATCTCTCTCTTATTTTTGTTTCTTTTTATCTGTCTTGATCCATACTCACTCTTTCCCCTACTAAGTCCCAGAGTAGATAAGGCAAGAGAGTAGGCAGTGGGTCATGAGGGATGATTCAGAATGGTGTCTACTTGCTCCAAGGAAGCACAGACCTCGGATTTAATTCAGGCCATGGGTTCACTGGGGGATTTTCAAGGAAATGGGTGGGTGCTCTCTCTTCAAAACCAAATAAAAATATAACATTTTTTTTCATTTTTTTATTTTCAAAAGAAGTAGTTGCTGGTTATATATTTAAAAATTCCAACAACATAGACACATAACACAAAATTAAAATTTTCTCCATTCCAACTCCTTAGCAGTAACCACTGTTCACACTTTGATATGTTTAGTCTTAGATTCATTTCTGTGCTTAGTGAGTTGCATACACTATGCCCAATATATAATATGCACATGGATTTAAAAGTAAAGTATCTTTATATATTCTGCTCTGCAACTTACTTTTTTCACTTAACATCTTTCCACATCAGTACATGTAAATCTAGTACTAGTGAATTAGTATACACATGAAACATGTAAAGAAACATTTTTTAATTCTACAGTGCTGTGTTAGAGAAATGCAATCTTTATTATTTTCAAGAATGAATAGTAAGTCAATCTGGGCTAATGAAGAATTTCCAAGTAGAGTTTTGGCTTATAAATGATGCCTTGCTTTGATTCATAAATTACCTTCATCTCTATCATATCACTGTCACGACTGTCCTCCGAGGTGGGTTATGATCCCCATTTTACAGGGAGGAGACTCAGGGAACAGAGGTGACTTAAGATGACACAGTCACTGTTCGAATTAGGAGTGTGGACGGCTGGGTCTGAACTGTTGACAAGCTTTTATTGTTTCTAATAGATTTCATTCTTCAAGCATATCAACCTTTATCTTCCTCATCCCCTGCCTCTCCGTCATGTTTGCCTGGCAGAGTCCCAGCCCTTGCTCATTCAAGTCTCCTGTCCTCCCATGCTTCACCCCGTCACCGAGCCTAGCTGCGGAGAAGCGCTGGCCACACTAACTGCCTTGCTCTAAGTTCGTGAGTGACCAAGCTCATGGGGGCCCTCGGTGCTCCCCAGGAGTCCTACAGTCCTCCGCTTTCCACATCTATCACATTCCCTGTCTCCTAGCTGACAGTATCACCTTGCTCTTATCTTTCACCTTCCAGCATCCTCTCTGGACTCTGTGGTAATGAGCTTGCTTCACATTTCACTGAGAAAATAATGCGAGCAGAAGGGAATAAACACTTGGGCCGCTACACCTGTCGATCCACCTGCTTTTGCCCCAGGTAATCTTGGTTGCTCTAGGCCATCACTCCTAGAGACATCCCTTCTTTCTACTGCAGTTTTCCCTCTGTGTGGGACTACTTTCGTGAATGATCAAACATGCCATAATATTTCCCATTAAACAGAAAAAATCGCCAATGCCCTAAGACCCTCCCTGGACCCTGCCCCTCTCTCCAGGATGGCCCATTCCTTGCCTCTCCATTACCTGAACAATTCCTTAAAGAAGTCATCCATACTTGCTGTTTCTACTTTCTGTCCCCTTGTTTTCTTTTAGATGGACTCTGTTCAGGCTGACCCCCACCACACCACCTAAGAAAACGCTTTCAAAGTAACCAGTTACCTCTACACTGCCAAGTGCAATGCCAGTTTTCAGCCCCATCTTACTCAGGCAACAGCCCTGCATTTGGTCCAGTTGATCTGTTGTCCCTTAGACCGAAGTCCCTGCTTCAGTTGTAGCCCGAGATCATGTTTTCTCTCTTCTGCCACCCTGGCCGCTCCTTGTTGCTTTCCTTCGTGGGTGTCTCTTAATTTGGTAACCTCTAAGTGCAGGAGCGTCCCGGGTCTCTCTCTTTGGGCCTTTCCTTTGTATTCATTCCTGGTCTCTAATAATTTCACCTAGGTCTCCTGGCTTTAGATAGAAATTTACACCTCTAGCTGGCACCTCTCCCTGAACTCCAGTTTTACATTGAGCTGTCTGCTTGGTGTCTCTACTTGGATGACTAATTGCACCTAAAATCAGGGACTCCTGATCTCATCCCTACACCTACACTCTGTCCAGCCTTCCAACGGCTAAACCTTGCACTCCGGAGTCATCCTTACTCCTCTCTTGCTCTCTCACCCCCACAGCTAATATTTCAGCAAAGACTTTCTCTCTCTCCCTTCAGTATATAGCCCGAACCTAGGCACTTCCCTCCAACCCTGTTGTTGCTCTGATCCAGGCCACTCTCTCTTGCCTGGTTTATTATAAGATATTTTTCATTTGCCTCTATTTTTACTTTGCCCCCATCATAGCCACATTGACTTTTCTATAATCCAAATTAAAATAATAATTATCATTATAGCAAATATTTACTGGGTGCTTGGCAATATATTATTTAATTATCATAACAATCCTACAAGGTGGGATTTATTATTGTACATGTTTTGCAGATGAGAAAACTTAGGCAGAAAACAGTTAAAGAACTTGCTCCAAGACCACACAGCTAGTAATCCAGGAGCAAATTTGAGGAGTGGTAATTGTGAGGGGCTCTAAATGGGGATTGTTAGTTTCATCTTCCTAAAGTGATTGATTCTTCTTGCCTAGTGCAGGTCAGTTTCATGGTAACAACCATGCCCTTTACTGAGTGCATGTGTGAGGTCCTGCGTGTGTGCTTTACACACACCATCTCTTGTATCCTCTTGGGATAGTCCAATGAGCAGCTGGTATTCAGCCCCATTTTACAGATGAGGAGACTGAGGCTTAGTGCTTTGAGGATTCACACCGAGTGGTCTAGATAGGACTTTTACTCTGGTCTTTTTGAGGTTCGTATGCCCAGACTTTCCCCACTGGGCAGACAGATATTCAATGAGTGAGGGAGGGGCTCCAAGGGACTCAGGTGGAGTCTGGGAGGAGAAGCTCAAGTGCCACTCCCACACTCCCTTCTTCTCTCAGAAGGTGGGTTAGTGGGTCTGCTGAGTCAGAGACTGGTGCCATGGGGCCGGGGCTGGAGTTGGCTCTTCCTTTTAGGGAAGCGGGAGACCTGGCTGAGATGAGCCCTGTGACCCTCTCGGACAGTTGGAAGCCACAGCAGCGCAGAGCAGACTGGACTGGGGCAGGGTAGGGGCCCTGCTTCCTGGGTGACGGTGAGGAGCAGGAGGGGAGTGGACGGTCTATTTTTGCCCAGCCTGGCAGCATGCCTGGGCTCTGCTGGCACTTCGGTGGCTTACGGGGTCCAGGTCACGATGGATCTACGCTGGGCGTCCCTGGCAGCCATCAGCCCGCTGTGGCAGAGAAGCCGGCTCTCCTAAATCTTCCCTCTACCTCACATCGACATAATGAGGACTATAGTGCACCCTTTTCTTACCTCCTGAGGCTTCCTGTTCCTGTCTTCCGGTCTTTGAGGATTACCAACAATTGTGTAGGGACTGTGTTTTAGCTCACCACTGGTCCCTGGAAGGAGACTCCTAGGGGAAATATATTAATGTTTTGTGAATCGAGTGACTGCTTTCTTGTGGGTTGATTCTCCTCTCGGCCTCCAATGGACATGACTCTAGACTGTGCATGGGATTTGGTGATCCATCCCACCCACTCTGTTCAAGCACACTCCATTGAAGCTTGAGGGGCCCACACTCCACTGAAGGTCCTGAGGCATCAGCAAAAGCCCCTACGAGAATTTTCTTCCACTTCCTAGGCTCAGTCTTCCATTTTCATCCCCTGGCCCATTCCATTTCTCCCCTTTACCTAGTTGCCCTGCAGGTGGGAAACAGGCGGGGTTTTGTCTGTGTATTTTCTTCTACTAGTTTGCTGCTCTTCGTTTCCTTTTTCACGTGCCTCATCCAGCATGGAGGGAGTTCCTCAGGGAAATCCCTCGGGGATTTCCGGCAGATCTGAGCTGTCTTCCAGGCTTTTAGCTACAGACTTAAGATCCTGTTCCTACATATGACATTCCAGCATCCAGATCTGTCACTAAATATGTCACTCACTCTTAAAATCCAATAGACCACCATTGGATTAAAGTAATGCCATGAAACCAGAGGGATCAGACAAGCCACCCAAATGAACGTCTCATGGCCTCTCCTATTCTCTGATGCAAACAAGGCTGTCTGGGTCAGTGAGACCTTTTGCGACACGTGTGCGGTGTGCTCGTGGGCCTTACTGTCAGGGCCTGTGGCAGGAGGCAGGTCTGACGGATGAGGTTGGCACGTGAGCACCTGCCAAAGGTGGAGGGCAGAGGCAGACTAAAGCCGTATTTCCCCGAGCTGTTTGCTCAGGTCTTGGTTGGCACTTCAGCGCAGTCCGGCTTGTTTAAGGTTATTTGAGCATATTTCTTCCTCCTTTACCGAGAACCTGAAAGGCAGGACTCATGCCCGTGTCACCCTCACTCTGCCCAGTGGTGCCATTGGCACACTGCTGGCCTCCCCGGAGAGTGAGCGAGAGTGTGAAGGGCTTGGTGCAGCCAGGTCTTGTGTACGTGGGTAGAGCCTTTGGAACATGGAGATGCACTATGTGCTGTCGGTTCTAATTTTTAGTGGGCACCTGGAGGAGTTGGAATGAAAGAGTGGGCAGATACTGGTGAGCTCAGGAGGGGATGGGGCCCCGAGCACGGGCTCTATTGGGATGAGGAGTTGGCCAGGGAGTGCGGAGACGGAAGGCGCCTTTCGGAAGGAAATCCCAGTGTGCTCCTCGCCTCTTTCCATCTCTTCCTCTGCCTTTTTCTCTCCCACGGTGTTTACCTTGGAATCTCTTCAGCTACTTAGTCCTACCTAGACTAGCATCTGTTATATCATTTGACTCCTGAAACACATTCTCTGTCTGGAACGGAGAATGAAGGAAGACAGGGAACAGCAGTGCAAAAAAGAAACTAATTTGATGAGCGCTTACTATGTATCAGACACCACATGAAGCATTAATGTAATTTGCCCCATCTCATTCTCACATCAATCCAAGGAGGTAGGTGTGGTTATGCCCGTTTTAGAAATGAGAAGCCTGAGGCTTAGCTAAGGTTAGTAACTTGGTCAGTTAGTGGAGCTGAGTGACTCTGGAGCTAGGCTCAGGCCCCAGGTAGGAAAGCAGTTCTCAAGGACAGGTGTAGGAGCGAGGAAGTGGAGGCCTTCAGGTGGATGGGATGTAGCTTCTCAGGCCATCAATGGAAAGGACTTTTCCAAACTCAGCCCAGCCTCGTCTTTGCCTCTCTTCTCTAGCTTGGGAAGAAGGCTCGTGTTTGTGTGGAATTGTGCTGTGCTGTGGTCTCCCCACTGGGTGCCGTTTCCTCAGTGCGGACTAGTGTTAGACACACATTCTAGTGCTGGCCCCAGGTGTGGTTCTGGGTCGGGCTGACTACCTCCCTCTAGGTTCTGTATGCCCCACAGGGAGACCCAAAGGGGCTGGTGCTTGGAGAACGTCTGCTCCCCCACGCTTGTGCCCAGCTCAAGTCCGCTTTTCTTGGCACTGGAGAGTCAACAGGTGTGAACAAGTGTACAGAGACCTGGCATGCCAGGGCTGGCACTGCTTATGGCCTTCAGTCACAAGAGATGGCAATTGCCACCTTCTGCAGGCTGCCCATCAAAACACATTGTTGCCTGGCACCTCCATAGGCTCCAACCAACTTGTGAGCGGGCACCACGCCATCCCAGCAGATGGGCAGAGGGGGTGGGGAGCAGCCAAAGCAGCCCCATCCTGGAGGTGCATGAAGTGGAGGTGGTGCGGGTTTGATTTCCAACTGAGGCTGTGTCAGGATGACTCCCTCTGCCTGAGATTTATAAGACAGGAGTTAAAGGGGGACGAGGTCTATGTTTAGCCTGCACCTAGTTGGCTAAGGTTTGTTTTGGGGGGAAAATGACTTGGAACCCATCAGAAGATTGTGGCTTTGACTTTAATGGCCTTAAAGGGAATTTGGGAAATCAGAGAGCAACACAGAAGATACAGGAGATAAAGAAGGGCAAGAGAGGATTCCAAAGAGATTTTTACATACTGTGCCCCTTTGCCAGCCCCTTCTCCACCACATCCCACCTATCCTAATGGCAGGCTAACAAAGCCCCCGTTGCCACCGGGCCGGGGCCGGTCAGGTTGCGGCCACGGCTGGAGGAGCCCTTGCCATGGGGGGCTGGACACGCAGGCAGGGGCTCCTAGGAGGTAGGACGTGCTCAGGGCTCCCATTGCCCAGGGAATGGTGTCACGATTGTGGGACTCAATGGGGTGGTTGTCAGCACCCTCACACATGCTGCAGGGCCACCATGGCCTGGCCTGCAGAGTCCCTGGGGGAGGCCATTCATGTGGGGGAGCAGCCGAGCACGGGCTCCAAGGGGAGACAGTACATCTCACGAGGAGCTTCCAGGCTCTTTGGGGAAAGTGGAAGGAGTGGAGGTGGCAGCAGGGAGTCCTGAGAGATGGATGGAGCGGATGCCAGGCTGGGAGCTTGGGCTTCACTTGACAGGCACGGGAAGCCATGGGAGGCTTTGGGTGGAGAAACCTGGCACAGAGGGTGATGTGCAGGAAGAGCCAGGGCCAGAAGTCGGGGCCCAGGGCTGGCTGTGGTGTTTGTGCCCGAAGGAGGGCGGTAGCATTGGGGGTGGGGGAAAAAAGTTTGGAAGACCATCACTAGGGTACACTGATGATGGGATTAGCACCTGGAGGGAGAGGGAAGAGCAAAAGAAGATCATAGAGTAACGGAGGGAAATGGAGAAAGGGAAGTTGTCATCACAGATACTAATATGTATTGTTAACAGCAAGGAATTCTGGTTAGATGAACACAAGTATGCGCGTTCAGCTGGCTTATTTTAATCAACATGGTACATATTATTTTGTACTATTCGTGGATTTTCATGGATAACTAAGAATTAACCTTGAATAGCAGCTTATTAATTCTCACAGGAAAAAGACCTCTCTCCCAGGTCTGAGCTGCAGCTGCCCCGTTGTATTTCTGCCCAAAGTACGTTTGTCACTTTTATACCAGGTTGCTCTTGACCAGCCTGTCTTCAAAGCCAGCCCCTTGTTTCCCTGCAACCTTCTCTCCACTTCCACATGCCTCTGTGATCGTTTGGTTCTCATGTTGAAGAATTAACAGTCTCTGCCGGTCTGAAATTGCATGTGGGGTGGCTCTGTTTGTGGCCTGCCCAGCAATTAGCCACACACCATTTTATCTCTGCAATTACACTGCAGAAGGAGAAATTAGACCAGTCATTGTCCCGGGGGAAGCTGAGGAATAGCAAAGTCATAAGCTGTGTGTCTGGAGGGCTCGGTGATCAAGGATGTACGTGGACTATCCCTGAAGCTCCTGACCGGCTGACTCCTTTCCTCTCCCACACCCTCCTCACCCCTTTCTCATGTCTGTTCATTAAGAATGACAGAATCTGTAAGATAATCTCTTCCTGGGATAGCAAATGGGTTTTCTTTCTTGTGTTAACTCTAAAAGACTCACAGTGACTGCCTGGAGTATTGCCCTGGGAAAGATTTTAAAGCTGTGACTGAGCTCGGTAGGAGAGAGTGCTGTGATCAATTAGTGATGTCTGTTGTGGGCAGAGAATTAGAAAGCAGTGATGCCTGCTGCATACCTGACACCTCTCATCCAGTTTTAGCCTGACTCTTGGGAGATGCCTAAAGTAAAGGCCGAGACACATTATGACTTATTAAAGATAACAAAAGTAACATGAATGTTATTAATATGTGGTAGGAAGTTTTCTGAATACTTCACAATGTAACTCATCTAATCCCCCAAACACTTCCTGGGTGCTCACCCTCACTTTACAGAGGAGGAAATAGGAAACACAGAGAGGTTCAATGACTGCCCAAAGACACAGAGCAGGAAGAGGAGCCAGTGTGGAAACCCAAAATCTGATTCAGCTGCTGCCATCTGCTCTGTGTGAATCACAGAGTTCCTCAATAAGGGGGCCCAGAGCCCAGGTCTGCTGGTTCCTCACACTGAGTTCTTTTCTGCCGTGGAAACAAATGGATATGCTCCTCGGTGTTCACAGTTGTATGCCTCAACATTAGAAGACAAACAAAGAATAGCCCCAAAAGAAGAACAAACACTCACATCGAGTATCGAGGGTGTGCCAGGCATGTTGCTGAGAGTGGAGGAATGAAAAGTAAATAAGTGCTGCCCAGTCACTGTCTTTGAGAAGCTCACATCTCAGAGCAGAAGAGGCCCAGCCGAAGTCCCGCCTCACTCTCGAAGACTTTGCCTGCGGCGGTCTGCCCTGCTTTGGGGCTGCTCTATGTTCCTGGGCCGGCTGCTAAGGTTCTCCTCTTCTGTACTCTAACCTTCACTGCCATCCCCAGGCATGGTTAACCCTGTGGGTTAAGTACACCCCGTGGGTGCACACAGAGGACATACGATGTTGGCACGATGCTGGGTAGAGTTCTATGTGACATCCTACTGGCCCCCAAAACTATTCAGAGGCTTGACTTCACAGGGGTGCGTGCACTTTGCTTTGAGGAAGCTGATCAACACAGGTCAGCAGGCTCCACGTGGACGTCCATTTTATTAAATCCTCTTTAGACACTGGGCCTACAGCTGTGCTGTCAGTTAATTTATTTATACCTCATCTCTTTTCAGGAAGACTCTAAAGTGACCGTGTATAATAAGGTTAGTGCAATAGGATAAAAGCAGAAAACTTGATTGAGCCAAAGAAGGTAGATCAAATATTGCCCATCCCATAGATTATCACAATTGTTGTGATGAAGCAATACATTTCATATTATGCTTCCTAGCAGCCAGAGCAAGATGGAAAGCAGATGAATTCATCTGTCATTATCGAAAGCAGAAAGCATAATAACTTCTCAGAGGGCCCCCAACTCATCTAAGTCAAGACAGATTCTTAATCACACTTGGCTGTTGTGATTAGACTATGAGTTTATGGTAATGGGGTGACTTAAGGCTGGGCCTGTCACCTGAGAGACCAAGTGATTAGAGGGTTGGAACTTTGAGCCTCGCCCACTGACCTGTGGGAAGGGGTTGAGGGCGGGGAGCTGGGAATTAAGCTTATAAAACTCTTGAACGAGGAGATGTGATGAACATTCAGGCTGCTGAACACATTGAGGTGCTGGGTGGTGGTGGGTCTGGTGAGAACATGGAATCCTCACCCCCCACCACTCCTTGCCCTGTGCATCTCTTCTGTTTGGCTGTTCCTGAGTGTCATCCTTTATAAGAAACTGGTAAAGATAAGTCTAGTATGTTTACCAGTTCTTATAACTTACTTCCTGAGTTCTGTGGGCTGTTCAAGGAAATCGCAAACCTACAGAGGAGAGGAAGAAGTCCAGATTTATAGCCAACGTGGACAGACTGAAATGACCATGGGGATTCACTACTTGCCATTGGTGTCTTAAGTGGAGGGGCAGTTGTGTGGGACTGAGTCCTTAACCTGTGGGTCTGGGCTAACTCTGGATAATTAGTGTTAGAGTGGAAGTGACCTGTAGGACACCCAGGTACTATCTGCAAGAATTGGTTGTGAGATGGCTGAGTCATTGGGGTGGATCCACGTGGACAGGGAATCCAACAGGATGGGGGAGATGGCCACATGCGGGGAGAATTTAAATTCCCAGGGGCCTCTCCCCGCAGGACACCTGACTGTTACAAGGGACGTTCCCTCCTGGGTTCTGAGTAGGAATGAATTGATTTCTTTGGGAAATTCCTTGGTTTCCAGGTTTGGAGGGCCAGCGAGCATCAGTGTGGTGGAGGTAACCGAGTAGGAAGGCAATGGCAGCTCCTTGGCAAGTTGGCAGAATAAGTCCTGGGCCCAGCATCTCCTTCAACCTTGGGTGTTTTAGGGTTTTTGATTATGAGTCTTCTATTCTAGGACACACTCTTCTGTTCTTTGTGTGAGAAATATGTCTCTTGTTAGGGAATACGGAATCAGAGCTGGACCGAGAACTACACTGGATTTAGGAGGGCAGAGAAAACATACTGAATGATTCACCCATGCCAGGTGAGGACATGTGTGACCGTGGGCTGTGGACAGCGTGCTCACTGGTGAAGAGCTGCCTGGCACAGAGAGATTTTAAAAAGGGATGAGAAAACAACTTCACAGGCACAGCGAGACTTGAAGTGACCTTTCAGGGACGACTAGGGCTTAGATTGCTGTAACGATGAGGGGAAGGTGCTTTTGGAGGGGAGGAAGCACTTGAGCAGAAGTGTAGAAGTAGGATCGAGTATGCCTTGAGGAGGGACAGCAGGAAGATGACAGTAACCACCAAGTGTGAGCTCCTTCTGTACATCAGCCACTGTTCTAGATTCCTGCCTAAAAGGAGCTTGCATTTGTACTGGAGCAGACAGACGTTAAACTAAGCAGCAATATGAACAAAATACTCATGGGTAATTACAAAGGCTAGGAAGGAAACAGGGTGCTGTGAGAGAAAGCAGTGGGTGGTAGTTTACGAAGGGTTCTCTGACCCACTATTTCACCCATACCACAACTCTTTGACGGAGGCAGGGCAGATATTTTCCTGATAAGGGGACTCTGACACAGCCCTCGGCTCTTCCCCCTCCAGCACGCTCTGCCTAGTGCAGTGTTGGGTAACTGAAGATGCTCAGTGAGTGCCAGAAAAACCAACAAGCCTCCTCTTCCAGCTTCCTGGGGATGGGCCACCAAAAGTCAGCAGCCAGCATTTTGTCACATTGAGCCCAGAGAAAACTTCCACTTCATCAGTGCATGATGACATTGTAAACAGTTGAATGAATTGGCCTGGTTTCCTTGCAGAAAAAGGAACACATTTTGACATGATACAGGCCCTTATAAATAAGAATTTATGTCTTTGCCTGTGGCTGGCGGTGTTGCTGCAGCTCATTTGCTTGACCGAAGCACAGCAGTTTGTTTGTACAAAGTCTTCCACTCGGAGAGTGAATGGGAGTTGGGGGCCCTTTCTGAGGGCCCTGCTCCACGCTGGCTCTCTCTTCTGCCTGTTGTGTCCCCAGAGGGTGGGATGGAGCCAGGTGCGCACTAGCACAGGTTGCAGCGGTGCTATTTGGAGCAAGTGGTAACAGACGTGGTAAAGCATGAACTGTGTCTTGTTCGTGCCTAGTACGCCCAGCCGCCTCTAGTGAAGGAAGGACGTCAGGAGAGCAGAGCAACACCACCGTCATAGGGCCTCAGAGCCTCTGGGTTGGTCTGTTGGATCCACAAACCCCATTCGACTAAGTGATCTGGGCAACGCGATGAAAGGGTCCAAATCTCAGTTTACCCAGTGAGAAAATGTGCATAACGCTAATCGATTTTTAAAAACAGCAATGCCTTGAAACTGTTTTTTTAGGGAAGCTTACAATTTAATAAAAGTCCAAGTCCATTCAATGCCCTGGGTGAAGAAGCATCGAGAATGCAGAGTTGAACAGGACTCAGGGCACATGCTCACGGAGTGCTGTGGTCTGTGGGAGAAACAGCTGTGTAGAAACGAAGGCATGTGTGCACTGTGCTGGTATTACAGTAGGGACATAGCTCAGGGCTATGCAAACAGATGGCATAGGCTGGAGGACCCGAGGAAGACTTCACGAGGAAGTTTACATTCGAGCATGTCCTGAAGACTGAGCAGGAGTTTTCCGGGTGGAACAGGGGACCCCGAGTTTTGGGGGTGAAGATTTCTAGAGGCATTCCTTAGCCTAGAGGAAGTAGTGTTATGCTCAACTTGACTTTGGGACTTAGTCTGTTTCTCCTACCACCTGCTCCCCTCCATCCATGGGTGGAAGGAAGTAATTTAATATATGTCCAATCCGAGTGTCAAAAGATTAGAAGGAATTATTTCCTCACTTACAGGGGTCTCTAGGTCTGGATGGCAAATCTCTAGCATGTGGGGCACTATCTTCTTCATGGGCCTTTGGGAGCCATTGCTGATTGAGTAACCACGCTTTCTGCTGAGCCCTGACTTGGTTTCTAAATGTTTCTCAGCACAGCGCTGCAGACAGCCGCCACCAACCCGAGTGTGCAGGTGTCGGGGAGCAGGGGTTGGGGGAGAAATGATTTGCCATCCATGATCCAGTTCATCTTCTTGGATCTCGTTGGGCACATGGGTCCAAAGGCAGCAGAGCCTCCTCCCACTTGTGGGGGAGGATGAGAAAATACAGAGTCAGTGTCCCCATCTTATGATGGACGGGATGGACCACGGTGCTGAGCAGATACAGCAGGGTGGGGTCTCCACAAGTAAAAATCCCTTCCCTCCAGGTTTGGGTGCATCATTTCTCTCTCTGTGCTGCATCGCCCATTCTCCCCAAGTTTCTGACTTTGAGTCCTCTTCATTTTCCCCATGTGAGGCAACAGGAACTACAGAGAAGATAAGGGAAGTAAAACACATGGTCCTCAGTCTTTAGAGTCCTAGAATGTATTTGGAGCAATGGGACAGGCATTCACGACCTAGTGAAGAAACTGTGCTGTTTTAACCATGGATGTTAACATACAGACTCTAAAAGTATGTGTAACACCACATAACTACTATTTTGAATGCTATTTACCAGGCAGTATATGGTGATGTAAGATATAGCATTGGTCCCCAAGTGTCAGGCAAGGAACAGGGACAAGTAAATCAGCCTTTACACAACAGTGTGGCAGGGACTGTGTTAAAGCTCCTGAGAACAGGGGAGCAGGGACGGGTGAACTGGGCCATTTCCAGGCACTGAGGGTTTGGCCGTCATTCTGGGGGAAGGGGCAGGAAATGCAAAGCTGGCAGGGCAGGAAAGAGAGAATGGCCCATTCAGGAACTGAGAGTGGTTTTCATGGGTATAGCTGGGGACCCAGGAGGTGGCAAAAGACGAGGCCCGAAGGGTTCATGGAAAACCTGGCTATCTTGTTGAAGGATCTGGGCTCAGCCACGGGGCTGGTGACGAGCTGCAGAGCATGGTGAGCAGAGCAGAGGCGGGGTGGCATAACTGAGGCAGCGCTGAGTGATGCGTCAGAGAAGGGTGACACTGGCGGCATGGAGTCTACACAGGAGGCCACAACAGGGCCCCAGGCAAACGGTGATCCAGGCGCCAAGCAGAGGAGAACTGCCGTGGGGAGGAGGAATTCGGACACAATAAGGCCGCGGTAGGGCAGGATCTGCTCACTGGCTCTTTTGAGGCTACATGGGCGGGAGAACTGACCGATGGCTTCCAGATTGCCATTTGGGGTGGGATGTGGATAGGGAGAGAGGGTTCATGGGGTGCTGGCTGAGCTTCAAGGTTAGGAGGGCCCTTTGGAGGTTAAGGTCCACTTTCCTGCCTTTAGCCATCATCAATGTCAGATTCAAAGCATCCAGAATAAAGGAGGGTGGGTCCAGTTTACAAAGCGTTGCAGGGAGACTACTCCTTTCTCTCTGGAATGGGAAGCCATTCCCCTTTGGAACGATTCTTTCAGTAGAGAATTGGTCTCTCCCCAATTCCATTCAAACACAGCTAGAATTTTTGTGATTATTACATGTAAGTTACTGTAGGACTCACTGCCCTCTTTCCTGCTTCTGTTCTGTTTGTCTCAATCCTTGCAGATGCCGGCCATGGCCTCTGCTCGAGGATGGCTACCACAGGAGGCTCCAAGGACACTTCTCACAAAGTGTCTCACTTAGTGGCTAAACTTCCAGGTAGCGCTGGGATGACGAATGAAGGGCTAAGTCATCCATCTTGGTGCGTTATGGTCTGGCAGGTACTGGTTCATCATCTGCGGCATATTTAACAAACACAGCAGTGCACCCACACTTGGAGAGGAGGAGGAGGAGGTGGAGAAAGAAAAGGAAAGAAGGAAGGAAAGGTGAGACGAGGAGGAGGAGGAGGATAGAATAAGGAGAAAAGAGAAGGACATGGATTTAAGTGGCATGAAAACGCATGCACAGGAGGTTAGGTGGGAGGGAGGATGGACTAACAGCAGGCCTCGGGGGAGTGAAGGGAAGGGCGCCCTTCAACCACAGGTGGTGGAGAGGAGGGCGGGTGCTGCCTGGACCTGGACCGCAGAGTGAGTTCAGGGATGGAGAAGGGACAGTCTCCAGGAGGTGTCCGAGCTAGGACAGCAGCACAAGTGATGTTAGCCCCCAGGTTACTAAGGGTGACTGCCTACACCATCTTTTTTTTTTAAAGGAGTTTAAGGATGCAACTTTTATTTTAAGTGTTTTCAGTAGGCAGGGTTTCTCAGGGAAGAAAGAATGTCTCAGTAACTCCCCTCCCTTGTCCTCTTCATGGGATTCAGCAGCAGCAATAGAAATGTGGCGCTGGGCCAGTTACTGACTCCCACACCCCGGTTTCCTCATCTGAAACAAAGGAGGCCGGCCAGGCCACTCCTGGGGCTGGTTGTGAGCATCACCAAGCACCAGTGGCTCTCTTCCTCCTTACGCAGCTGAGCACGTGACTATGCCTCCTGCCGTTACCAGCTTCACAGAAGCAGGTGCCACACACAGGTTTGCTCCTGGGTGTTCAGTGAGGGTAGCAGAGAGGGGCGCACAGCGGCACATGGTGGCCTGAGATCGTGGCTGTATTTCCATTGAAAGGATTGGGATTGTGTGCTAAGTCATTGCTTAAATAAGCGGGTCTTATTTGTTAAAGTTTCATATTAGGACTTATGGCACCAAAGCCCTAATGTTGCCTAGTTTACAGTCATGGCCAGAAACAATGGGAGACACTGGTGTGGGTGCCAGGAAGTGAAATACATGGGTAACACTGTGATATCAGGCCCAGGAGAAGAAACACTAGAAGTATATTTTTCATTTGTTTCTAATGAAATCCACTTATGAGAGATCTTTCCTTAAGCAAGTAAACACATTATCTTCTTAACAGGCTTTTTTACTGTTTGTAACAAGTAGGCCATTTGCTGTGGAGAGGTCCTCCTTTTTGAAGAAAACCATTAAAGGACACTAATTGAGATCATTTCAATATGTTAATACACCGTCTCCTTTCCCGGTGCACCCGGAGACGACGGGCTCGAGCTGCCTCCCACTCTGTATGCACTAGACCTCCACACCCGAGGCTTATCACAAGCAATTATCTTACCCAAATAAAAAATGAAAATGGAAAAGTTAAATAAATAACAGGACATCTTGATGGAATCGCAGTAATGCTCACCTTGGTTAACATTAGCCCTGACTTTTGGACAGCTAGATTTGTTAGTGTGCCTGTCCTTTGTTTAGGCATCTGTCCCTGTAAATCTCCTGACTTTCCAAAGTGATGGATGGCAGCCATCCCTGCTCTCCCGAAAAATACATTCTCCGGGAAACTGGAGGGAGGAAAACAGACACTGCAGTCCCGACCTGAGTATTGCTTACATTGGAGAAAACCCTCAAAATGGGGCCTGACCGGTGTGGCTCAGTGGGTTGGGTGTCATCCCGTAAGTGAAAGGTCATTGGTTCGATTCCCTGTCGGGGCACATGCCTGGGTTGCAGATTCAGTCCCAGGTGAGGGCACGTGCAAGAGGTAACTGATTGATGTAAACATAGATGTTTCTCTCCCTGTCTTTCTCCCTCCCTTCTCCTCTCTCTAAAAAAAATAAATAAAATCTTAAAAAAAGAAACCCCAAAGCAAATTTCAAATTTCACCTAAAAATTATTTGGTTCTGTGCACAAAAAATCAAGCTTTCTATTGTTCCCAGTTCTCCTGCTGGGTGAGCAGCTCCGCACACCTGTGCCAGTGAAGTCGCGTGAACTTGAATGGGAAACTGTATCTTGGTGCAGCAGTTAGGACGAACTAGCTTGGCCTCTGGCAGCAGACAACCCTAAACCGTGGCGTTAACTTTGGGCGTTAACATGGCAGAAGTTTTTATCCCTTCTTTACGCAAAGCCCACTGCGGTTGCTGCCGGTTGTCACACCGGTTGCCCCTGGATGACCGGCAGCCTGGTGTCCCACTGCGCTGACCCGTCAGCATCTTCATCCCAGTGTGTGTGCTTCCCCCACGGTCACAGCGGGGAGGGCAGCCTGGAAATCCAGACACTGGTGATCCGGTGCTTCAGCGAGAAAGAGACACGGGCCGATTCCATTCACATTTCCCCGGCCAGAACTGGTCACGTGACAGCCCAACTACGGGAGGGTGGGGAAGGGTACCCGGAAGTAAATGAGCACTCAGCATTAGTGCACGTGAATGAAGTCTAACTCTTTGGAAACTTTTGACCACTCTCTGCTGGATTGTATGGTAAGAATATGTTTAGTTTTGTTCCTCTGCTCACCCTAAGTCTAAATGGGCAACTTAACCCAGGTGTCAGCTCTCTGGGAGTTCTTGTGTCCTGGGGACTTGTGAAGGCAGCACCATTCACCTATCCGTTCATCCCACCATCGTCATCCATTTATTTAGAAATACATTTGACACATAACATTGTATAATTTAAGGTGTACAACATGTTGATTTGATACATCTGTGTTTTGTCATATGGTTGCCATTATAGCATTAGCAGCTCTATCAACATACTTTTCTGTGTGTGAGGTGGGGATAATTAAGACCTAGTCTCTCAGCAAGATTGGTAATTACAACACAATACTGTTGTCTGTAGTCACTACACTGTGCATTGGATCTCCAGGATGTATCTATTACTTGCAAGTTTGCACCCTTCTGTTATATAATTATATACATATATACATTATATGTATCATTTAAAAATAGACTTCTTAGAGCAGATTTAGGTCATAGCAAAACTGATCAGGAAGTACAGTGCTTTCCCATATACCCCATGTCCCCCCCCCACACACACACACACAACCTCCGCATTGTCAACATCCCTCACACAGTGGTCCATCTGTTAGGACTGAGGAACCTATACTGACTCATCACTATCATCCAAAGTCCACAGTTTACAGAATTGTTCCTCTCGGTGTTGTACAGTCTATGGGTTTGGGCAAATGTATAATGACATGTATCCACCATTGTGGTATCACACAGAACAGTTTTACTGTGCTCACGGTCCCCTATGGTCCATCTTCTGAGTCCTCCCTCCTTGCTAAAGCCTGGCAGTCACTGACCTTTTTACTCTCCCCTTCCTTTGCCTTTTCAGGAATGTCACATAGTTGGATTCATCCAGTGTGTGGCCTTTTAAGACTGGCTTCTTTCACTTTGTACTATGCATTTGAGGTTCCTTCATGCCTTTCATTGCTTGATATCTCATTTCTTTCTTTTATTTTTTAAGATTTTATTTATTTTTTTTAGAGAGGGGAAGGGAGGCAGAAAGAGAGGGAGAGAAATATCGATGTGTGGTTCTCTCTCACACGCCCCCTACCGGAGACCTGACTGGCAACCCAGGCATGTGCTCTGACTGGGAATCGAACCAGCAACCCTTTGATTCGCAGGCCGACAGTCAACCACTGAGCCATAGCAGCCAAGGCCCATTTCTTTTTAGTGCTGAATAATGTCCCATGATCTGGATCTTATCACAGTTTACTTCTCCATGCCCCTGAAGGACAGACATGTTGGTTGCTTCCAAGTTTTGGCAATTGTGAATACAACTGCTTATAAACATCTGTGTGCAGGCTGTGTGTGAGTTCATACGTTTGCAGCTCCTTGGGTAGATAACAAGAGCATGACTCCTGGATTGTATGGTAAGAGTATGCTGAGTTTTGTATGAAACTGTCAGACTGTCTTTCAAAGTCGCTGCACCGTTTCGCACTCCCAGCAGCAGTGAGTGGGAGTTCCTGTCACTCCATGTCCTGCGGGAACTTGGTGGTGTTATTGTTTTGGATCGTGGCAGTTCTGATAGGTGTCTCATTGTTGTTTCACTGTTCAGTTCCTTAATGGCTTAGGATGTGGAGCATCTTTTCCTTTCCTTATTTGCCATTTGGTGAGGCATATGTCGAGGTCTCTTGCCCATTTTTTAGTCAGGCTGTTTGTTTTCTTATTGTAGAGTTTTAAAAGTTCCTTGTATATTTTAGATAACAGCCCTTTAGATATGTCTTTTGCAAATATTTTCTCCTACTCTATGGCTTGTTTTAAAAACATTTAAAAAAATGACTCAGAGTCTCAGCCTCCATATAAAACCCAACATTCCCATCAATGGCTCTGTAGATTCTTGGAAGTAGAGGGCTTATATTTTTCTTTGCCACCTCCAGCTAAGATTTTTCTGTCCACAGTATTTTTGATTTTTGTTCTGAGTAGAGTAGATGCAAACATGAAATGTAGCCTGCTTTTTCTTGAAATTCTTTCATCTCCAGCAGCCCTCTCTCTATTCTACCTCTGTGCACCACTGATCCCTGGGGTCTGGGGCAGAGGTGTGGGGGTTAGGGCGTGACCCTGCATAACAGTTCAAAATGCCGCATGAGATAGGGCCATCCTTCCAGGTTTCTCAGCCGTGCCCCGCGCCTGGAACAGCTCAGGGGCCACCTTCTCCTTTTCCTGCACGTTGCTTTCCCCACCTGTTTCCTTCCCCTGGACTTCTTATGCCTCCTGCAGGGTCTCCTCTTCCTTCAGCCCTTTCCCATTGTAAATCCAAAAAACATTTCCTCTTTTTTTCCTGACACAGAGACACTCATTCAATCCTTTTTTCTGGCCTCTCTTCTAGAACGTATTCTAGGATCTGTCATTTCATACCCAAATTATCCATTGGGCATGGTGTCAAAACATAATACATTCTCCCTCAGAAAGTCTGTGGCAGACTTTTAAAGTATCCCTTCCCTCACCTTTGTGGAATAATCTCGCCAAGTGTGATATGGCGGGTAGTGTAAAAAAAAGTGTAGGTGCAAGGCCAAGTGAGCCCCGCTGTGCAGCTCTGGGAGCAGGAAGTGGCATTTTATCACGACGGCCACTCCCAAGCACACCTGTTCACGGGAGAACTCTCATCCTAAGATCAGTTGTTCAACTTGCCTTAGGGACAGTTGGCCCACAAAGTCGAAGACCCTCCAAAGGACTGCTACAGCTAGAAAAAAATATTTAAAAATGTTGCAACTTGAAAGCATTATGGAAGAGTGAGAACACACTGGGAGCCCCCTCCCCTCACGCCCACCCCCTCCCTGGCAGTAGACGGAGCCCCACCTGGTGCGGGTCTTAGGAAAGGATGCGAAGATGCCTGTTTGGAGTGGAGAACCATTTATACACTTTGGAACTCGGCAAAACTCGGGGTTGCTTGAATATTTCATTGTTGCTATTTTTCATTATTCTTTACTAATGTTTGGTTGATCACTCCTTGTGAATGGCAATGTTTCCTCTGTGTTGTTTTTCACCAAGTCCCAGTGCTATGCTGGGTACTGTGCGGTGTGCCCGAGTGCATTTGGAAAACCAAGGACATCCTATTTTAGATCTTACATGAACTTGTTCCACTTTGTGCTCTCCAAGGAAAATCAAGTTTCTTTCTACCCTACCCCAATGGGTTTCTCTTGAACCGTTTGCCCTATTCCAATCCCGTCCCTGGCCCCATTTCCTATACCCCATCCTCTAGGAATCCCTGGGAAAGTTGGGTATGGGTTCCTTCATGGCCGTGGCCAGAACAGGATACGAGACTCCGTGTCTTCAGTCTTCCCCTCACCCTCTAATCTCCTCCTTCAAAAGTCTGAGAGATCACCTGGCATTCTATGAAGTCCTCATTGTTTGTGACGTTATTCGAGGCAATTGGCAGAGAACAAGAGTATCTGACTCCTTGCATTTAACAGGTCCAATATCTGATGCAGATGGTTTATTGGATGTTTCCGCTTTGCGGGGGTGTGTCCTTAGCCAGGTTCCAGTGGGGATTTGAAGAAGGAACATACATGCTTATCATTTCCCAGTTCCCTTTCCTTTGACCTGGAACGTGGGGGGAGGAGTAAGAAGTGAGGCAGAGTGGGAATGAAAAACCGTAGAAACGTGCAGAGAGTGGGGGTTACCGGTATTTATTTTTGCTGCTCAACCTCTCGGCGATGAGTGGACAGAAATGAAACAATACTAACAACAGTACATTAAGTGTCCGCCGTGGAACAAGCGCAATGCTCTGGCTCTCACGTCCGGTCTGTGCTGTTTCGGTGCCAGGGCTGTTCCATTTGAGCAGAGGGCGCAGCCTCGTCTAGGCCAGGCCCCTTGCGTCGGTGAGAAGGAGCTTACGAGGAGGCAAATATGAAGGTCATAAAGACGTTGTTGAGCAGTGAGCCTTCTCTGGTCGTCCGCGGACCACTCTGGAGGAAAGTGGCTCTCCGGCTGCCAGTGTAGGAGTTTGTGCTAAGACAAAAACACGCCAGACACTGTCGTCACCTAAAAAACATGTATCTGTTTTTAAAATAACCTTATGAAATAGAGGACAGGTAGTCAGTGACCAGAGGGGAGAGGGGATGGAATTTCAGGGGAGAAGGGAAGGGTTTACAGGAACAAATATAGAGGACACATGGACAAAACTAGGGGGGTTGGAAAGGGGAGGGAGGAGGGGAGGGAGGGATGGGTGGGTGGTCTGGAATGGGAATAAAAGAGAAACTGTACTGAATAAACTAAAATAAAAAATTTAAAAAATAACTTTATGATCAGAAAAATAATAAATTTCACTGTACAGGGCATTGATTAAGTTTCATTTTCCACACCGAGTCATGCTAGGGAGTGTGTTGTGGGAAGGTCCCAGGCACAAAAGCTTTCGTTTTCTAGAAACCTGTAGGTGCTCGGGCCAGAAGGGTAACCCTGGGTCAGAGGATGAAAATATTAATATTTTCAGTATCTTCATTTCAGGTACACGAGGGCCAGCAATGGGGCCCAGGCTTAGGCTAGGTAGGCTGGGGACCAGTGGGGGTTATTTCCTCTCTCAGAACTGGAACACTCTTCTTAGAGAAGTTAGCATGTTTGTAATGGCCTGAATGGCAAAAGAAAGGAACATGCTTGGGCAGGTGGGGAGGTCGAGGCACACGGAGGGAAGGCAGAGGTTGAGCTCAGCACTGCCCTTGGGCCCAGCCTGAGGGGTTCTTGCCCTGGCCCTGCACTTTTAGGGCCCTGCACTTTTAGGGCCCGGCTTCGACCCTCTTCCACCTGTGGTCCTCTATGCGACTCGGAGAATCCATGGGACTGAGGATGTGTGTCTGTTCTGAGCCCATGCCTCCCCACCCCTGCTTTCTAGATCATGCACAGGGTTCAGAAACTGGGAATTCTGGGGGCTCCTAGGGCCGGTGTGGCCTCTGTCCTGGGTCAGTCTCCTGAGCACAGAACGCAGTGTTCTCGTGCACACACTCGGCCTGTGGGCTCACCGGCAGCGTGTGCAGGGAGGTGGGTGTGCATTCTGCAGGCTCGTGCTGTGCGGCAGAGCCTGCGTGGAAAGGGATGGAACCCTGGGATTAACTCCCTCCGCAGAACTCTGAGGAGTCTGAGAATTATCGGTACGATACTGGCCTTCCAGGATGATCCGAAGGCTTATTTGTGAGGTGTGAAGATAGACAATATTTTATCTAAGTCTGTTAGCTTGATGCGTTTTAGACATGTTACGAGCAGCCTCCATTTGCACTCCTGCCCTGGCTGGCAAATGTTCCTTTTTCTCCTTAAGATGACCATTAAGGGTTTCCTTTTAGAAGAAAGTGTTCATGGAGCAGAGGACAAAGGCAGTGAGGAGCTGGCCTCCTCATCCTGCTGACCAATCAGACTCATTCCGGGAAAAATGCAGCATGAGCCCTAACAAGAAAGATTACACTCTGGGTTCTTTCCTCTGTGTTTGGTTTATCACAAGGCGCTGGTCCTTACTTGCAGTTTGTGTGGGAGGCATGCTGGTCCCAAATTCCTCTGACCCTCTCTGACAGAGCAGAACTTTTAAGGACGAATTGCAAGAGAGATCCATCTACACATGTGCACACACATGCACACACACGCCCTCTGCACACTTGGGAGGCTCCATAAAAGCTTTGCTTCCACCTGTTTGCATCGGCTACTGAAGGGGCTTGCAGAGAGAGTTGCTATGACACATCCTTGCAGATAATGGGAATTGACAGATGTTTTTTTAATGACAGAAATGCAGGTCATGAGAAAGGTGCCATGGGTAAAGAGAGGGGGGATTTGCCAGCCGCAAACCCCTGCTTATATCCACTCTGTCCTGACTTACAGCATCTGCTTTCTGGATTCCATGAAATGCCACCATCAGGAGCGGAAGGGAGGGGGAGCAGACATAGGTATCAGGATGCTGCCAGCCCTTGTCTATCGACCGTTTGGGGTGCAGGGCCAAAACGCGAATGAGCTGTATGGGAAGAGAACACCAAGCAACACTGTAGCTGAATGTTCCTTCTTCCTCTTTGACAAGCCATCCATTGGACGGAGCCTCTTTGACTGTCTTTCCTTCCTCTGGGGCCAATGACAGGGAGGAAACAAGGTACCCAGGACACAGAAGCAAGCATCTTCAGTCCTGCTCTTCCACGTAGCTCTCTCCGATTGGCTTGGCCAGCAAAACCATCGTAGTTAAATCTCCAGAGGGAACTTGGAGGGCTTCTGGTCCCATCCTTCACTTTGCCATTGAGGAAACAGGAGCCCACAGAGGGGAACTGACTTGCTAATGGTCCCCCAGTGAAGTCAGTGACAAAGCTTGGTCTGGAACCAGGTCTCCTACTCATGGCCACCATGCTGCGCACGAGGACCGCTTTACCCTGAAGCTCTTACAGCCCTTTTGGGCCATGCAAGTTAGCCTCTGGTGACCTGCTTTCTTTGCTAGCCCTCCTGTGTTAGTGTCATTTATGTGCCCAACAGAAGTACGAGTACGACAATGATGGTCCCAAAATTTACATGCTTACTAAAGCCAGGTGGGTAAAATAAATGAAAATGGGGAGTGGAGGGCCTGTGGTGTGCTAGAAGATACTTGTCTCTCCTTACGGCATCTAAAACCAATTGAAAAATTTGAACGCTGTGTTGACCAAACGAGCACCTGTAGGACGCATTGCCTCGCACTGACAGACTGACGACCCCTGACAAAGAGCCTAGGCCCTCAACTGTGGCTGAACACACAGGCCAGCACTATCTGGTGGAAATAGTATAATGCAAGCCCCCGTTACAGGTAACTTTAATTGTTCTGGTAACCATATTACAAAGTAAAAATAATCAGATCAAATTAATTCTGGAAATATACCTTATTTAATCAGTAATGTCCAAAATATTATCATTTCAACATGTAATCAACTTAACAATTATTAATGAGATGGTTTACATACTATCTTCAAAATCCAGTGTGTTATTTTACGGCAGGCCTGGGGTTGGGCTTTACCCTTCCTACAAGCCGTGTACAGTATCTCATGGGTGCTGGCAGACGAGGTGAGATTCTCGGGTCAGAGATAGAGGCCTCATTACTCCTGGCACAGGAAGCTGCCTGAGCATCAGCATGTTTTCATCGGTGCCCCCAGTGCCCCATGATAAGAATTCCAAGGTGGCCCCAGAGATTCCCAGCCCCTGACACCAACACACCTTCTGCCAGTCATTCCACTAAACACCCTCTGAAGGGATTTTGCAGATAGGATTAAGGTCTCAGGTCAGTTGTTGGGAAAGTAGGGAGATTAAGCAGGTGGGTCTGACCTAATCACATGACCTCTTTTAAATCTGGGTCTAGAGGTCAGAGACTGAGAAGTCAGAGATTAAAAACAGGAGAGGAATTTGACAGCAATTGTGTGTAGTCGGCTTCGACAGGGAGGGGGCCAGATGGGGCAGCATGCAGGTGGCCTTTATGAGTTGAGTGGCCCCTGCTGACAGCCAGCTAGGAAAATGGGGGCCTTGTTTATGCAACCACAAAGAACTAAGCTCTCCCAACAACCTGAATGAGCTTGGAAGTGGACTTTTCCCCAGAGTCTGGTCCCTGGACTCATGCATCTGTCTGCTTGGGGTATCATCCTGAGCCTGTAGGATTATTTTTCAATCTTTCTTTCTTTTTACTGATGCTCCTTCTGGAGCCTTTTTAGGCATTTTTCTCTAATTGTCCTCCCTCTCCTGTGAAATTTTATCCCCAGATAAATTGTATATTTATTTATGTACTATGGCCCTTTGGAAGGCCAATGAGACATTGTAATATTTAAGTTCCCCACACCCCTGACCCCAGCATCAACCTTTGCCCCCTTGGGGGCAGTATTGCCTCTGCTGAGTAGGTAGGCTCTGGAGGACTAGAGTTATGTTTACCAGATTCGCCAGAGGTAGACTGATGAATTAGGTTGTCGGTGTATTTTATTTAAGGTGGAATAACTTACTCCACTATTTGTATAGGGATGTCCTTACGGTGTGCCAGGTGCTCAGAGCGAGGAGATGCTGGGATCAGGCAGGTTAGGATTCAGGGAGCTGGACTCCCTTACCATCGTGGCCCTGTGTCCACGTTGCTGCAATGAGTGCCCCACCTACCTCTCTTGTCCAGACTCTTGGGCCACATAGCAACTCCTGCCCTTGAGCTATAACTTCAATAGTAGCCAGGCATGTGGACCAGCACTGTGTCTTCTTGGGGACAGCTCTGGATAAACACTGAAGCATTTTTGTAGTGTCTCACCCATCAGTTGCACACACCAATCCCAATGAGTATCCGCCTTTCCTCAAGCATTTTGAAAAGTAGCTAGCCTAATTCAGCTTTGAAACAGTTATTTTGTTCTTTGGAAGAATGGGAGAGAGACTGTCTACCTGGATGTGTGAGCCCTGAGAAGCATATGATGAGCCAAACATTTCAAGACCAAGTACTTTAAAATTCCTGGAAGTTAATCTTTGCAGGGACAAGCCTTGTGGAGTCAAGAATGCACATTCAATATCATTAGAAGCCAAGTTCTTTCCCCCTGTTCTGGGGCCACTTACTTCTTCTCCGACTTTGACCAGTCATCCACAAAACACTAACCGTTCATGAAATGAGGAACTGTGCTTGGTGGCGTCAATGAGGTGGATGAAACTAATCTCATTGAAGCACTTAACACTCCGTCAAGGATGTGTGTACCCACTTGACTTGGAAATATGCTTTTAAAATCTTCAGAGTTTTTTGTAACTAACTTCTCACTTGTGTAATGGTCAGGGCATGTGGTTTAACGGCTTCTAATGCTTTGTATTGGCTGAAGCTCTCTTCGCAGCCTGGCATCTGGCCGAATTTTGTTGGTGCTTCGTGTGTGCTCGAAAAGAATAGATTCTATAAAATTGCCTGGAAGGTTCTATATGTGTCTTTAGATAAAGTTTTGAAATTTCGTTGTGGAATCTTTTGACTTCACTGATTTTCCCATGTGCTTGATTTACTAATTTGGAAGTAGTGTATTGTCATCTCTCACCACGATGAGGGATCTGTCAATTCCTTCTTTAAATTTCATTAATTTTTGTTTGTATATTTCAAATCTTATTTATATAAAGTTTGTAGTTATTCTCCTGATGAACTGTTCTTTTTATTGTTAAAAAGAACCTCTTTTTTATCTCTTATAATTCTTGAAGTCTATTTCATTTCATAGAAATATAGTGATACCAGCTTTCTAATAGATAGTATGGATCTAGTATGTCTTCTTCTATGATTTACTTTATTTCTATGTTGATATATTTTAGCTATGTCTTTTGTATAATATACATAGCTGATTTTTAAAAAGACACTAAGAAAATCTTTGTCTTTTATCTGAGAATTTTATTTCATTCATATTTATTGGAATTACTGATAAAGTAGATTTATTTTCCTAAAAATTTTGTGTTTTCTGTTTGCTGTGATTTAATTTTTTTCCTTTTCATCTCCATTCCTACTTTTTCACATGTCAGTCAACCTCTCTTTATTCTTTTCTCTGTTCTAATAACTTTAAGTTTGTTCATTTTATTTTTGTTCTTTAGAGGCAACCTTAACATTATAACTTATACACTTGACTTAGAAAGTGTCAGCCAGGATCGCGTAGCACATTTCCCTGAAATGCCGATCACGTCGTGTTCTGGGTTGTTACGTGGTAAGGCCTTTATCTCTGTTCTCCCCAAACACAAGGAGCCGAAAACATTTTCACTGGTCATTTCTTTCCATCTCCCACCACGTCGCCCATTATTCTAATTATCTTTTGCTTTTGTACCATAAATTAGTTATTTTTATCATTGTTTATTTATACTGTTCTTTATTATTTACATTTATTTACCCATAAGTTTACTACTATTTTCACTTATCATTTTTTTCTTGCATTTTACTGCTTCCTTGTGGATTCAATTTTATCTTCCTTCAGGGGAAGCACTTAAGTAGTTCTTGCATTGAGGATCTATTAACTTATTTTCAGTTTTTTATTGCCTTAAAAAGCCTTAATTTACTTATATGTTACATATTTTCTCTTGCATGTATTATATAAAATATAACAAAGAAAAACCTTTTTAGTTATTGTTGTGCCTTCACTCTTGAATGATAGATTAACTGGGTATAGAATTCTAGGTTCACGGGTATTTTTTTTCTTAGCACTTTGAATATTTCTATTGTTATTAATTCGTTGCCCCTCAGCTCCAGATCCACCCTTCTCTGTCATACTTTGTGACGTCAGACCTGAACTCTGTAGATTGCATTTCTCCCTTGCCGGGAAGCTCGGCTTTAGGCTCTGCCAAGAGAGGGCACCAGAGGGACACCATAAGGCTGGAAGAGGAAGAAGGAAAAAAGATACCGCCCCCCCCCCCCACACACACTTTTTTCCTTCTGGTTCCTGATCTCACTGCTGAGCCACAAAACAGATCACCAGAAGGCCAATCTCACTGGCACCACCTCAGTGAGTATCATGTTCCTATGGCAACCACACCCTCCCCTCCAAGGTCTGAATTTCTGCTTTGCAGGGTCCTCTCCTCTAGGACGTTTTCTTTCTTGTTTACTTTCCTCTCATCCCTAAGGATAGTAGTTTCTTGCTGTAGTGTCTATCTCTCTACACCTTGGAGTCTGTTTTGCCCATTTTAGCCATTAACTATTTTTTAATTCATTATATTGAATTTTTCCTGTTTAAATTGCTGATGTGGTTTCAGTCTCCTGACTGGAACCTAATAAAATATTATTCTATTGTTTTCTGTTTTATTTTGTTGCTGTGCTAAAGACTGTTGTCAGACAAAGATTTGTATAGACACTTCATAAAAGAAGATACACAATGAGCCGATAAACCCATGAAAAATTTCAATATTAATGTTCAAGAATGTTCAACATTATTAGTCATCAGAGAAATGTAAATTAAAGCCACAATGAAGTACTGTTATATATCCACCAGAATGGCTAAAATTAAAAAGTCTGACAACAGTAAATGTTGACAAATATGTGTAACAAGGAAACTCTCATACTTGTTGGCAATGTTAAATTGTACAACCAATTGGAGAAAGATCTGGTAGTTTCTTATGAATGTACACCTTCCTCCTCTATGACCCTAGCAATTCTTCCCTGAGGTATTTTTATTTCTTTTGGGTAAATACCTGATAGCATAAATTATCGGAGTTTGACATTATTTTGTATTGGCTTTTGACATGAGTTATTTCCTGGTATCATTCACTCATGGGTACTTGGAGAAAAGAAGTCCAGTTTGGCCCACCCATTCCCATCAGACTGGTTTTACAGTGACCAGGAAAAGTGGGTGATATCAGGGCTTTTGCCCAAAAGAAATAAAAATATATCTTCATAAAAACACTTTTTTGAGAATGTTCATAGCAGCTTTATGCATAATCTCTAAAAGAGAAAGAGTTCAGGGAGAGAACCACGCGGCTTTGCCCGAGTGAGGACCCCCGCAGCTTTAGAAGGGGGAACCACCACCCAGCTTTAGCAGAGGTCCCGGCGACACAGCTGATGGTGCCGGGAACTGAGGGAGGCCTACCAGCCGAGCCCAGATTACTGGGAAGAACTGGGGGCTGCCTGAGCCACGGACTTCTATTTCTTTTCCTGAGATATGGTACCCCAGACTGGGCAAGGGGGGAAGAAAGGACTGTGTGTGTTTGTGGGTGTTTTAAGGGACTTTGGGATTTTAGTGAAGACATTAGATCACTACTTTAAGTCTGTATAGCATTAAATAAACATTTCCTTTCCTTTTCACGAAAAAAAAAAAAAAGAGCTCAGACGTCCAGCAATAGGAGAACCAGTGAACAAACGGATATATTCATATGGTGAGATGCAGCTCAGCAATAAAAAGAAATGAGCTACTGACACCTGGCATGCCATGGATGAACAAGAAAGTCAGTATGTTAAGTTAAAGAAACTTTATACAAACGTGTAGGATTTCACTTACGTACAATTCCAGAACAAGTAAAAGTAATTCGTGGCAGAAAAAAATCAGTAGTGGTTGACTCTGAGGGAATGGAGATGGGGTTTGACTGGACAGGTGCACAAGGGAAATTTCTGGGGGTGATGGTGTTGTTTTATACTTGCTAGAAGTTCGGGTACCACAGCAATTTACACTTAATCATTTGTGAATTGCTTTGTATATACATTTGACATCAAAGCACCTGTAAACAAAAGCACCTCTATTTCATGATAACCTTGCTAAAGCTTTTAAGGAGTGTAGCAATGTCTGTAATCGGCTTTCAAATACACAATATAAAACACCCCGAAATAAAACAACAAAAAACAAATGAGGGATGAATACAGCGATGGAGAGAAGATAGTTACACGTGAAAGCAAATATGGTAAAATATTAGTGGTAGAATGTAAGTAGTGGGAGATAGGTGTTCACTGCAAAGTCCTGTCAACTTTGCTCTATGTTTAAAAATATTATAGTATAATGTTGGAAAAGGGGGCTGCTGTCTATCTTTTTTTTAAGTGTTCTGTGTTTTCTCTATGGTTTAAAAAATGTCTTTTTTGTTGTGGCTTCTTTTTTTTTGGTGTGCGTTCTGCACTCGCACTGCACTCAGAGCTCAAAGCTCACATCCTTTTTCAATTCCTCAAGTGTAGCAGCTCTTTAAAAAACTATTGCCCTTCCCCTCCTCTTCTGGACTTTCCATTAGACCTGTTTACGTAATTTCTCATCCTTTGTCCTCATGTCTTAGAGCCTCTTTCACATTCCTTTCTCTCTGCATCTTCGGATATTTTACCCTCGTGCCCATTTTTCAGTTTACTGACTGTTCAGCTCTATCTAGTCTGCTGGTTCAACTATGACTATATTTTCCTTTCTAAAAATTCGGTTTCATTCTTTCCCCAATGTAGTTCTCATTTTATGGTATCACCTTTTTGATCCTTGTATGTATTTAATCATTTTAAGCAAATTTAGTTTTTAGCTTACTTCTGATAGTTTATTTTAAATGAGTGATTTGGGGGTTAAAATTCTGCTATTTGCCGAACCTGCTGACTCTCGCTCACTGAGGATTGATTCCTTGCGTGCTTCACCAGTTTGGATTGTGATTTTTGGTCAGTGGACTTCTATAAAAAAAACACTTCCAGCTTGAGGAAAATTATGTTCTTCCAGAGAAATTGTTTCATTTGTTTCTGCCTAGAGAAACCAGAGTCATGGGCCTTGATTTGATATTATTTTTTTGAATATCATGCCTCTAGAGCAAAGTAGAACCGAAAACCCACAGGAAGGCAAACCTGTGCTCATGAAGTATCAGAGGAGACCTTCTTCTCTCCACCGAGAGCCCAGGTTGAGACAGTTAAGCTTCTTGATCATCTTCCCGAGTCTGAGTAGAGAGTGTGTTTGCTCCGTCCTACAGCCTCCAAGATCTGGCTTCTGTGGGGACAGGGGTGGGTGGGAAGAAGGGGCTTGCATCGCATTTCCTCGCGTCATGTGGACTCAGAGCCTAGTGTCCTGATTTCGTGTGGACGTTCACACCCAAGCCCTCACGTCACCAAATCTGGCAGCTGCGGCATCGGCTCAGTGTTTCGACTCAGGTTTTCAGTTCTCCCTGTGTTTTGGGTTTCTGTCACTTTCTTATAAAACCAGTTATTGCTTGTAAAAGAGTGTTCATTATAATCTGTTCAGCACTTTCTAGGTGTTTCATATAGGGAGGGTCTTCAAGTAATCTGATCTTCCATCACACTGGAAATGAAAGCTGTGTAAGGCATTTCACATTGATAACAATAATTATCAATAATTCACAAAACCCTATAATGTATATATTATTAGTCCAGGAAATCTTGGCATAGAGGGACTGAGTAGCTTCTCCAGGTCTTACAAGCTGATAGGTGTGGAAGTTGGAATTTTCCCAATGTCTACACGATTCTAGTATGTAGGCTTTTGTTCTTTTGTGTTGCAAGGGTAGAGAAACCCATCTCTGGCCTGGGAATGTTGCTTTGCCTGGCTCGGCAGGGCCAGTAAATTAGTACTGGAAGAACCTCACTCTCGGTATGCTTTTGCTATCTTCTCATACAGCAGCAAGGCCTGAAGAGTGTTCTTTGAACCATAAGAAACAGGCGGCTTTTGGATTTTTCCCATTTCCTGTTTTGTTCAGATCATGGGCTAGCTGGAAAAATAACATTCAGGGTCTTGTATGGGGACACTCTCAAGGGACCCTCTGCAGCTTGATGAGAGCACTCAGCCAGAGGATCATGGGACTCCTGTGTCTGGTGCTGATTTTTTATTGAATTATAGTTAAGTTGCTTGCTCTCGTTTGCAAATCTAGCAAGTGATGAGCTTTCTGTTTGTCTCTGAGACTGCTTTGTGGACAGATAGGGTGACCAGCTGTCCTGGTTTATACCTGGATGAGGGGTCTCCTGGGATGCAGACTTGGAGTACTGAAGTTGAGTGACTGCGGGCAAACCAGGATGTCAGTCACTCTGCAGACCCTCTCCGGGTATTGTTAACCAGATCAGTGCCAGTCCTTTGCCACCAGAGGCCAGAGCATCTTCTGGTTTCCAGATTTCCCCAGAGATGAAAGGAAGGAGGTTTAATGGTGAGAAGAGGAGCAGAGAGGACAGAAGATTCATTTCAAGGACATATGGAATGAAGCAAAGCCTCACCAGGTACTTCCCAGCTGGTCCTCGTTACACCCCAGCAGAAGATGGAGCGGCTTACAAGGGACAAAAAGTAAGAACATCAGGGGAGAGAACTAAGATTTATAGAGCGTGGTCTTCTGCACCAGGTATTTGGTTAGATTATTAATCTGCATCATATCATCTAGTCCTGCCTGGAGCTCTACGAGCCAGACCATGTTATGCCCGTTTTGAAGAGGAGGAAGCCAAAGCTCTGCAAGCTGAAGTCACTTGCCCAATATCACGTGTTTATGAATAGTCATGCCTGGATCTACACCGAGGTGGGCCTGACCCCAAAGCCAGGGCGTCTTCTCCTCTACCACAGCGAGGAGGAGACGGGGAAGAGTGTTCTTTATGCCAGCACTCATTGCAGGAGTTGTGCCCTAGGGAGGAGAGATGAAAAGCAGGCAGGTTCTGCAAACGGTCATGGGTCTTGCACAAACAATCCCTACTCATGGGAAGTGGCAGACAATGGCCACTGCTCTAGGGGCACCTTCAGGACTGCGGGATTCAGGGAAGTGGGTGGGAGAGTGTGGGGTGCTCTCTGTCTGTACCCACCCTCTATTCCTTTGCCCCTCCCAACATACTTCTGTGCGCTGTTGAGTTTGGGTACAGTGAACAGGGATGCTGGGCTCAGAGGTGAAGATCCCTTCCCCTCGTCTGTGCTATTTGTAGACCATCCTGCAGGTAGCCCCAGTCCCCTGGTGCCTGGGTCTGTGCTGCTTGCTGTGGGACACCTCACTGCTTGGCTTGAGGTCGTGAGTTTGGTCTGTCATGTCCCCACTTGCACATCTTCAGAAAAACAGCCTCCCGTTGCCTGTCTGTTGCATTGTAAAATGTTGTATCAATATTGAACATTATTAGGGCATCCTTGCCTAACAAACACATTCTAAGGATCCAGTGATCAGAGCTGCTTTTAAAGGCCTCTTCTAATATTTACCTACCCAGCTTCCTTCTATAGTCTTAGCCTTGTTTTTCTGAAACAGCTGTGTCTAGAACAGAAGGCTCTTTTGTGTAAACTCATAAGTCACCTGTACTTATTTTGTGTATCCAGGGTTGTTATGCTCTGCAGCGAGCTATTTTTTTTTAAAAAAATAGGAGTGGGTATTTGATATAATAGATTATTACATGTTCAGCATATAAATTACTAGGTCTTAGAAGCAAGAAGCGGGTAATTTTGCCCTAAGGTAATATAACGGCTACTGCAGAGTCACTAAAATCAATTAAATAGATCATTTGTGGTCAGGGCAGAAGCTGGAATTACTACCTAAATAGCATTTAGAAGTCATTTCCTCATTTAATCATTCAACAAACAGGTAGTGAGCACCGAGGTGAGTTGGAGACATTATCTAAGTGTTGGGCGGGGCTGCATAGACTTGCAAAACATACAGCCTCAAGGAGACCCTAGACTCTCCCTGTCCTTTCCACAGAAAGTTAACTGAGGTCATTGTGCTCTTCGATGAGTAGCCTGAGTGTGAGGGAGTGGACTCTCTTTGAAGCAGCTACGCATGGAAGCTGAGTGGGGGGCAAGCTCCAGTTTTGTTGGGGACGGTGTGGAGGGAGGAAGAAGCGACAATGTGAGCCAAATCCTGGAGACCGTGCCTCACGAAGACTGGTTATAATGCAAGACGTATGCAGAGCCCGGGGTCTCGGTACTAAGCCCAGCTCTGTTGCTTATTAGCCGAATGATTTGGGGCAAGTTCTTTATCCTCACTGAGTTGCAGTTTCTGGTCTGTCCACAGGTAATTGTACTATTTACCCCAGGATTATTGTAAGGATTAGCTGAGTCATGTATGTGAAATGCCCAGCTCAGAGTGGGCACTCAAAAAAAAAAAAAAGAATGGCCTTGATGCTTATAATCCAGGCCCCCATGGAGGCTTGGGTGCCCTTCTCACCTTGTGGACCACCGCCCCCCCCCCCCCTTTCTGGCTCAGAACACCAGTTATGAGAGGCTAGTGCTACCCTCATTACTGACTTGGGTCCCAGCTGAAAAAGAGACCCCACTTTTCTCATAGTCCCCAAAGAAGAATCCAATTTTGTGCGACAGTCAAGGACATTGTCACATTCTCTATCCAGGATGGAAGACCATTTGCTTCAGGGTTCCCCCCACCGCCCATGGGAAATACTTTAATCTTTGCCAGTGAGGAACTTTTCATTTGCCTCTATAATTGAAACAGGACCTCTGGGTCAGGGGGTCGGTGTCATCCGGCCTGTGAGTCATCCAGGGCAGTTGTCCTCTTTTTATCAAGTGAGTCAAGAATGTATTGACCCAGGTCAAATGGTGTGGAGGGGTGAGAAATTATCTAATGAATTTGAGTGATCGAGTCTCACCCCTATACCTCTTCAAGGGGCACAACACCCTTCAACCCTGAACCCCGCTCTCTCCCTGGCCACTGTAAAACCAGTCTGATGGGAATGGGTGGACCAAAGTGGACTTCCTTTCTCAGAGTGCCAGTGAGTGAAAGACACTATAAAATAACTCATGTCACAAACCAATGTTAAAATTATGTCGTTCTCTGATAATTTATGCTATCAGCCTTGACAGCGAATATGCTAACTAAATTAGTCTTTAAATGCTTGTGTTTCTTTCAATTATAGGTTTTGGGTCTAATAATTGCTTTAACGAACAGATGAATTGCCTCAATATTCTGCCTACTTATGCTGTAAAGATGTGGCCTTTATAAGCCGATATTCAATAGAAATAACTTAAAAAAATTTCCCTGCCCTCAATCTGTAAAACGAAGGACTCTTTTGAATGATGATTAAAGGAACTCATGACAATGGCTTCAATTACACTTAACCGGTTTTCACTGGGTATTTTCTCGGCCTGAGGAACAGGGCCAGCACTGATGGGGACACAGACAGGAGGAAAGGAGTTGTGATCACTCTGAGCACTTAAGATGCTGCGAGAGCCTGGAGAAGTCACATCAGGGGAAAAGCAGCATTTCCAAAATGCCTTGTAGTTGGCTGGGCCCTGGGAGCAGAGAGGCGGGTGGGGGAGAGTTTTTCTGGAAGGGACAGTGAAGGACAGAAGGACATCAGTAACCTGAGAGTTGGCCATTCTCTGGGCTCTTTGTGGGGCCTTCTTACCTATAGTTCCCTGAAGGTTAAGAGTCTCTGTCCCTTTCGCTTGTTTATAACCAGCTCGTGGTCACTGGCTAATAAGCAAAGAAAACAACGTTGCACCTTGTGTCTGTCTTTGAGCATTTGCTGCCGGTTCTCAGGCTTGGGGCAGAGCGGAATGGCCTGGGCGCGCTTTTGAGACCCAGCGTCCAGGCTGGCAGCCCAGGCTGTCTGCAGGACCTCTGCGGTGGAGCCTGGGCGTGTGTATATTGAAGGACTCCGGGGCAGTGCTGCTCAAGCCCAAGCACACACAGGTCCCCTGCAGAGGTTGCTGACATGCAGATTCTGATTCCAAGGTCTGGGCAAGGGCCTGAGAGTCCGAAGTTTTTACAAGCGTCCAGCAGAGCCTGAACTGAACTCCTTGGACCATTCTTCACCCAGCAGGCCGAGGTTTCTGACTCTTGCTTGAGGATGGGGAACCATAGCACTGGTCCACACGGGCTCTGTGTAGGCTTCTCTCAGTGCGGATAACCACTATTCATAGGGGACACAGAGGCTCAGAGCTGAGAGGCCGGAGGGAAGCAGGTCGGGCTGGGCCCCGGGGTCCGAGTGCACGGTGCGCTTCAAAGCAGGGGATGTGCAGGTGGAGCTGGCCGGAGCTACAGTTCCGTCCCTGACAGATTCCACCCGCAAGACCCTCAGAAGGACCCACTGATTAAATAAATGTGTTCTCTGCATAGGAGGAAAACCCCAGGTTTAAAAGTAATTTCCTTCTGTGGGCCAAGCCTCCCTTCCCCAGTAAGACACACGCAGACGTTCTCAGAGGAAATAACTGGTCCTTTGAAGGAAACCCACATGAGGGAGGCACATACAGACTTTGATGGAAAGATGGTCTTCCTGGTTTTCTCTGGGTCCCAGACTGGGGAGATACGATCATGTTCCACTTACGTTGAAATGAAACACATTTTAAAGGTTTTTTTTTTTTTTAAATAATGGAAAAAACAGGTAATCCAAAGAAGTGAATGTCATTCCTTTAAACAATTAACAAAATAAATGAATTTAGTTTTTTTAAAAAAATCAGGAAATAGCTTCATTGTTTGAATTTAGATATAATTAAACCATTGATTTGGCCTCATTAGAAAGTGAATGTTTATCAGAGAAACAGAGACACTGTGACAGGGATACGGTGGTGGGGGCGACGGCCTTTATCCGAGTACGTACTGCTCATTTCTTTATAAAAAGATAAAAATTGGGATTAGCGAGTGGCCTCAGTAGGAAGCGTGGCGGGCGCCCTCTCATCTTCCTGAGAGCCCCCATCTCGGCAATATTGTGTTGCTTAGGAACTAACAAAACATGTCTGTGTGTGTGTGTGTGTGTGTCTCTCTCTCTTTCTTTTTTTTTTTGTAATGGTCCCTTTGTGCCCTGATATTTTTCCAAGTTGGCAGCTGTGAGGAAAAACAATGTGATTTGGTTAGATGCAGCCTCCCTCTCTCAAGTCTGGAGCAGAATAGATAAGAACTTGTATGTCAGAATACAAAGTTTACTCAGCACCGGTCAAAAGCTTTTGATGTTGCCTGCCCAATCTGGCCTCGCGTCTTTGAAGTTCTGCTACACATGCTAGGGTTCCGTCAATAAGAAACAGACCTTTCTTTCCCCTGCTAGTTAAAACATCTGCCTCCTGGAAACGCCCCGCATTAAAGCAGGTTACAATAGTTCCCGGGTTAGTGGAGAGCCAGGCTTTGCCACACTCGTGACAGGGAGAGAGAAACCTGGCAGGCATGGAAGTCATTTAGGAAAACCCTCCTGGGCCTGGGGAGGGCGCTATTTCCCATTCCAAGGCTGTGAGGAAAAAGGTTTAGCTCGGTCCTCTCGTAGGCGGGAGGAGAGGCCAGGGTGGCCTTTCCGGGTGGCTCCTTGCACAGCGGCACACGCGCAGTATAGGTCACGTGTGATCTGCGCTCCTTATCTGGGGCGTTAGCGGTCTTTCGGGGAATAGGAGCCGGGAAAGCACCCTCGTTGGTTTGTGGTGTCACTGTTTGCAATGCCGTGTCAACTGCTCGGCACATGGCTTAGTTGTCAGAGAATATTGCTTTTTCCTGGAATAAAACCCAGTTACTGATTGCTGAAACCTGTGGATATCAGAAATAGTGTCGTGATGTGCTTCTGCACAGAAGTGTCCTTTGAAGGGACCGAGGGGTGGGGGTGGAGGGCCTCTGTTCCTGGAAATGAAAACATCTAGACAATGGATTATCTGAGGGACCCCTCACTCGGGCCTGCAACCGAAGCCTTCACCTCAGAGTCTGGTTCTGGAAATGTCAGAGGTGACTGGAAGTCCGAGGACTGTTGGGGAAGGGCAGGTGGCAGACGGGCAGAGGGACCGCAGACCGGTGTCTGGCAGCCCCGGGAGCCTGTCCTGACTCTGGCTGTAGGCCTCCTGCATCAGCTGTGAGGGGCGTGGGGAGTGGGAGGCGGAAGGAAGAAGAGCAGGAGCACACGTGTGAGAGAATTTTTGCCAAAGGCTGAGCTCCACGTGCCCGTGGCCCAGAGAGGGGCGAGGGGGGTGCCAGCGGGTAACAAAATCTGTGGGCAGATAAGTTGTGCTGGGGCATCACTGGCACCCCTTTTCTGTGCCTGTTCTGCTCTTGACAGTCCCTCTCTTCTCTCCCAAGCCCAAGATTTGGCTCCCCTGTTACTCTTCCGTTCTCCTTGCCTCCCTCCCTTCCCTCGACTGTGATACAGGATTTGGATCTTTTCAGCTTAGCCATTTGAAGGATAAATGACTAGAAACGCTCATTTGGTAACTTCTACCAACAGCATTTTCATTTTAAGGGAAGACAAAGCTTAAGCCAAAGAAATGAATCTTAGGAAATTTAGGCATTGATGGGCCGAATTTCATTTCCCTGGAATTATACTAGGGACAGTCTCTGTTAATCTTGCTGAGGAACGATAAACAGCCCTTTCTCCCAGTCAGTTTGCAAAATAATAGGAGAGAAAACCACAAGAGACCCCGAATTCTGACCTGAAACATTTACAGGTAAACTGGGGGTGGGGCATTAAGGTAGGTAGGGTGGGGGTGGGAGGGGGTGGAGGGTCGGTTGGGAGTTTGAGGTGGGGTGAGGGGGGCATATGGGGGGTGCTTGACTCTACAGCTGCAGTTCAGTTAGCTGTTGGCTAGGGGTCTTCTGGAAGGGTGGAAGTTTTAAATACCCAGGCATGTCTACTTGAGACGCCTGCTCAGGACACCTCCAGCAGAGAGTGCCAGTGTGAGCACCTAAAAGCAAGTCCCTGCAGCAAGTATGGAACAGAGCACCATCCCATAAAGGGTGTCTGCCATCGTCATACAAGGCTTTGACCCGCAGAGGTCTGCTTTGGTCTTCACGCCCACAGCAAGCTTTTGCATTCCCTGGCCTTTTCAGGCCTTGGTGCTGTTCCACGTGCTATTTCCTGCACTCCGAAAGCCCTTTCCCCCTTTTCTCTGTCTGTTGTGCTCCCAGTCATCATTTTAGGTGCACTTAAAATGCCACTTCCTCCGAGGAGCCTTCCTTGCTCCTCCCAAGCAAGATCCTGACATCCACTGCAACCCACAGCATTTTGCATTGCCTGAATTGCAGCATCACAAAAGGTCACTTTTCTGTTTTTCTCACGAATTGGTGTTCTGAGTCCACTCAAAGCTCTCAGAGGGCAGGGAATCCATACGTTTAAGGATTCATTCTGGACATCCAGGGGCTGTCCTGTGTGGCTGGAACATATTCTGAACATGTGCTGAATGAGAATGTATGGAAATACGAATGAGCGGGCCGTAACTGTAGGGTGCCACTGGAAGGTAAGGGAGACCCCTACTTCGCACATAGGGTGCTACCTGCATGTGGGACTTGGGGTAACTGGCTTAAGCCTCCTGTGCTGTGTTGCACTATCTGGAAGTATGCGGGCCCCCGGACACCCCCAGCTAAACCCTGCTCTCCAGTGGCTTTGGGGTCCTCCTGCCAAGCACAAATGAAACCCAGGCAAAGATGGCCTTGATCTACTATTTGCCAAAAGCGCCGAGAATCCTTCTTGAGTGCATGCGATGCTCCTGCTAACTGTCATCAGCCAGGACCACATTACTGATGACAAACACATCCTTAAAACACCAAGAACATTTAAAAATTGATGGACACATTTTCATTCTGACATCTATTTCTTTTAAAAGACAGCTTTATATTATCAACGAGGCTTCTAGACTTAAAATAGGAAGGATGGTTTTGGGGTGAGAGGCACAACAGAATATTGGAAATTGCTTTGGGATGAGGAGAAGGAAACAGGGAAATGAAGTAATTTGGTTAAGCTCACATGGCTAATAAATGATGAGAATTCTTTGAACTTTAAAAATGATGCAAAAATCAGTTTTATTGAGTTATGATTTATGCACGATAAAATGCACTTAAGTGTAGAGTTTGATGATTTTTAACAAATATGCTCACCTTCATAACACCTCCAAAATCAAGCTTCAGAGCATTTTTATCATCCCCTCTACACACACAAATCCTGGCCCAGGCATTCAGTGATCTTTCTGTCACTACAGATCCGTGTTGCTTTTTCTAGGATGACATTTAAGAGGCACTGTATAGCATGTCATCCTCTGTGTCTGGATTCCTTTCACTAGCATACTGTTTTTGAGAGTCACCCTTGTCATCGTGCGTATCGCTGGCTTGTTGGATGTAATTTCTAGGTAATATTCCATTGTGTGGCTGTTCCACGTCAGTTCATTCATTCACCAGGTGATGGGCTTGGGGCCGTTGCCAGTTCGGAGCCACTGTGAATAAAGCTGCTGTGAACACTGGCGTACAAGCCTTTGGGTCAACGCGTTTTTATATCTCCGGGGTAGAAACCTCGGTTGCCCAGTAAGCGCAAGTTTATTTTCATAGGAAACTGTCAAACTGCTGCTCAAAGTGGCTGAACCCCTTTGCAGCCCAAGAAGCAGTACATGAGGTTCGAGTCACGGAGCCTGGTTCTGAGCGGAGGTCCCTCTGATCATGAAGCCGAGGGCCCTGCCCCTGTGTACACTGGCTATATTCTCAAATCGAGTGTATGTCAGAATCACCCAGGGAGCTGGTTAAAAAATACAGAGTCGAGGACTCCATCCCCCAGTGTAGGAGGTCTGGGCTGGAGCTTGGGGATTTGCATTTGTAATGAGCACCCAGAGGGTTTGGGTGCTGGAGACTCATAGAACGTCATCTGAGAAACCCTGCTCTGTGGTTCACCAGGTTTTCCAGAGAAAATCCCCCGAACAGAGACATCTGGTATTTTAACAGGGAAATGGCTGCAGTTAACAAATGCCAACATCTGGCTCGTCCAGCTGTTTCTGTATCACCATTATCTATGGACGGTCTTAGATGAAGAGATAAATGACATCAAATGGTGGATAATTTCCAAATCTTTCTGAAGTGACTTTGAAACGTATTTTAGACAGGCAGACCTCGTCTTGTTGCACTCTGCTTCGTTGTGCTTTGTGGCTGTTGCGCTTTTAAACGAACGGAAGGCTCGCGGCAACCCTGCGTCGAGCCCGTCTGTCGGCGCCATTTTTCCAACAATGTTTGCTCCCTTCATGTCTCCGTGTCACATTTGGTGATCCTCACATGCTTCGAACATTTGCATTATTATTATGTTTGCTAGGGTGATCCTTGCTTTTATTATTGTAATTGTTTTGGGGTGCCACCAACCACACCTGCATAAGAGAGTGAACTTGATGAATGTTGTGTGTGTTCCGATTGCTCCACCGACTGGCTGCTCCCCACCTCCCTCTCTCTCCTGAGGCTCCCTGTTCTCTGACCCAACAACATTGAAATTAGGCCCAATAATGACCCTACAGTGGCCCCTAAATCTTCAAGTGAAAGGAAGAGTCCTATGTCTCTCACTTTTAATCAAAAGCTAGAAATAATTAAGCTTAGGGAGGAAGGCATGTTGAAAGCCGAGACAGGCAGAAAGCTAGGCCTCTGGTGCCAGTTAGCCAAGTTGTGAATGCAAAGGAAGACTTCTTGAAGGAAATTAAAAGTGCTACTCCAGTGAACACACGAATGATAAGAAAGTGAAACAACCTTATTGCTGATACGGAGAAAGTTTTTAAGTCTGGATAGAATATCAAACCAGCCGCAACATTCCCTTAAGCCAAAGCCTAATCCAGAGCAAGGCCCTAACTTTCTTTCATTCTCTGAAGTTGTGCTGGAAATAGGGAGAGAACGAGAATTAAAAGTGGAGCCTCAAGATGTGACTGAATTGCTGCGGTCTCGTGATCAAACTTGAATGGATGAGAAGTTGCTTCCTCTGGATGAGCAAAGATGGTAGTTTCTCCAGATGGAATCTCCTCCTGCTGAAGACTGTTAACAACAGATTTAGAATATTACATAAGCTTAGTTGATAAAGCAGCAGCAGGGTCTGCGAGAACAGACTCCAGTGTTGAAAGAAGTCTGTGGTGGGTAAAATGTTAACAAACAGCATCCCACGCTACAGAGAAACCAGTCACAAAAGGAAGAGTCCATCGAGGTGGACAACTTCATTGTCGTCTTATTTAAGCACTGGCCACAGCCACCCCCACCTTCACTCAGCAACCGGCCTCCTGATCAGTCAGTAGCCAAGAGCCTCAAGGCCAGACCTGCCATCAGCAAAAATATGACGACTTAAAAACAAATGTCAGAAAGATTACTGAAGGTTTAGATGATGGTTAGCATTTTCTAGCAATAAAGTTTTTAAATTAAGGTAAGCACATTTTTTAGATGCACGCTACTGCACACAGAGCACACTATGGTACAGTGTAAATGAACCTCTCCTACGTGCACTGGGAAGCAAGAAACCTTCTGTGCCTCGCACTGCTGCAACTCTCACTTTGTTGCGTGGTCTGGAACTGACCCCGTGGTGTCTCCAAGGTGTGCCTGTCCTTGTTTTTCTACTGTTATGCTTTAGGAATTAATGGCAAACAAACAGACGCTGCATTTTGAAGACAGAAGTCAGGAATTCCTGGGAAACTATAAATTCCCTTGCTGTGTAACTCCCCCAGGATGCCAACTCAGACCTTGAAAAGATGAGCGCTTCTCAAGTGTTTTGTGCATGAGCATCTCCTGGGCATGTGTTAACATGCAGACTTAGGGGGACCCCCATCAGAAAACTGCATTTGTTTAACATCCTAGTTACAGGGGTGGTGGTGGTGGGCCAGGAGCCACACTTTGAGAAACTCTCAAAGTGAGAACCGTTGTTTCTCAGTTTCTCTCCAGGTCTCCAAAGGGCTACAGACAAAACAGACAGGAACTGGATTTTTAAATTTTTTATTTGTAGTAGTCTTCTTAGTTGGTATTAGGATGCAGTAAGTAAGAAACTGAGCCTTCGAATCAGACCCGAACTTGAGCTTCAACTTCATCCCCTCCTGGCTGTGTAATCTTGGGCTGGTTCAGTAGTATCCTCATCCTCAGTTGCCTCATCTATAAAATGGCAATAACATCCATTTCATTCACACTTATTAATTTTCTTTTCTTTTGTTTTAGAGGTGAAACTATCAATTCTATTAATATTTAGTTTTACCCGGGGCACATCAAGATATGGGAGTGCTGCTTCTTAAAGGAGTCGCCCTTTAGGGTTTGGTCCTTGGTTTAGAAGTTGTGGAGCTTTGGTTTTTTTATGCTAAGAGCTTTAAGAATTCGCGATCTTGGTCCAGGGATGGTGATATTGTGCCATTTTCTTCTTCCTCAGAAAAGTGGTTCTCGATAATGCTCTGAGTGGTCAGGACAAGCTGACGGTTCTTGTGAAATTGCAAAGCCTTGCTTCTACCAAGCCTGCCAAGTTCCTCGATCAGAAGACACAGGGATTCTGTCTCAGAGAGCTTCTCTGTCATCTGGAGGAGTGAAGAGAGGATGTCAAGGATGATGATGACTAACTTGGTGTCTGGGATGGTGAGCAGGTTCACCAGCGGCTCCGAGACTCCAGAGTGGACAAGCTGGATCAACTGGTCCATGGTGCCTCCATTGCGAAGTTAGCCACTGGCCAGACAGCCTCTTTCTGGACCTTAAAATCTCCATTTTTCATTAGACCCACCAGGGGAGGTGGAATGTGGTAAGCAATGGGCTGTTGGAGGTGCTGGTGGGCCCCGGTGGCCCCATTGCTCAGGGGCCAGGCTGCCTCCTTCTAGACAGAGGACTTGGGGTGCAGCAGGAGCTGGGGCAGCACACCAAGGATGCCCGAGTCAATGGCTGCTTGGGTCTGGTGATCCCTTCCTGTGACGACATTGCCCACAGTGAGGAAAGAGGGGCTCAGGTCATTGAGTTCAGACCTGGTCATGAGCTCAACCAGCCTGGGCAGCACCCCCATGTCAACCACGTGGCCAGTGCGCTCAATGAAGCCCTCAGTGAGGTAGGACAGGGCCCGGCAGGTGTCAGAGAGCACCTCGCTGTCTTGGTGCTGCAGGAGGTGGAAGAGGATGGGCAACATTTGCTTCACTGCCTTTCCCAGGGGTGCAGGTTCTTATTTCGGCACAGGCCGGACAGGGTCCATGTGATGTTCTGCAGAAATGTGATTGTTATGGTTGATGAGATCAGGGCCACCAGGTGTGGGACAGCATTGCTCAAAATAGCAAAGTCTCTGAATTTTGAGCCATTACCTGCTATATTACCAAGGGTCCACACTGCCTGTTCACACACAGTCACAAGGGGGGAAAGACAGGAGCTCAACCAAGGGCTGGATGGCTCCCTTCCATGACAGTGTGTGCCTGCTCTGAAGTCCCGGAAGCAATGTTGGTCAGAGCCCAGGCTGCCTCAGACTGCAAGCAGGGGTGACATGAGGACCTCAGGAACTCCACCAGCCTGGGAGGGAGCCCTGCTTTGACAGCCATTTTTAGAGGAGGGTTCCTTTCCGGGGACAGTATTCTCCTGGCTGCCTGGGTGGCCTGGGAATGTGGATCTGGATCTGAGGCATCCACACCATTGATTATGTCTTACAGATTGAGGCTGACCTGGTTGGTGCCTTCTTCAGAAGCTGGGTCAGTGGAGAGATTGGTGATGTTTCTTGTCATTAAGACCTGCTCATCTTTCTTGGCCTTCTGGAGCTAACTACTGTCCGAGGCTGTCACCTTATATATGCGTCTTTGCCTTGGTACTTAATGTTCTCAGCCTCTCTTCTGGAGCTTCTAAAGTCAGCATATTGACTAGAAGAAGTAAATCACCTGGCAGGGAGCCCCCCTTCTTAATTTTCAATGGCTGTGAAGATTGACTGAGATCCTGCCCAGAGTCTGGCATATACTCGGCACCTTGTGAATGTCAGGTAGAAATGGTAGCGTTACCTGCTCTTACTCCCTGGCCCACGGTGGTTCAGGTTGTGAATAGTGAATCCCCATTACAGGACTTTCCCTCTGCAGAGCCTGGCCTTCGGGGACATGCAGGGGCTGGCCTTTCTCCCCTCCTACCTCAGAGCACTTGGGAGAAGCATTCATTCCGCCCTCCCTCTTCTCCCAGGGGAATGAAAAGTGCCTCCCCACCCCCTAGCTCTCAGCCTGCTTCCCCACTGAGCCAGAGATTATTGCTACTTGTCACTTCTTATCTGATGTCCAAATAACACAAAAGGTAATTCCTCCCCAGTGAAGGTCTGATTGCAGGTGACCTTCAGACACCCAGGCGTGTGAATGTGTGAGAACAGCCCAGGCTGGCGCAAGGAATTCGTCTTCTCACTCTCAGCTCCGCCCCACTCCCTGATGGAGCCGTTCCCTCTCCCCACCCCTAGCCTCTGGGGGGCCCTCCTGCTGCCAGCGGATGTGTCTCCCCTCCTGCCCTCTCCCTACCCCAGGAGACTGTCTGCACCTGGAGAGAGGAGCACACCTTTTGGGGTCTCTCTACCCTGACGTGTGGCAGAGTTTGACATGGCCTTGGCAGAGGGTCCCCCGGGAGCACAGAGTGGGTGCCCAGGACAAGTTTCAGATAAGGGGCCCAGAGCCGCTCCAGGTCAGGCAGAGATAGGGCATGCTGCCTTGAGAGCAAGGGGTCTCACCATCAGAATGTGACTCCACCGTCCTCTCTTCAGGCCCCCAGACACCAGTGCTCCGGTTCCTTTCTGGACAGTCACGCCAGACTCTCTTTCTCTGGAATTCTTGGCTCCTGCTCTGAAGTGTGTGTCCCCCCCACCCCGTCCCCTTTGCCATCCACAGTGACCTTGGCGTGTCTGCCAACACAACATCGTGAGGCTTTATAAACCTCATATCTCAGAAGGGGCTGACATTACATTACAAGAGGATCTGTAAACCTCCCCGAGATGACTGATGTCTTTTTTAAACAACAGACCAAGACTTCATTTAAATTAGTAACATGGAGATTAGAGGCGCTCTCTCAGCCCCTGGCGCGGCCACGCCGAGACGCTGGGAATATCAGTCACATGAAAGCTGTTAAGTTCGAGATGGAAATAAATCTGGGAGCCTGTAAAAACTGTCAGCAGGTCAGGGAAGTTTATGAACTCTTGCTGTATCTAATCATAAATCATCAGAATAAGCTAAAACTAAGAAGAAAAATGTCCTCTTTTGTAATCTAATGCTGTCTGTTAGGGCAATAAAACTCAAATGAAATGCATGCATTGCAATTTTTAGCTGATACTTTACATTATTAGTAAAGTGAAGGAAGAGGCTCCAACTTAAAAGAGTGAGACAGATGAGGGGATGGTCCCCGTCCTTCTAAGGCTGCACACTCTTGATCCTTAGGCTTTGTGGCGCCGGCCTCCCCTTGCGCCTCCTTGGGCCTCCAAACCAGGAAGTAGGTGGGGACGTGGGGGCTAAGTGACAGGCAGTGAGAGTGTCCAGGTGATGGCCTTGAGAGGTCACATGGCCTCCTGCCTCAGCTCCTGGGGTGGGGGGTTCCCACGCTGCCTGTGTTGACCCAGTCAACATTCCCACACTGTCAGGCTGCGGAGGGTGGCGGGTGACTGGCAGCTTCCCTCGTCCTCACAGCCTGGACGTGTGCCCTCGTTCTCCAAGCTCTTTAGAGGTGACTCACCTCTCAGCCCAGGTTCGTAGGCACTCCTCTGTACCCCAGAGCCCCTTGGCACTAACTCACATATTCCCTACCTTTCTCCTATTGTCCACAGTGTCCGATGTCAAGGATCACCTTTTGCCTTTGTCTTTCGGGACCTGCCCAGGGGTTGACAAAGCCCCAAGTAGGCACAGAAGTTGTGTGAGGAACAGGTTGTTTTATTTACGTCAGCTGTTTATAGCATGCTGGATCTGTGCCGGGCGCCAGAGACCCAAAGGGAAATAATGCTCCACAGGAGCGTGGGGGTGGGGAGGAAGGTGGGGCAGCCCTGGGCTCCTGCTAGCTGGTATCATGGGTGACATCCAGCCAGCTGCTGCCTCTCCTTGGTCGTCCTAGCACTGGGAAGGTCTGGGTGGGGAAGCGTCCTCCAACCAGGTGGTGGCATCTCCCACATCCTGCGCACCACGTTAGTGTCTCCTCGGGCCTGAGTCCCTGGCGCTCTGTGGTTCTCTCTCCCCCGATGGAAACCGAGTAAAGGGCGGGTCGCTCTGCAGGATGTACGCATACCCCAGCTTGGTGTAGGGATCAGAGGACTAATTCCTCCAGAAACCTCCTTCCCCAGGGAATCGGCTGCTTTGAGCAGAGCTCGGACCTGGGTGTCTGTGGGCTACCAGGACACCTGGGATTCCTGAACTGCGCTCACCTGCACTTGCTTAAATTTAATGTTTCCTTTAGGCAGCAGGTCCATCAGAAGAGAAAATTCAAGGGGAATTTTGCCTTTATGGCTATTTCTCCATTTCCCATTAACTTCCACATATGCATTTTTCAGTTAGCCTCTTGATAGTCCTGGGAAGAGGGCTGCTTGGTCAGGGCTATTCTTACTTTTGTAAGTGGGGAAACAGAGAGCTAATGGTGTCGTGGTCATGCCATGAACACGGGCCTCTTTGCTCTCAGATCGCTCAGTTTTCCATTATATTGTACCACCTGTTCTTCTTCTACCAGTCTGTTGGTCACATGGACCAGAGAATTATGGGAAATGGGAGTTGGTGCAGGGGCTGGAGGTTATTAGGCAGTAAGATGGGCAGTAAGGTGGGATGCATGCACATTTGTGGGGGTGCATTTTTGCCTTATCTTTGGGATAAGAGTGTATGTGTCTATGTGTTTGCACCACTGAGGGAGAGGGGGTAACATTACAAAATAAAAATTTTGTGAAGCGTCTCGTACCCTCTTGACTTGGAAGACCATTTGTCCTGCGTACAACCCTCTGTTATATTCCCCGGGGGCAGACAAGAGATACTGATGCTGGACGGCTAGGGAATGTGAAACGTGGGGGTGCTAACGATACTACAGAAATCCATTTTTGCAGGTGTGCTATAAATCTCCTAGTAGGTGGCACCCTCTTACCAGAAAATTCCCTCTTTCAAGGAAAAGTGACTAAAATAAGCTACATTGCCCTTGAGGAGTGGGAGGAAGAGGAGAGTGTGCAGAGGTGGAGGTGGAAGCCGCCAGACAGGGAGCGGGAATGCAGCCTGTGAGAGTGAAGGGCGAGTTCAAGAAGGAGAAGTCAGCACGTCAGAGGCTGAGTTTTCTGGGAAGCAGATCCTAAGAGGAAGGTTCACATCCAGGAGGTTCTAGGAAGTGGTTTTGGACTGAACACCAGTGGAAGGGAAGGGAGAGAAGCAGACACGGGCGGAGGGAGAGGCTGAGCCCTGATGTAGCATCTGCTGAGGCCTCCTGAGTGGGAGCTCTGAAGCCGGGTGGCCCTTCAGAGGTGTCCTGAGGTTGGGGTAGGGGACTGAGCCTCCAAACACTGCGAAGATTAGTCCTAGCAGCGGGGGGGCTGTTCTGGGCAGGCCGTGTGACCTTTGTGGGGCGGAGTCTCATCAGCTGAGGCTTCCCAGCCTGGAGGTTCAGTGGGAACAAACGGAGCGAGCGCCCTGCTCCCATTCTAGTGGGGGAGGCAGGCATTAAACAAGCCCATCTGTTAATGAATGATGCTTTCAAATAGTTGTAAGAAAAGATGAACAAGGTGGTTGAAGGTGGACACATTTATAAGAACAAATGAAGAACTTAAAAAGGGAGCTGTGAAGGGGTGTGTGGGGGGATGAGGAGTGGGAGGGGAGATCTGTGGGGACTTAGGCCACGCCTCACACAGGACAAGAAGAAACCAGCCAGCCAACCACCGGGGGCAGACAGAGGGGCTGATAAGGGCATCGGGCCTGAGGTGAACACGGACTCGAGGGACTCAAGTACCGGAAGGAAGGCCACTGTGGCTGGACAAGGTGCTGCGAACAGGCAGGCAGGGCCTGCCCAGGAGAGCCGAAGAGGCCAGGCTGAGAAATGTGCATTTCATTGTAAGGAAGACTGTCAGGCACGGGAAGGTTTGGGCTAGGGAGACAGGTGGTCTGGTTTTTGTTTTCACCAAGGTCTCTCTGGCGGCTGTGTGGAAGATGGGTTTTCCAGGGGGCCCCCGGCTAGAAGTGGGGAGACCAGTTAGGAGGCTACTGCAATCACCCAGACACACAGCAAATACATAGAAAAGGGCTCAGACTGCATATCACAGCCCTGAGCGCACAGAGTTCTAAGGGGAAGCTGCTGGGAAGTACTTTATGGAGGAGGTGAGATTGGAGTTAAGGCCTTGGAAGGGCCCTGGAAGAGAGGAGACGAAAGTATTCCAGGTAAAGGGAAAGGCCCAGCGTGGGAAGGACCTAGGGTAGGGGAGCGCGCTGTGGGCCGGGAGGAAGTCAGAGGGCAGCTTGGACCGATACCATGGCCACTAGCCACTTATGTCCTTTGGGTGCTTCAGATATGGCCGGAGTGACTGAGGAACTGAATTTAAATTTTATTTAAACTTAAAAAGTTGAAGCAGTGAGGATTTTCCCCCTTTGAACAACATGTTACTGTTTTGGTAGGGTGGCATTTGACTGTAACTGTTGACAACTTAGCATCCGAGCCGAGATGTGTTGGCGTGTGTAAGACACCCACCCAATTTCAAAGACCTGGCATACAAAACAATGGAAGATATCTCACCAATACTTTTATATTGATTACAATGGAAATGGTAATGTTTGGGGTATATGGATAAATAAAATACACTGAATTCATTTCACTTTTTTATTTTTTTACTTTTTAAAACGTGATTACTAGCATATTCAGTGTCAGGTATGACTCCTGTTGTGTTTCTTTGTGACAGAGCTGCTCTGGAGAGGCAAGTGGGGAACTCCTACAATTTCTCCTCTAGAAATTCAGAGTTGCCTTTTAATCACAGTCCTCAAGTGGCAATGGCTTCTGTCACCCTGATTTTCATAACAATAACAAAGTCATTAACTAATCACTTCCTCTAATACGATCAGTTAACATTTATATAGCGCTTATATGATGGTGTCCTAAGTACTCTCCATATGCTGATACAGGTTCATTTAGACCTCCAAGCAACATACAGACCCAGGAAGGCAGGACTCCTTGGCCTGATGGACCGCACGGGATGCATTGCCCCTGGTGGGAGGGCTCAGCAGGCCAGGGCAAGGTGCTGGAAGGCAGCGAGAGCTGGCACAACCGGCTGAGGGAGGGCAGAGGTCCGAGTGTAGCCATTCTGCCTGGCAAAGTGGCCCGGGGCGAGATTTGGTTAAAAAAAAAAAAAATCTTGGCCCTCTTGGCCTTGATGGGGGTGGGGTAACGCATTAGAAACAACCAGTAGAAGAAGGAAGAGAGCCATTCCAGAACAATACGTTTTTATTCCCCATCTTAGGCTCTGAAAAGAGAAATTTCCTGTTTGTGAGAACAGAACTGGGCTCCAGTCTGGGGCCACTGTGACACCACAGACACCAGGTCCGAGACGCTTCCCCGCTGATACAGCTCCGCGTGATCTGTATCACACACGGTGACACAGATGTACCCAGGTGACCTCACACACAGGCCCAGACTCGAGCACGTGGGTCACAGAACTCCTGCTCCCTTCCTGCTGAAGTTTCCACCTCCAACCACTGTACCCCAGAGGGAATGACCCGTGTTAACTAATGACAGCGACTTCCTCTTGCAGCCTCCAAAACACAGCGGATGCTTGCTGTCCAGTCCCCGGCGGGGCGGCGGGGCAGAGGAAAGGTGATGAACCAGCCTCTCGTCCATTTCTCCTCATTGTTGTGAGAGGACATTACGACTGCATTTCCTCTGCAAAGGGCACTCAGGAGAAGGGCCAGACAGCCACACAGGTGTCCCCTTCCTGACCGTGAATCGCTGGGAGACAGGCTATCAGTCCCCCCACGTTGTCTTCAGCTGCTTTCAGAAGCCAGTGGCTTTGTCCCGCCAGCTCCCCCGGGCATGCCTTGCCCGGGAGGCCATGCAGCAGCTCAGGGGACTTTCTGCCAGATGCTCCCAGAGCCTTTACCTGGGGAGTCACGGTGAAGCCAAAGTCAAACCATGGGACAGTCGCCATGGTCAGCCATTTTTGACCTACCAAGTGGTAATTCCATCAATTTCTAACTTCATATCTGAAGCTATGCACACCTTAACTCAGTGGGAGGGCCCACGGTTCTAGTGATCTCTGCGTGACGTGGCAAATGCCCCACTCCCCAACAGTTTTGTTGGATTATAGGTTTTTCTTTTCCTTTTTTTCTTTGTTTTTATTTAGTTCTTAAATACTGGGAATAAAGGCAGACATGGGGAGAGAAAAGGACACGGGAAATGAATAGTAGGAGGAAAGTTAATGATAAACGCCAGCTGGTTGCAGATAGATTCTGCGTTATAAACATGGCAGGAGTCGGCAAAGCCCGGCTCCATCGGAAGGATGAAAATGCTGTTACCACGTAAACGGAAAAGCCCTGCCAGTTAAGACAAGCGACGAAGAGCGGACGGGGAGGCTTAGGGCAACTTCGTAAAAACGAACAAAGCATTGTCTGTCCCTCTCCGGTCCTGCTCTGGGGTGACAGCTGGGCGCTCTGCCGTGGCTGATGGGTGGGTGGCGCCTGCAGCTGGGGGGAGAGGCTGTCTTCCCGTCTTTGAAGGTGTTTCTCCCCCGGCACTGAAAATGAAGTCTAGCTGAGGAAGAGGCCCGAGTGCGGAAAGAACTGGTGGGACGCGGGTTTGGCTGTGAGGGAAGGAAAGGTCAGCCTGTCGCTCTGCCTGGCTATCGACACGTGTCCCCTTCATAAGAAAGCGGACCCTGGGGCACGAGTGCCCTCCTCAGCTGGAGGACTTTCCCATCACTCAGGCTTTGATCTTTGCAATTATTTCAGCGGGTCGTTCCTCAGCACTGAAAATTGACAGCTGATCACAACACCGCACTTCTGCAGAATTCAAATCCTTAATTCCTCTCGCTTGGGCTTCGCAATTTTCATTCTCTTGTCTGTCAATTATTTGGCAAGGGTTTCTCAAATACAGTAGCATGCCGAGAGCAGAAGACACACTTCTTGCCCCCGTGATACGTACTGAGTGAAACGATGAGAGAGCGATCGAGGAAGGAGACGCACTTTGTGCCTGACGGGGCAGACCACAGTGACGCGAGCCGGGCAGACGCTTCTTGCAGGGGAGTCATTGCCAGTGTCAGGAGAGGCAGTGCTGACCCACGTGGCTGATCCACAGGCTGCACAGACTGAGAGCCAAGGAGGGTGCACAGCTGGACAAGGGACCGGAGGCATGTTATGTAATTTTTTCTTCACTCTGTAGGTGTTTACATTAATTGTGATTAAATCTATGTTTCCTTTGTGGTTTCTTCCATTGTTTTTGTGTTCGTAAGTTCTTTCCCAGTCGTCTATTTAGAAAACATAAATATTCACCTATGTGTTTTTCTAGTTAAGCATAAAACTGATATTTGAATATTCAAATGATACCCCTCCAAAGACATGGAGAAATGGAGTCAGGGCTCAGGTAGGCGTGAGGATAGAGCAGTTTCGCAGGGTGGCCCTCGTCAGCCAGTGGAGGGGTGAGACCAGCAGGGTCAAGGCTACGTCTGGGAGAGGAAACCTTTCAGGGCATCATGAAGATGATTCAAAGAAGCAAATGGAGACAGGTCGGGCAGGCGGACCCAGGGAAAGAGGGTTGGAGAAACCATGGGGGTGATTCAGTAAGAGAGGGATAAGTATCTACACCAAGTTTAGCAGATGAGCCACTTCAGATGAGATAGGAAGGGGGAACCGGAGATCAGAGGGACTCGGTGAGTAGGTGGCCCAGCGGGCCAGCAGCAGTTTGGGGCTAGCAGGTGACTGAGGCGGCTCTGGCAACTAAATGCTCTGGGAGCTCGATGGTCTGTTTCACCTGGACCACCTGCATGCTGAGAAGCCCAGAGCTGCTCTGACTTCATTGTTATGTGGCCTTGGGCAAGTCACTTCCCTCTTTGGGGCCTCAGTTTTCCCAGCTTTAAAATGGGCGGGTTGGACTCCATGATCTCATCGTCCCCATTGATCTTTAGCCATCTACAGTTAGGGACAGCAAACTATGAGGAAAAATCAGAACTCTCCTGGGAAAAACTGATTCAGGGAACCTGTATTTCAGTCCTTTGAAGCACACTGCATCTCACATTTAGAATCTTGTGACATTTTTAGGTTCTTGTGATTCCCCACGTTTCATATGAACAAAATGCAATGGTGTTTTATTCTCCCTGCTTGGTGTTTGGCAGCGGGCACGAAGCTCAGATATGAGAGAGGCGTGTAACTGTGTCTTATGTTTATGATCGCTGGTTGTATTTGTTATAAACAACTGTGTTCTATTTAGGGAGCCGGCGATCAGTAAGGCAGATAATATTTTCATCATGTTCAAAAAGACTCATGTTGTGAAGACAGCCTGTTGCAGGGCCTCTGTTTTCTTAGCGGCTTCCCAATTTCCTGCAGACGGTCTCCCATCCAGGCTCCTTTCCCCACTAGTCTGTCCCCCGTCCAAGCACCAGCAGAGTGAGACCCAGTCATTTGCTAACGCTGGAGAGGAAAAAAAAGTGTCACTTCTGGTAGAACGAGGGGGAAAAAAATCATGGCAAGATTTTCTTTTTCCATATTTCCAAACAGTGGGGGGAAAATAATGGAATGTTTGCCTTGAATTTTGTGTTGCTTTGGCTGCAATGAAGAGAGAGTTTCTTGAAGGCAAAAATCTGTCTTTTGTCTTATTGTTGCCATCTTCAATCACAGGAAAATCTGTTCTAGCTGGCGTTTTGCATTATTACTTTTTCCCTCAAATCTGTCATTTGTACCGATTGTGGAGTTTCTTGACTCAAACATGGATCTGAAGGGCACAGTAAAGAGAGTGACCGTGACTCTCAGACAAGTCAGAATTTTCTGCCTCTTCGTCCCCTATTCCCTGCTAGGTCTGGAGAAGCCCTGCACTGGTGTAGGTGCTCGGGATGACTTCCACAGGGTGGGGAAGCTTGGTGACACCTCAGAAGCTTGGGACAGTCCCCTTTCTCCCCCTTTGCCTTCATGAAAATCACTTTTTAAATAAACATATAGGCATGAGTATCATTTTGGTGATTCTCTTCTGGGAAAATAACTTGTTTTTCTCCTGAGGCCTATGGCAACTGGGGTAGCCAGAGACAACTTGAACGCTTTCTCCTGACCCACCTTTCTGGAACCCTGGAGTCTCCTCTTGTCCTTTCCTTTCTTCTCTACAAAACCCAAAGTGACAGGGGAGGTGTCTGTGTGGGGAGGTGGCAATGTACGATCATTGGGAACCACCCCTGGGTCCCCACCACCCCAGATCTCTCCATCAACAAGACACTCACCAGAATTTTGACTTGAATTTCTTATACTTTGAAAATAAACAAGCATAGTGTGTAAACCTTTTTGATTAGCAACAGGGGAGTGGGATGAGGAGAGGGGGGGAAAGGTACGAAGAATAAGTAGCATGGATGGTAGGTAGAAAATAGACAGGGGGAGGGCAAGAATAGTAAGGGAAATGTAGAAGCTAAAGAACTTATGACACATGGACATGAGCTAAAGAGGGGGAAGGTGGGTGGGAGAGGGTGTTCAGGGTGGAGGGGAATGAAGGGGGGATAATAGGACAACTGTAATAGCATAATCAATAGAATATATTTAAAAAAATAAAAAGTACGTGATGAGATCATCTCAAATATAATGGCTGGTACATGCTAGTTCCTCTGTAATTTTCATTAAGTGAGTGAATGAATGAATAAATGAGTGGTAGGGAATTATGTGGCCCCAAATATTGGTGGATTTTGTAGGAACCCTGGGGAAGTTTTGTGGCCTCCCAGGCTGGGAGGGAGCAGGAGGCAGCGGGTCTTGCCTGTGAAGCACTCTGAGAGCAGCAGTGTGTTATGAGATAGAAGGAAGTTATGAGGCACGAACAAAGCAGTGGGAAGAGAAGACTGATACATCCTGATTCCTTGGGCCCTGGCATGGGGCCAGATTCAAGGTTTTCAGAAACAGGTGAAAAATCCCACCAAATGAGGTGATTTTCTTTTTCTAAAACCAAAGTCTGATTTAGTCCAAATGAATTAAATTGGAGGCAGTGGTTCCTATTCATCTTTAACTTGGATGTGTTTATAAAAATGAAAGTCCTTAAGTCCCATGACAAGGTCAAGGACGAAGAAGATAGCTGCAGCTCACAGGGCCTCGGCGCCTCAGAACCTAGGAGTCAGGGTGGAGAAGGAAGCGCTTCCCCACCCAGGTGCAGGCGCTTCTGGGCTCCTGCTGTTCCCGCAGGCTGGGGACAGCCTGGGGTTGGCGGCGTCAGGACTGGGCTCCGGGCTGGCTGCATTTGGTGCCCTGCATCAGGCAGCAATTGAGTACCCAGTAAAAGTGGGCACAGAGAGAGATTGGGTGGGAGGCTGGCTCAGGAGACAGCCAAAATCAGCTCTGGTGCCTATTCTTGTAACTTGGCTCCTACTGTGTTCTTTGTCATTGAACTTCAGCCTGGGGCCCCATTTCTGGGAACTGTCCCTGCTTGGTTTCCTGCTCAGGGCCTCAGTTCCTTCCAGGGACTGAGTGCTGTCTCTGAAATCTCGTATCTCCCTGGCTTGCTCTCTGGCACCTGTTGCCAAACCTGCCATGTGGGCCGCCGACCCCTCCCGTCCCACTCTCCTCTGCTCCTCACCACTTCCGGGGCAACCATCTAACCGGCCCCACACCCATGGGCTCGTCAGCTCTTCAGGTCTTGATTTTCCCTGCACAGGTGTGGTCCCCTGCCTTGGAGGCCAGAGAATAAGAGGGAAGGTGGGGCTCAGCAACTTGGGGAAGTGGAAGGGTGTGCAAGAGTGTGAGTGCGTGGCTCCCTTGGGAGGCCAGGAAGACTGCGCACACCGGGCAGTGTACAGTTCCCCAGGGCACCCTGTCCTTTCTCCTAGCTGGGCCTTGGGTATCGCGTCACTAGAACTGGAACATTCTTTCCCTTTCTCTCAGCCCATCCTTCAGGTCTCAGCTTAGAGCAGAGATTCCCAAACTTTGTCAAGGTGCCCTTAGTGTCTCAGTGTTTTTTTTTTCTTTTAAAAAAAATATTTAAAAATTTTCAATTACAGTTGGCATACAATATTACATTAGTTTCAGGTGCACAACACAGTGATCAGATAGTTATAAGACTTACGAAGTGCTGCCCCTGATGAGTCCAGCACCCTTCTGCGCCATGCAGAGTCATCACAGTATTACTGAGTAGATTCCCTACGCTGTGCTTTACATCCCCATGTTCTGTTTTTGTACCTAGCAATCTGTACATCTTAATCCCTTCTCATTCTTCACCCAGACCCCAAGCCCCTCTCAGCAATTTTTTTATGGAGCTTCAAGGCCGAGAGAAATCCCTAACAGCTACTCTGATTAAGTATTTAGGTCTGAATGATACAGTAGCTATTCTCTACTAACTTCGTAACTGTTTGAAAAAGAACTCTCACAAATGGAAGGAAATACAGTATTTAAAATTGATTCTCAAATAACCACAATTACCTCCCATGGGAGGTGCGGAGCTGGACCCTGTCCACCTTCTTAAACCTCAGATTTTTTACACAGTACTTTTTATCTCAGCAAGTGCTGAAAATCCAGCTTTGCAGCTATGTCGCGGGAGGAAGGCACTGTGCTCTCCCGTGGAAATAGACCCCGCGTCCCGCCAGTAGTTCATGTTGCATCTCACAGATGTAGCGTACTGCTGTGTGACCCTCCAAGACTTTGAATACCCACCTGAGCTCCTGGGAGCTTGTTGTGATGGTCCGGGCTCCCGCCCACCACTGTCTATTGACTTGTGTCTTTCCTGTTCACTTAATGGTCAACCTCACGAGGACAGGGAAGGTCTCTGTCCTGTTCACCTAGCACAGCGCTTCTCACCAAGGCAGAGCTCTGGGGACAAACACTGGCGGAGCGGAGGGCTGGAGCCCGTCCATTTCCCATGCCCGGTCTCCTTTGCAAAGCAAGGTTGGAGGATTTGGAAGCAAACGAGCTGAAGTGCTGGGTTTGGTGACAGCAAGGACGTCACTCCCAATTTAAGAGGCTCCGGGAGATGATGATGGGAAATAACCAAGGTTGTAACAGAGGACGTATACGAGGAATACAGCGCCAGGTGCTGCCGATTACAGAATGAGGTTGAGGACGTGCAAACCAAGATAAGAAAAGCCCAAGGAGAGGATGAAAGGAAGATTGCACCAGAGGTCAAGACAGATAATGAGAAATGCTTCTCGTACATAAGAAACGTCCGCTCCAGGAGGACGGTGGCGGTGCCCCCTCCAAGACGAGCAAATGCAATTTATTGACAGACACAGTTTCTGAAAATTTAATGGGCCTTCGCCTTGGTATGCTCACAAAAGAAGGGCAGAGGACAGATCCCACAGAGACGCAGATTTCCCAAGGGAGGGAGAAGAAATATCATGGAAGGCCTTGGGGGGTGGGGGTGGCGTTGAGTGGAAGGGAGAAAAAACCCTTATTTTCATAGCGAGGCTGTGACCTTCTGGGGCTGGCAGACAGTCCAAATGGGACATCAATTGAGGAAACCAATCTCTTATCGCTGGCCCTGCCGGCCCCAAAGCTGCCAAGGGTCTGGTGCCCACACCAGTCCCCAGGGACTCATTTTGTCACATTCTGTTCCTGGGTCTGGGGTGAACGGCTCCAAACAGACTTCCTTGCCAAGTCGGGGCAGTGAGAAAGCTGTACTTTTGAAGTTGCTATTAGCGTCTTCCTCAGCGGATTTCTATAAGGTATTGTTTTCCGGTAAAGGAGGAATAAGGGAAATACTTAAACAATAACTGCTCTGAGGGAGTGTGCACAGGGAAAGCATTATCTCTCCTGGTGCCAATCAGTTTCAAGGCAACAAGCCAAGGTGTCCTCAGGCCGATGGAGCCCAGGCTGCTGCTCTGAGGTCGAAACCCGCACCGAGAAGGGAGTTTGAGCGAGCTGCCTCCTCAGGCCGCCCAAGCTGTCCAAGGCGTGTTTGACACCAACTGTTCTTGTGGGAATTACGGTTCAAAACCCTGTCCTTCAAGAAGTGAAAAGAAATTCTCATAATGACGATAAAATGTAAGAGTTGATGGTACTGGTCCTTCTTCTGGGCTAGGCATGGTAATCAATGAACATGTTGGTATGATCTCATTTAAAACTTACTCAATGATGATCTCTACTTACAGATGAGGAAAGAGAGAGCAGGGTCCATCCCAGCCAGCTTGTTTGCAAAGCTTAGGTTTTCTCTGCGAGGTGATGTGTAGACATCCGTCGGTCGGCCCAGATAATCTTCTACTTCCTGAGTGTGAACTACGCGCTGAGCAATGTTTTGGGCATTGAAGAGGCCATAAAGGAAGAACGACATGCTGTCCTCCCACAGCGGAACTATTTGGGAAGACCAAGTAACTCAGAAGAAACAAGCATCCGATTACGGGCTAAATTGGCCAAGCTGGAAAAAGTATAATTTCAGTAAAAGTTTGAGGGTGTGACCATAGTATTACAAATTGGAAAAATTGATCTCAGATTTTAGGAAAAATAAAGAGAGAGAAACCATTAGAGCTATATAGTCATAGAGGAATAAAGGATTTGGGAATTTAGTATAATCTTTTTTTTTTAATAGAAGAGGAAATTAGGGGCCAGGATGGTTGTCGCACAGTTATACTGGTGGAGACCTGTCTCCGGTGGTCTCTGTTCCAGCATTTACAGCCAGCTTCCAAACTAACTGTGACCTCTGCTGGCCCCCCTGCTGCTGGGGAGCACGCCCTCCCCCACCACCCTAGGGCAAGGCTCCACATGTGACAAGGGGGACACTCAGGAGGAAGGCCGTACCAGGCGAGATGTTTAGGCTGCTAGGCTGTTATTTGGAAGTTTCTAGAACAATGACCATAGCGATAGCAATAATGACAATGCGAGTAGCTCTCTTCCCTCAACTTTTGGAAACATCGTGCACACATCGAGGGCTGGGAGCTCACAGTGGTTCTTGCCTGAAACCCTGTGATTCATTTCTGTTAGAGGTGTCTGGGCTCGCCTGGCTGCCCTTCCGGTGTGAGTTCTCTGAGACTCAGGGGAGGTCTTCTCAATCCTTCCACCCTCCAAGTCTCAGTGGGCTTCACTGAAAGGAGGTAATTGACGTGGTTCCCTTCCCAGGCCACCAGAAAGCTTGTCCCCAAGTGTCTTCGACATTCAGAAGTCACACGCCAACATGCTGCCTTTGGAGATTCCTTCCCTGGGCCAAGTTCGCCATCTCCCTGTTAAACACGGAGACCCTTAGCAGGGTAAACGTTGGTGGGACGTGACTGGCCAGGTAGTTTCCAGGAAGCCAGAGATAATGAATGGCCAGCAAGGTGGAGGATGGGAGGGGGTGATGACAGTGGCGTGGGGAGCTAGGGTGAAGGAAGCGGGGTCTTCCCAGCCCACGGAGGCCAGGTCCTGCAGGGAGAAGGCGGATGGGTCTACTCGGCTCTGTCAGAGCTTCTGTGCCGCTCCCCTGTGGAAGCCTCCTCCATTAGGCCGGTAAAGGGCGAGTCAGGTTCAAGGCTGGGATGGGGCCTCAGGGCTGCAACCCAAACATCAGAAGGTAGCGAAGGGAAATAGCACTTGGAAAGCAGGATTCCACAGTGGCGACAGGACGGAGGGTCCATTTGTGGATGACGTCAAAGGCCACCAGGGTACGGCTTCCTCATGGAAACACAAACCCGGACAAAAGGACAGACATGTTTGGATTTTTGAACAAGTTTTTCCTGAGTATAAAAGTAATCTCTAATCGTTGTAGAAAAAACCCAAAAACATAAAGAAAAAAATCGTCATTTAGAACTTCACCACACATAAACACAATGAAGATCTAGGTGGTTTTCTATCTTTTATATATGTTGTATATTTATATTTATACTACATTATATTATCTTGTACTTTGATTTTCAATTATTGAACATTTTTCAATAAAACTCTTCAGTAATGTAAAACAATTTCACTAACATAATTTTACAATATTTATCCATATGGTAAGGATATACCATAATTCATTTGACTGGTTCCCTATTGTGTATAGCATATATGTTATTTTCATTTCTTGCTTTACAAATATCTGTCAACATTTCTGATCTTTTTTAAAAAAAGATGTGGAATTACTAAAACAAAGAACATTAATTTGTTACTATATGGTAAAAAAAATAGGAACAAAGGGAGAGATTAAAAGCAATAGAGAGATAAGGAGACGGAGAGGAAGGGGGAGGGAAAGGAAGGCTGAGAAGGGAGAGAGAGTTAAAATTACCCTTAATTCTGCCCTCCCTGCCGAACATTTTTGTGGTGTGCGGCAGGTATAAGTGATGGCCCACATGCCATGTGTCTAGATATTTAGACGGTATAATCCTGCTGACAAACTATTAAATGAAATATGTTCTTACCTTTGTGACAATCCTGAAGTCCACCGTCAAATTTAGGATTCTAGGGCTCCTTGCTGTTTTGAGCCAGAGTGTGGTAGCGTGGGGAGAGCTGGCCCCGAGGTCCCGGCCACCTGCTTTCCCGTTCTGGCCGTGACTCGAGCTTCAGTGTGAGGCGTGCACGTGTGGACACTCCAGTCTCATGGGCAGGCGCCGTCCACGCCCGTGCCGACGGCTTCCTCCTGGCCGCCCCGTGGGTCTGCCGTGCACACGCCAGCCACACTACGCACCTTCAGGGAAAGGGACCAGGAAGAAGCTAGTGAGGGTCCAGAGGTGGGAATCCAGGGCCCCAGGCCCTCCGGTGCGAAGTAGGAGGAGGGGGGCTAGGGCTGTGTGCAGGTTCATCCCTTTGACCTTGTAGAGTCTAGATTATGGGGCCCTGGGGAGACCCCGGGCCCCAGGGTGGTATGGTAAAGATCCAAAGAAACTCAGAAATAAAGATTGGGATTATATTCTTTAAGATGCTTTTCTACATACACTCCCCCTACACACAAATAAAATTAATCTATTCTTACATGCTACTTTATAATCATCTTTTAAAAAAACAGATGCTGTGAACATATTTGCTCATTAATATTCATGCATGTACACTTCTGTTAAGATTTGGTACATATACACAATGGAATACTAGTCAGCCATAAAAAAGACAAAAACACTGCCATTTGTGACAGCATGGATGGACCTTGAGAATATTATGCTAAGTGAAGTAAGTCAGAAAGAGCCAAGAACCATACGATTTCACTCCTGCGTGGGATATGAAACTGAAAGTCATGAACACAGACACCAGTGTGGTGGTTACCAGAGGGAAGGGGTGGGGAGGTGGGGGGTGGAGGGGCCTGATACTTGGTGACAGAGGATGGATTGACTTTGGGTGGTGGGCACACAGTGCAACATACAGATCTTGTCTCATAAAAATGTACAGCTGAAACATACACGATCCTATTAGCCAATGTCACCCCAATAAATTTAATAAAAAAGAAAGAACCACCCCAAGATTTTGTAAAGTATCGTCCAGTAAGGTTCTCTGTGCTCGTCAGCAGTACCTTGTTTTAAACCACACCCTTGCTCGCCCTGGATGTAGAGCTGAGGGTGCTCCATCCCCACCACTGCTGGTCGAGAACTGTTGCTTTGCTAGAGAGTGCTGAGACATGAGGGCGGGGTACCTAGGGGGGCACCAGAGGAACTTGTGTCCTTGTGCAGGAGCGAGGAGACTGCTGGGCAGAAGTGCCTGCCCTGAGTGACCCAGGACCCGCCTCCTCACCGGGTGCACAGTGGGCTTGGTTCCTGACCCCTGGCCATCTTAGGGCTTCCTGTATCATCATTCAGTCCTGCTCCCTCAGGAAAAGAGAGTGTGGCTTGTGACCTTGACATTTATTGGGACCATGGAGGGCGATCATGGTCTGGAGCACATTGTCCGGGCAGGAATTGTTTAAGTGCCTCCCTCATCCTGGATTGCAGGAAAACAGTCCACACCACCTGTCGGCTGACCAACACGTGCGAGCGTTCATCCCCCCCAGCATTCATTTGCTTCACTGGGATGTGGCTGTTTGTGCAAGGACCCAGGTCCGGTCAGCCGGGGTCGCCTGCAGTTGCCAGCAGGAGCAGCGCGGATCCTTTCCTGTCCCAGAGCCCATCTGCTGGGGACACACAGTGACCCCAGTGACATCAAATGTGTGAAGCATTTCCTACGCAGGATGACTCCTTTCTTGCGTTAACTACAGTGGCTGACACCATGAACGCTATAATGTCTAGTATCGCTCCGTGCACGACTCTCCCCCGACTGTAGTAAAGGCTTGCTGGGGGCAGGCCTCTGTCACTGATTCCCGCTCAGCCCTGTTGGGGGTGGGGCCAGAGGGGATGCTTCTTCTCTGCCTTGTTTTCTCCAGGCTGAGTGAGCTCCGCTTGGGTAGCAGTATGGCCTCCTCACTCACTCTGCCCTGGAGAAGGAATGACCCATTTGCTTGGTGAATTTGATAGAAATTCCTTCCCCCTTCTTGGGATCTGGCTGCCCACACAAAGTGCATGTTCTGCTCTACCACTCCACGCGTGAGTTTTCCAGGCCAGGCCCCTTGCACTTGAGGAGTCGACATAAGACCGAGGAATTATCAGCCAACTCCACAGGACCAGCAGCTCACACCTTAACGGAGTGTTTCCTAATGGGTGCTTATCCCATTTACTTCCTGAAATGGTAGGAAGTGTTGTCAAGGAGAGAGAAGGTGTCTGTAGCCATGCAAAACTGGGAAGAACAACTATGTTAACCCAAGTTAAACTGGTTTCAGGACTTCTCAGAGCCTTGAATGCACTAATGTGAATTTTGGATCTTGGAGAGGGCTGGGGATTTGGCTATGGGATGGTATTGAGCCCTTAGCTGGAGCTACTTAGCAAAATTGCTCCCGTGGCTAAAGCTGATGTTCCTCCTTTCTGTCTTAAAGTCTTTGATGTTCCTCAGAACCCACAGTGAAAGGCAAGGACTTAGAATGATAGGCATCAAGTGGGAATCTCACCACAATGGGGAAGTGTCATCACTTCGTGCAGACATGAAGCATGTGGCAGGGGAGGAGGCCCATGGTGTTCACAGGGCGGGCCCCTTCCGGGAGAAACCACAGCAGCAGGGTGGCTGGGAGATGAGGTGAGGAGGAGGGACGAGCTGTCTTTAGGGTGCTTTCAGCCCGTGAGAAAATCCCTAGGCCGGTGGTTCTTCAGATGTGGGCCTGGGTCCGAAGCATCAGCATCACCTGGGAGCTGGTTGGAAATGCAAATTCCCGGGCCCCATTCCAGACCCCCTGTGTCAGACACCATGGGGTGGAGTCTGGCTGTGTGGTTCAGCAGTCTCCAGGGGTTCTGATGCATGCACGCTTGGCTTACCTAATACCCAAGTCCACGTCCTCATTCGATAAGAACCTCTGCCTCGGACATTTCTGTAAGTCGCTACTCTGGCCACGACCAGTTTCAGGATGAATGGTGTGGATGACATTTGAGAGCTCACATGGCATTAAGGGAAATGCTGAGGGCCTGAGAGGGGAGACCTGAGCGAAAGCCCCAGCTGCTGAGGGCCCTTCAACAATGCCTGTCATTGGCCTCATCAGTAAAGGGCAGGGATTAGGAGCTGCCCTGCGAGACTCACGGGATTGTGTCAAAGGTGGCCGAAAAAGGTGAGTGAAGTTTCAAGACAAACTGTGAAGGGCTTCACATGTGTAGAGATTGATCTTGGGTCAACACTTTTTGAATCTGATCTTGGCAAAATAAAGTCTTTCTTTTCCGATGAATAATTCTAGTCTCACAATAGTTCTTTTGGATTCGGGCATTGCTTTTACACTGAGACTTCACCTGAAAATAATCACTTGTATTTTAACGAGAATATGAGATCTTTTCCTCCAGCATTCATCACCAAGTGTATTTGCTTTGGCAAGGGGAGGTGTAACACATCTTTATCAAATTATTCCTGATACAATCTTTCGCTTCTCCTCTAGAGAATAAAAAGGAAATACGGTTTCTCCCTGTTCATGCCCTTTCCCAGGCTGGGCCCCGTGTGATGGGGGTGCGGAAATGAACATTCCTTTCCTTGGTGATGATGAGCTATCATCACTTTTCTATCTCCTGCCACTGCACTGATTGCTTGTCACCAGCAGTTATAACGGACTTGGTCCCAATGTGCTCTCCCCAGCCATCCAGGAACCCGTTTGTTGGGGAGAATTCATTAAGACGTCAGCACATTTTCACTCCGACAGTCTTTATTATGAATGGTGGAAAGAGCCAAGTTGCCTTAGAAGGAAGGACAGTCAGTGGCCCCGGGGTGGAATGACTTTTGAGATATTTCTCTCTGCCCCAACGTGCACCACCCCGCATCACTATGCCGGCCTCTCCACCACTGGGTCTCTGCTATCGGTAACCTTTGTCACTCTCACTGTCCTCTATGCAAAGTAACACGGTCACTACCCAGCTTCTCAAGGGTGTTAGGGTAAGTACAGAGTGAGAGGCAGGGTCAGAGGAAGGGTCCTGGAGCAGGGCACAGGCTCCAGTTAAGATGAATCGGGACAAAGACTTTGGGGAAAAGGTTCATAAAGGGAAAATGGTGAGCTTGAGACACCAGCCTGTTGTCAGTTTCATGGAAGACTGTCTCTGGCTTTAGAACCAAAATGATAATTGGCAGCAGCCAGTGTTTCAGTAAAAATGTATCCATTGGCCTCCTCTTGCTTAATATAGAGATTCCCTAATAGTGATCTTAAATGCAGGGGACCTCTACCTGCAAATGACTTTAGAAATAATTGTAAGCTTGTTGCATGTGAAGCCAGTGTCTCTTGGTTGGAATCCCATCTCTGGACAAAGGCTGAGCAGGCCAGGTGCCAAGAGAGGAGATGCCCACTACTTTGCCCAGGTGGGATTTCTGCCTCCCACCCGAAAAACCACCCCTAAGGCCAGAGCAGTTGCTTTCCTTGTGAACGTTGGTTCATATTCAAGCCAGCTGTGCTCCATAACCCTTTGTGTTTCATCAGATAACAGGCATTTTTCACAGCTGCAGAGAATACATGTCCAAGACAGCAGAGAACTGGCTTTTACCGTGTCTGGGCGGCAGGAAGATCTTTCCAGCTAGTGGGAAAAACCAGTGAGGGTCTGTCCAGTCCTCATTCTCTCTGGCCATGTGTCTGGACAAGTTCACTGTCAGTGGGAGTGGAGATGGCTACTTCTTGTCCACAGTCCACCCTCGTAGCTCAAGATCTGCCTCTTATAGTCACCCAGAATCAAAGAGCACAGCATGTCGGTGCCAGGGGTGCAGTCCAGTCCCCTGACCCCATTCTAGCTTCTCTAGGAGTTGCACAGCATGCCGACACCTAGAGTAGAAAGACCCCCTCAGGCCAAAAGGGGCACTTTTGAGAGCCCCACACAGTTTGGCTTTTACAGAGGATGGGCCACAGAGGGCTAAAGACCCAACCTCAGGGAATTTAGGCATTTTAAAGGCAGTGAACAGCACATCCCTGATTCTGAGAGCCACACCTTAGACAGCAATGCCCCTCTATCGCAAAGCTCGCTGACGGCGTTTGGTCGAATCGGAACTCCGAGGGTCTCTTCAATAGTGGGAGTTAATGTCTCCCTCCACTGTGTTATGGGATGTTTGTGTATCTTCTTCTGGTCTGCTGGCCTCGTTTCAGCCTCATTCCCAGGTCAGACCCTGGGAGGTCAGAAACTTCTCCTTAGTCATGTCTCAGCTCCTACATCCTTGCCCCTGTGCTTCGCTCTCAGCAGGTGTTTCCTTTGGATCAGTGGTAGGAGGAGAGGGCTGATCAGCTTTGAAGAAGTGTCCCACACTACCCCAGAAGGTCACCATGCCAGAGCCAGGGTCAAGGGCAAGACTTGGCTCATCCAGCCTGTGGAACAAAGGCTTACAGATCTTTGGGATTGTAACCCACAGGAGGAAGGGTGTGTGTGTTTGTGTGTGAACCAAATGTAATGAAACAACACCATTTCCACGTTCTATGATACACTGATACACTTATACACTTCTCCATTCCATTCTATTTCATTAAAACAATTGCTAGTTGTGACCTGGTATTTTATCTTCCACTGATGGACCATAATGCCACCGTTTGAGACCCACTGCCACAGAGAATGCACCGTTAGCTCCCCCTGAAGCAGCGTGGGGGAGTGGGAGGCTGGAAGTGGGGGATGGAGTGTTGGACGGCCCACAAGTCCTGCTTCCGTGGCTCTGGAGCCAGGAGCACATGGAAGGAACAGCACAGAGCTCTTGCATTGGCCAGTGTCCTCGTTCTGTGGATAAACAGAAGACACCAGCCTTCAGTGCCTGCAATCTGCTACCTTTCAAGAGCTTTCCAACTCAGCCTGAGAGAGGAAGGAAGGAAGGCTGATTAGAAAGAAGAAAGCAACATCCTCTGCCCAAAATGCCTCTAGCACTTGCAGGCTGGATATGGTTCTCTCGCCATCAGGATGCCTGCTAGGAGCAAGACATCTTGCAGAAGGGCCAGGATGGAGGGACAAATGATTTGGTGGCACTCAGCCCCCAGGCTGCTCCCCTCCCGAGCTGGTGCCTCCCTTCATCACCGCATGCTCCACAGAATGTGCCATCTGGGGGCCTTGATGCTGGAGATGGCTGGGGCTTTGGGAGCCGGCTGAGCTGCTGCTAAGACAGAATGTGTCCCTATGAGAATGTACACTGAGTCCAGGGGAAGGCATCCAGCCTGCTTCCCACGGCTCTGCCTGTCTCCATGGGGACTTGGGTGAGAGAGAGAGAGCACATCTCCGCAAGGGCAACTGTTGGAAGTGGGGGTGGAATGCCACCCCGATGACTGTAGGAGGAGGTCAGATGACTAAGAAAGGTTGGCTGGTTCATTGACCAACTCTAGTTCCATACCCAAAGTGCGCAAAGTGCCTCGTGGCTCAGGTGCCCAAAGGAATCCTTTTGTAGTATGTGTCCTCTCCACTTCCCCAGCAAAATACGCTGGAGTTTGGTAAGGACAGGATTAGAAAAGCAGTATAAACCAAGAGCAAGGCATGGTCCCAGCTTCTAAGGAGCTTACAATCCAATCAGAAAAAGGATATTAGAAACAGAAAGCTGTTAGTGCACAGGGCATGAGAGAATGCAGGCGGATGCTAAGCAGGGCAGAGGGTACACACTGAGGGGGTCAGGAGAGGGGAGGCCTGGGGGCGTGGGGGCTGCGCTGGCCAGAGAAGCAGTGAGAAGGCCAGTGTGACGGGCACTTCAGATGCTCGGGAGGGAGGAAAAAGTGGTCAAGCTGGAGGGTGAAGCAGTCAGCAGAGACCCTTGATGCCTGGCTGAGAAATGTCCTGGAGGGATTTAAAGTCTAGAGCCTTAATTTTTGGTGGCATGTATGGCACGTGCAACAGATACACATAGCATGAGGTGGACACCCAGGGCAGGAAGTGGGGACCTGTGGCAGGACAGCCACTGAAGGGTAGTTGATGGGACTGGACTAAACGTCCAGAGCTGGAGGCCTTTGAGAGTCCTGCCCCCCGGAGGAGAGAGCCCTGAGGGGAGGGAGGGCTTGGAGAGCAGGTGAGGCTCCGGAAGCAGACAGGCCCGAGTTCATTCTCTTGCTCTACTAGCTTCGAACCACGTGATGCTCGGAACCTCCTGTGGGCCTCAGCCTCCTCATTCGTAGGAAGGAAGGCAGCACAGTGGTCCATGTCCGTCACTCGTCGAATGTCAATGTGATGGGTATAGCAGTCTTAGGCCCTTGCTGTGGTCTGAATGTTTGCAGTCCCCAAATTCATAGGTTGAAATCCTAATGGGATGGATTTAGGGGGTGGGGGCTTTGGGAGGTGATTAGGTCAGGTGGGTGGTGCCCTCGTGAATGGGATTAGTGCCCTCCCAGTGACCCTGCAGAGAGCTCCCTCGCTCCCTGCATTATGTGAGGGCACAATGAGAAGTCAGGCTGTCTGTAACCCGGGGTGGGCGGTCACCAGAACCTGACCGTGCCGGCCACCTGATCTTGGGCTTCCAGGCTCCAGAACTGTGAGAAACACATTTCTGTTGTTTACAAGCCACTGTGTGTGGCATTTTGTTTGAGCAGCCCAATGGACTGAGCCCTTGGCTGTTGTGATTATTACTCTATGTTTTTTTCTCTGCCTGGCCCCTCCTATGCAAAACAATAAGCAGCCTGTGATGTTCACCCCATGTCTGGGGGATCACCCAGGGGTGTGTTGTGTGAGATTGCCACATGGTGGCTGCCTGGTACCATTGCCTTTCTGTGATGGGGGGTCACCTCATAGGATGGGAACAACAACCACATTCTGTTGGGTTCCACTGCCAGGTACCACCCAGGGCCTTACGAAAGCAAACTGAGTCTGTGCCAATCAGAGGTGTGCAACTGACATCAGAGGGTAAGAGGGGACAGGGCGAGAATTGACCTGGACGTGGAGATGGAAGGAAAATTGTCAACCTGGCCTCATTCTATTTAGTTTTTTTAAAAAAATGCATCGAGTGCCTTTCCTGTGCTTAGGATTGTGCTACCACTGTTTGCTGTTATATTGGGTACCTAGCCATTCAACACTTGATTGAGTAGTTAAATATTGGAAGCTTATTATGAGAGAGTTAAGAAAATACAAATATTATGTTTTAGATAATCCGTGAGAGGAGGATTTTGGTTTTAAGGGGAGCCTTGAGTAGGAAAACTCACGTGCGCTCGTGAGAGATGAAAGCATGTCCTACTGATGCCCTTACCTGCCGCATCGGGTGCTACCTGCTCTGTCTTCACTTCTAAGGGCCCCGCTGAGTGGCCAGTGATGAGTGCTGACCGCTTGGTTCACGGGAACAAAGACATTCCATGGCCCTTGAGCCTGGGATGGGAGCAGAGAGAGGCTCTGAAGAATGAGATTCTTCTTCCTGCTCCAGCTTCATGCCTCCATCAAAGAGGCTTTGACAGAGGGGTCTTCTCAGAATGACAAATGTGAGAGGGGCTGGAAATTAGGAAATTGCTATCTGCAGCCCTGTTTCTTTGGGGAATTAGTTCTTCCTCGTGATTTATTTTTCCACTTGGAAATATTTCATTCATTCATTCCACAATTCATTCATGGCATTTCATCAACATGCCACTATGAAAAACTGGGCCAACTTAATATTTTTTTTCCTTTAGCACTGAAAAGAGTTCCCCAATTCAGTCACATGTAGGTTATTTTTCCTTCTCAAAAGTGGTTCCTTATTTGAAATGGATTTTTAAAATAATAAACTGGCAGATGGGGAAGGGGGAAGCTCTATAATGACCCCAGTGTAACTTATATATAATTAGCAGCATGAACACAAAGATGGGCCAGAGCAGGTTTACGGCTGTGAGTACACGAAACCCAGAGCTTATTCTTGTATCGTTCTAATCATAACCTGCATGTCTTTCTTCATGCAGACAACTTTAAACCTCGTTTTCTGCACCCCTGTAATATCACAACAATGTGGTTGATCATACACCCTCAGCTCCCCTGAGAACACAAGGAGGTCACGTGCATGGAGGCACTTTGACAAGTATGCAGTACTCACAAAGGGATTTGGGGGGAGCAAAATTGGAAACGCCCAAGCTTAGAGGTCAGACACCTGGGTTCAAACCTGGACTTCATTATTTACCAGCCCGGAGACCTTTACGAAGGTGCTTATCTCTGCTTGTTGGGGATTATACGTACAGAGGCGTGTTTGGGATATGGTGGACTCAGCTTATGCTAGCATTACTCTAATCGTTAGAATGATTTTTTTAAAGTATTTTCAGTCTTAGTGTGAGTCATGTGGCCTTTGTGTACCCCTCTTAGTGATATTTCATCCAGGTTACTATCAAAATGAGATCGCGTCCTGGGGCTGCCGATGTTGGTGAAAGGTGAGGCCGAGGAGTGCAAAACATCCAGAGGCAGTTCTTCGAGGTCAAGCCTTGATGGGGGAGAGAGCCTGGAGTGGCCAACATTTAATTTTTCTTGAATGGGAAGCCCTTGAGCGAGTTCACTTTAGTTCATAAGAGTATATATCATTGACTCTACACCAGGTGCTGGATATGCAAAGAATAACCTCAAGAGATACCTGTCCAGAGGGGGCCTAAGTGTAATCACAGAGCAATGTGGAGAGGGCAGTGATAAAGAGATATATGTGGCTTGTAAAAAGGTGTGTGCATTCTGAAGAGAAATCATGGCATATATGTGGCTTATAGATGGGAGAGAAATGGGGCATGTGGATCCACAATAAGATGCTCCTGGCTACGCATAACAGAAAGCTTGGCCTAAAATGGCTTAAACACTAAAGAGATGCTTTGTCTCCCATAAAAGGAAGTACTAACACAGGAAAGTCCAGATATGGTTAATTTAGTGGCTGGACACACACCCAGGTTCTTTTCATCTTCTCAGTTCGCCATCTCAGTAAATCACATAGATCCCCTCATGATCACAGGGTGGCTGCTGTAGCTCCAGACATCGACGGTATCCACAGGCTAACACCCAGGAACAGAAAAAGGCCTGTTTCTGCTACATGCACCTTTTTAAACAAGTAAAAACTGTTTGAAAGTACCTACTTCACTATAGCAAACTTCTAATATTTCCTAACCAAGTCACGGGAGGAGCTGTGAAAAAATCACAGCAAAAAGAAGGGCAACACCAAAAATGGCATTTAGATTTTATTACATGGGGGGAAGAGAGCTTGACATAAAACTAGGGCTTTACTAGCACTGAAGAATTTAAAAGTTGGTCTTTAGCTGGGTAGCAAAAGATTCTTCAGCAATATTTCACCCAGGCTTGGGGTGAGAAAGTGGGAGTTAAGACTTTCTGGGGAAAACATATGGAACTTCCTCAGAAAACTAAAAATGGACCTGCCCTTTGATCCAGCAATTCCACTGCTGGGACTATGTCCTAAGAACCCTGAAACACCAATCCAAAAGAACCTATGTACCCCAATGTTCATAGCAGCACAATTTACAATAGCTAAGTGCTGGAAACAACCTAGGTGCCCATTAGTAAATGAATGGATCAAAAAACTATGCTACATTTACACAATGGAATACTACACAGCTGAAAGAAAGGAGGAGCTCATACCCTTTGCAACAGCATGGATGGAGCTGGAAAGCGTTATGCTAAGCAAAATAAGCCAGGCATTGAAAGGCAAATACCATATGATCTTGCCTTTAACAGGAACCTAAACAACAAAACAAAGAGACAAGTAAAATATAACCAAAGACACTGAAATAGAGGACAGGTTGTCAGTGCCCAGAGGGGAGAGGGGAGGAATTTTCAGGGGAGAAGGGAAGGGTTTACAGGAACAAATATAGAGGACACATGGACAAAACTAGGGGGGTTGGAAATGGGAGGGAGGAGGAGAGGGATGGGTGGGTGGGCTGGAAAGGGAATAAAGGATAGAAACTGTACTGAATAAACTAAAAAAAAAAGAAGAAGAAAAAAGACTTTCTGGGGGAAGTAATACTTGAACTGAGACTTAAGTTTTGCTACTCAAAGTAGAGGTAACAACATCACCTGGGGCCTTGTTAAAAATGCAGAATTTCAGGTCTGTCCCAGACCTACTGAATCAGAATCTGCCTTTTTACAAAATGCCAGGTGACCCATGCACGCATTGAGGTTTGAGAAGCACTGACATAAAATAGGAAAAGGGGTGGCCAGGTAAAAACATTTGAAATTCGAATGGGGCTAGGAAATGGAAAAGGGAACCGAATGAACAGGCGTAGTAGAGGGAGAAGTAATACACACTTGGTTAACTACAGCAGCTCAGGGGTGTGTATTTTTAGATGGAGGCTCCAGTGTTTTAAAATATTCAGAAAATTCGATCCCATATCACCAACACGAGTATGTCCCTGAAGAATTTGGGAGAGCTAACACTAATTGAATGCCTGCTGTGTTGCCCGTGCTGTCCTGCTTTTACGTATAGGCTGTCCTGTGTAGTGCTGCATAGATTGTTGCATTTCTGTGCGGCTGCTTAACAAACTTCTTCAAAATCTAGAACATTGAAACAATGATGGTTCTACTGTATCTGACAATTTTATGGGCCAGAAATTGGGACAGGGCTCAGCCGGATGGTTCTTCTGCTTCAGATTGTGTCAGCTGGGGCCTCAGTGGCATTTAGCTGGTGGTTGAGCTAGTCTTTGGGCCCCAAAGTGGCTTCACTCATGAGCCTGGTGCCTTGGTGGAGGGGCTGGAAGACTGGCTTTTCTGTACCCCTCTTCCTCTCCTACAGCCCCCCTGCTTCTGCATGGGGCTTTTCCAAATCAGTAATCAGTCAGAGTTGACTATGGTCACTTCCAGTTCTTTTAAAGGTTAGGCCAAGAACTGGCAAATTGCATTTCTTTTCTGCTCCATTAGCCAAAGTCATAATAGACCAGCTGAGAATCAAGAGGAGGAAGAATAATATCTCACCTCTTCATGGGAAGAATGTCAAAGAATTCGTAGCCATCCTTAATCCACCAAATACTGATTCATTTATGCTCCAATAACCCTGAGGTAGTTACACATTATTTGTTTTCAGATAGAGAAATAGAGGCACAAGGTGGTTAAGGAACTTGCCCAAGGTCGATGCTTACTAAGGGAAAGTGTCAAGATTGAAACCCAGTCTACTAGACTTATCAGGGTATGCACATGTCTGATCACTATGTTGTACACCTAAAACTAATATAATATTGTATGTCAACCATAATTAAAGAATAATTCTAAAAAACTAAAAAAGAAGTTGGAACCCAGTCAGCCTGATTCCAAAAACCATAGTTACCTGCTGTACCCTTATTGCCTGCCCTTAGGAAGGACCCACTTACCAAGAATTAGTTAGCACAAGTCCGTTTCCATAGTTTCATACCACAGGGGAGGTCACAGCTCCTTTTTTCTGAAGAGCCGTTTCATGGGCCTCCTGTTGGCTGACGCATTCTCCATGGCACAGGTGCTGAATAGCCCACTTACACTCTCAACAGCCTGGTGCGGACCCCACATTTTAAAGGGCTTTTGATTGCTTCTTTCTATGTCCGGTAACCCTAGCCTGGGTGTGGAGGGACCCAGCCGCAGACTGAATGCAATTCAAGTAATGAGAAGACCAGACCCTGCCTTCGCTGCCCCCACAACGCTCCTGGATTGTTGAAGGATTATTTACTGTGTCTGCCTTGACGTGAGCTATTTCGTTTTTCCAAAACAGATGCCGCCGGTTGACTAATGGCATTCCCCACTGAAAGTCAGAAATGTCAGCAAGACTCTTAGAAGCCGGTGTCACTCTGGATGAGAACAATAGATACGGCCGAGAAACAGGGACCTGTGCCAAGTATTCCTGAGGCTAGGAGGTCATGTGCCACTTTTCTGCCGAGGGAGAGAGAGAGATATATATATAAGGGCAAGGGAAGCAGGAGTTTGGGGGTTGGGAATGGCCTGGCATGTGCTAATAATAGGATGGGTCACATGACGCCTAAGTCACCTCGAAAGAGGCTTAGCTGGTGGAGGTGAATTAAAGTGCTTGGAATTAAGGACATTTCTTCAAATATCCCCTGATGTGTAAAAATAGATCGAAGGAAATATATGTGTGATGAAGAGAGAATCGCCACGTTTGGCTGCCCTCCCTTCAGAGGGCTTTTGTGGTTTGCCGGGGCCCGGTTAGGAGCGCGGCCAGCTGCACAATGTGTGGGGCCCCTGGTTTAAAACGTTTAAGAAGTCCAAGATGGTGACAGCGGAGCATTAGACAAAGTGTGGGGTCCCTCTGAGTGTGGGGACCCGTGACACCATGCAGGTCCATGCCCCTGGAGCGGCCTTGGTTAGGAGGGCCCAGTGCCTGATGTCTTTGATTGAGAGGGCGAATTTGACAGTGGTCTGCAGGCCTCGTCCCAGGCAAGACTACTCTGGGGGCAGTTTGTTCGGAAGCTCACGTCCACTCTGTGACCTTTCCTCCGCAGCTGCTGGCCTGGGCCTTCCTCAGTTAGCCACAGCTCCCCGCCTCTGTCACCACGTCCCATGTCACTGCCTCCATCCCCACTCCTCAGAAAAGCTGCCTGCAGGGAAGGATCCAGAAAGTTTCAGGACATAAGGTGTAAGTGGCTGATAAAGTTGAAGTGCTTCCCCTATGATGTGTTGTGCTTTTATTTTACAGACATTTACACCTCGGGCCAAACCATGGAATTTCAGGTGTTATCTGGCTTGTGGGGAAATTAATTTCTTTTTAAACTGGGAGATTTGCCCAGAGCCCTTGAGATCACACTGATATCATAGACCTGCACTTATTTGGGCAGTTTTAAAGGCTTGTGGCTCTTTTGCTCTTGCGGGCATTTGCCCCCAAGGGTACAAGTTGTGGCCTCTTCTGCCAGGGGAGCTGAAGCCCGTCCACAGGCTGGGCAGTAGGACACGCTTAAATTCTGTCCGCAGGGAATGTCTGCAGAATGAATTCCATTGTTGGTCGCACATCTGCAGTCTCTGTCTCTCACTGCATCCCTCCCCGGCCCTTCCAAGCCCACTTAGCCCCCCCGACAGCGCACACTCCCACCTCGGCAGGCTGAGCTGCCCCCTGTTCCTTGACGCTCTCTCTGAAAACCAGCAACACCCCCGAGCTGGCTGCACACAGGTCTCCGGGCGTTCGCTCCCCCAAGCCCCCAGCAGGCACGTGCTCCAGGGTGGGTCTTGCTGCTAGAAGGGTCGGGGCTGGCAAGTGCCCTCTGGACCTCCCAAGCCAGGCTTTGCTTCCTTTCTCTTGGGCCTGCTGTGGATTGTCATCCTTTCCCTGGCTTCATGTCAAAGGAAACGCCTTCTAAAACCACAAACCACCAGGGCATCCCTTATTTCTCAGATGCAATTACTTGGCTTCTAGGAAGTAGCTGTGGTCTCCAAAGCCACGCCATGAGCCCGAGAGAAAATCATTTCAGACACAGGAGGCCAGGCAGAAGCTCGGCCTCAAGAAGGAGGTTAACATTAGAGCCCACCCTGGAGGCAGTCCGGGAGAGCCTCTGGAATTTTCTGCCTTCAGACACGCCTCCACCGGAGCCATTCAGAAGCACTTTGTTCTCCAGGCCCTTCTCGGTGGCGACCTGGCTCTAGAAGGAGAGTGATTGCAGTTCTGGTTTTGAAACCTCGGGGGCCATGACTGTTTTTGGGTTTGAAGCCAAAACATACTGAGCAAATAAAAACCTCTGACTCACCAGGAATCTTCCCTCTCCATTTTCAAACACATCAAAAAGTCTGTCAACAGCATTGACCGAGGGTCTGCTCTGTGAAGAGCCATGGACTGGGCACTGAGGGGAGATTCGGAGAACTGTGTATTAATAGTTTCATTCATCCATTCATTATCTAGCAATTTAATTTAGTGAATTGAATCAAATCAGAAATACCCACTGAGCCTTGCGAGCCACAATACCCTGCCTTCGAGGGATGCCGGAAATACAAAGAGAGTCATGTATAAAAAGTCACTGTCAAGAGCTTACCATCTAATGGGGGTGGTGGCAAAGGCAAAGACATAAATAGATTAGCCCAGGCACACTCTGATGAATGTAACAAGAGGAGTGGACCACTGGTGTTCCAGAGATTCAGAAAAGGGATCTGTCTCACTAAGTGGAAAGAACTACAAAATGCAGTTTTTTAAACTAGGAAGGCATTATTAAGCATATTAGGTACTCAATAAATATATGTTGAAAGCTGCTAAATACAGTGGCCTTGGATATGGGCCTTGGGGGATTGGTAAGGCTTCTGGGGATGGGGCCATGGCAAGGGGAAGGCATCACGGGCGGCTGTTACCACGAGTAGCCAGTCTGGTGAGGTCTAGAGGGGCAGCCAGCTGTTTCGTTTATTCCTCCATCATCTTTTCTTTATAAGATGTCACACCTGGCAGTGAGGGGCAAAGCAGGGGCGCCATTGGCCTTAAAGAAGCAGTGAGTGGGAACTAGAAAGTATTTGCAAACTAAGAGGTGGTGAAGCACGTGGGGCGGGTGAGTGGAGGCCCCATGTTGAAAGACAGATGGGAAAAGAGCCAGACGTAGAACCCAAAACATGGGCCAGGGCTGAGACCGTGCAAGCAAACGAGGTGACTGCATACAAACACCCCAGACATGGTCGCTGCATCCTTGCAATTTAATCTCCAAATGGGCGCTTCAGCCTGGTGCTAATTATGTATCAAGTACGTGCTCTGTGCCCAGCATTGTGCCAGGTGAGAAAAAGATCCAAGACAAATACATGAAACGGTCTTTGTCCTGACTGAGCTGATAATCCAGTTGAGCAAATGGGGGTAGATAGAAAAGAAACAAGTGGAGCCTAATATGAGCTCAGTTGTGAGTATACCTGTAAAGTATGAGTGGGGCGTGGGAACTTGGAGAGAGCCATTGGAGTCCCCCATCGGTTCATTAATGTTGACGGGTGCCCGGTTGCTCTGGGCAGTACTTGTTTGAGGAAGCCCTTGAGGAGTGGCCGGTCAGGGATGGTCAGGCAGGAATTCAGCGCCCTGGGCCAGGGCACATCTGCCTCAGCCTACAGGGCTGCTCAGAGCCCCAGCTAGCCACTGTCTTTAATGACCAGGGGCTGAGCAGCTCCGAGGAGGCCGCTGGGCCAGGACTGTTCTAGACCAGGCTGCATCAGCTTGGGAGAGCTGATTTCGTGCATCTTTCCAGCTCGTTTCCATGTGACATGTTGGTAGCTTGAAATCGATCATGCTGGGACTGTTGACACCATATCAGCAAGTGCTACGATTTGGGGAATTTCTTCCCCCTGGATGGCTGACTTATTAGCCCACGTTGGCTTGGCCCATTTCCCCTGTCAGGGAATGATAGAAATAAATCTCCGCCTCCAGGAGGAGGCTTCTCAACTTGCGTCTGATTTTACTTATATTTGAAATAATGCAATAGACAGTTCAAGAATTTGTTTCGAAAAGCATGCACTTTTGCATACCTACCTCCTGGCAGGTATTGTGGTGACACCGGGAGCCCAGAGATGAGCGTGATGTGGTGGCAAGGGGAAAGGGACACACAAGGTGATGGCAGAGTCAACTGGCAAGGACGTATCGGTAGGATGCTTGAGGCATGCCGAAGACGGGGCCCTGAGGTGGGCAGAGAATCAGGGAAAGTTTTCCCAAGGAAGAAGCACTTGTCCTCATTCCTGAAAGAGAATTCCAGGCAGAGAAAACGCACCAGCGGAAGCAAAGGGATGTTGGAGGGCCCTCTGCTCTGTGCACTGTCATTTGTCAGGCTGGACCGTAACAGGCGAGCCACGGGAGGATGCTGGGCAGGGAGAGAGCGGCCTCCTGACGGGGTTGACGCAATTTGAATGTTGTCCCGAAGGCATAGGTGAGCCAGGGAACAGGGTGCAGGGAAGCTAGGACCCGAGCAAGCCCAGGAGCTAACGGCCTGGTCTGTTTTCCTACCAGTTCTTTCCTTGCTTCTCTGGGGCCCTTTTGTAGCTTCTCACCAGGGTTTCTGGGCTGCGAGAGAAGTTGGGCTCCATGCTCACTGCAGACATGGAGCAGATCCTACCCTCCGACTTCCCAAGCCCAGGCCTGACTTCTCTGATCCACGGGGAGTGCACTTCCCCAGTGCCTGGGCCCACCTGCCCCTAAGGGGGTGGTAGACCTCTCACTTGACCACTGGCCTCTGTCTCCCTTTTAGAGAATGTTTGGCGCTTGACCCATGCTGCCACAAATAGATTTGTCTCACTCTTGTGAAGTTGGTATTATATCCCAGAATGCAGACACATGTCCTTAGCCATCCCCTGCCAATGCCCTTTTGGTTGTTCTCAGATTTTTATGATTACCATGCCAGAATGAAGATCTCTATATAAACCTCCTTGGGTATGCATATAAGTGCTTTTCTACTTAATAATTATAATGGTTAGGCATAAATATTTAATATTGTAATAGGTAAATTATAGTTTGAAATGATTTACCAACTTAGTACCCACCAGTAGTAGTCAATGTCCCCCAATTTCTTGCCTTGGTAAAGGCTATTGTCAAGGGTTTTAACCTTTGCTAATCTGGTGGGTATAAAAACGAGATCTCACCATTTTTCTTTTATTTCAAAAAGTAATGTTATTTTTAAAAATAGAGGACTTTTTTTTTTGCTCTGTAAAATTCTATTTTTAAAATGATCAGATGGCAAAATTGGCTTCTTTGGGGTGAATTTTTACACAAGCACAGTTGAGACACACTGTCCCCTTTCCTAGCACCTGGCAACCATTGATGTATTCTCCAGCACTGTAGTGTCATCTTTTGGAGAAGGTCATATAATTGGAATGATACAGTATGTAACCTTTTAGGGTTGGCCTCTTTTACTCAGCACAATGCTTTTGAGATTCATGAGACTTGTTGTATATTGCCCATACCATTGACCCTTGAAAAACACAAGCTTGAACGGCATGGGCCTACTTCTATACTGATTTTTTTTCAATAAATACCATCGGTCCTCCGTATCTGTGGATTTCGAATCCATAGTATTTTCCACCTGCTCTTGAGACTCCGCAGGTGCGGAGGGCTGACTGTGTGTGTTGTTCGATGCCATTTTGTATGAGGGACTTGACCATTTGTGGATTTTGGTGTCTGTGGGGATCCTGGAACCAATCCCTCATGGATACAGAGGGCCTACTCTAATTAAGTTTTGAAGAGTTATACCTAAAGCTTTATGCACCGAGCAAGTCTACCAGCGCCCTTTGCCCGGCAGCATTTGCTCACTCTGTGTCTCTGTCATGTTTTGGTCATTCTCACAGTATTTCAGACTTTTTGACTGTTATATGTTATGGTGATCTGTCATCAGGGAGCTTTGAGTACCTATTGTAATTGTTGTGGGGGCACCATGAATCACACCGAGTGAGATGGCACACTGAATCGATAAAGGTGCGTGTGCTGACTGCTCTCTCTCCCCAGGCCTCCCCATTCCCTGAAACACAACAACACCGAAATTAGGCCAATGAATAACCTTCCAGGGGCCTGTGAGTGTTCAAGTGAAAGGGAGACTCGTATGTCTCTCACTTTAAATCAAAAACTAGAAATGATTAACCTTAGTGAAGAGGACACGTTGAAAGCCGAGACAGGTTAAAAGCTAAGCCTCTTGTGCCAAACAGTTAGCCAGGTTGTGAATGCAAAGGAAACACTTTTGAAGGAAATTAAAAGTGCTACTCCAGGGAACACAGGGAAAACAGCGTTAGTGCTGATATGGAGAAAGTTTTCGTGGCCTGGATAGAAGATCAAACCAACGACAACATTCTTAAGTCAATGCCCCATCCAGAGCAAGGCCCTAATTCTCTACAATTCTATGGAGACTAAAAGAGGTACAGGAGCTGCAGAAGAAAAGTCTGAGATTTCTCAGCGCTTCTTCCAGCCGTGCAACTTCCCTTCAGCCTGATTATCTGACTCCTCACAGCATGGCCTCCAAACAGCAGTCTTTGCTCCCACACCAAACGAAGAAACCGAGGCCTCCCGCCCCCAAGCCAGAGAAGCAGTCAACCTTTCAGGACTTGCCAAAGGAGGAAAAAGAACAGTAAGAAGCAGTTGAACATGTTGATGCAGTACAAAATGAAACAGACAGACTTAATGAACAACCCAGTGAGGAGATTCTGAAAGTAGAACAGAAATATAACAAACTCCGCTGACCATTTTTTCAGAAGAGGTCAGAATTGATCACCAAAATCCCAATTTTTTTTGGTAACAACATTTGCCAGCCATCTGCAAGTAGGGAAAGGGGATGAAGAGATGCTGCATTATGTGACAGGAGTTGAAGTGACAGAATTTGAAGATATTAAATCAGGTTGCAGAGTAGATTTGTATTTTGATGAAAATCCTTACTTCAAAAATAGAGTTCTCTCCAAAGAATTTCATCTGAATGATAGTGGTGATCCATCTTCCGAATCTACTGAAATTGAATGGAAATCTGTAAAGGATTTGATGAAACGCTCAAGCTAAATGCAGAGTAAAGCCAGGCAGCGTGAGGAACCAGAGAGCTTCTTTGCCTGGTTTGCTGATCACTCTGATGCAGGTGCAGATGAGTCAGGAGAAGCCATCAGAGATGATATTTGGCCAAGTCCATTATAATGCTACTTGGTCCCTGATATGGATTAAAGAAGGGGAAGGAGAAGAAGAAGATGATGATGTTGAAGAAGGGTTGGAAGATATTGATGAAGAAGGGGGTGAGGATGAAGGTAAGGAAGATGAAGATGATGATGAGGGGGAGTAAGGGGAGGAAGATGAAGGAGAAGATGACTACTAGAACACTGATGGATTCCAACCTTCTTTCTTCATTTTCTCCAGTCCTTGAGAGGTAGTTGCAGTCTTTTTTTTTTCCTCTTGTGCTCAGTGTCTCTGTTTCTGAGGCCTCTTTTCTCTCCTTCACACCACGGTTCTCACCTTATTTGGGGGAGGGAGGCACATTAAGCAGAACACAGTGGAAAAAGAATCTCTGCCCCTTTCTGTTCCAAATTCATTTTTATCCCTTTTTATCTCGACAAAAACTTTATGGAATCAACACCATCGTGCTCTGTGGGAAAAAAAGAAAAACCTTTGGCTTCCTTAGCTCTCCTGGAAGCTGGAGGGTGCCAGGCCCCCATGTAGCAATGCATAGAATTCTAACTTCTTTCCTCCTTTTTCTGTATATTGGGCTCAGAGATTACACTGTGTCTTTATGTGAATATGGACAGTTAACATGTATCAACATGTATCTGTTTACTTTCTCTTGTTTAAAAAAAGAAAAAACTTTTAAAAAAGAGGGTTATAGAAGGTTAGCAAAGGGTGGGCTTGAGTTGTTTGGGTGGGTTAAATAGGCATTTTGACAATGTGGCTTCTCCTTTGGCATGTTTAATTGTGATGTTTAATGGACATCTTTGCAATTTCAGATGACTTAAAATTAAATTTTAAAATAAAATTCTCTCCTTTTGATGACTTGAACCCTGCTACTCAATGGGAGAATCAGAAAATCTGTAGGATCCTATTCAGAATTGCCATTTCTCTGTTATAATTTTGTTCCTGTTCATTTTTAAATTTTCTTTTCGTTTCACTGGAAAGGAAAGGTGATGCTCAGTTTTAAACATGAATAGTGTACATGTTGCTTTGTTACAATAAAACTAAATGTGTACACAAAAAAAGAAAAAGAAAAGTTTGAAGCTAGTAGAGGTTAGTTCATGAGCTGGAAGGGAAGAAGCCGTCTCCACAACACAGAAGTGCACGGTGAAGCGGCAGGGCTGATGCGGAGACTACAGCGAGTTATCCAGAAGAGCCTGCCAAGATAGTGAGGGTGGCTGCACTAGACAGATTTTCAATGTTGTCAGAACAGTCTTCTGATGGAAGCAGATGCCACCTAGGACTTTCACAGCTAGAGAGGAGAAGTCAATGCCTGGCTTCAAGCTTCAAAGGACAGGCTGACTCTCTTGTTAGAGGCTAATGCAGTGGGTGACTTTAAGTTGAAGCCATGGCTTATTTATCATTCTGAAAACCCTAGGGCCCTTAGAATTATGCTACATCTACTCTGCCTGGGCTCTATAAATGGGATGGAAAAGCCTCGATGACAACATATCTGTTTACAACATGGTTTACAGAATACTTTACGCCCAGTATGGGGATCTGCTCAGAAAATGAGATTTCTTTCAAAATATTAGTGCTCATTGATGATGCACCTGGTCACCCAAAAGCTCTGATGGAGATGTACAATGAGGTAAATGTTGTTTTCATGCCTGCCAACACAACATCCATTCTGCAGCCCATGAATCAAGGAATAATTTTGACTTTCAAGTCTTAGTAAGAAATGTATTTCAGAAGGCTATGGCTGTCATAGATAGTGATTCATTCCTCTGATGGATCTGGACAAAGTAAGATGAAAACTTTCTGGAAAGGATTTAAGGATTTACCATTCTAGATGCCACTGAGAACAGTCATGATTCATGGGAAGAGGTCAAAATATCAACATTAACAAGAGTTTGGAAGAAATTGATTCCAACCTTCATGGATGAGACTGACTTTTTGAGAGGTTCAAGACATCAGTGGAGAAAGTAACTACATATAAGGTAGAAATATCCAGAGAACTAGAATTAGAAGCAGAGACTGAAGATGTGACTGAATTGCTGTAGTCTCATGATCAGACTTTAGTGGATGAGAAGTTTCTTCCTCTGGATGAGCAAAGAAAGTGGTTACTTGAGATGGAAAACACTCCTGGTGAAGATGCTGTGAAGAGTATTGAAAGGACAACAAAGGATTTAGAATATGACATAGATTTAGTTGATAAAGTAAGAGCAGGGTTTGAGAGGACTGACTCCAATTTTGAAAGAAATTCTACTGTAGGTAAAATGTTATCGAATAATGTATCACATGCTACAGAGAAATTGTTCAGGAAATGAAGAGTCAGTTGATGCATCAAACTGCATTGTTGTCTTTAAGAAATTGCCACTGCCACCCAACCTTCAGCAACTATGACCCTGACCAGTCAACAGCCATCAACATGGAGCCGAGAACCTCTACTAGCAAAATGATTACGACTTGCTGAAGGCTCAGAGACACAATTTTTTAGCAATACATTTTTTAAACTAAGGTGTGTACCCTCTTTCTTTAGGCAACACTAGTGCACATTTAACAGATGACAGTATATTGTAAACATAACTTTTAGGTGCACTGGGAAACCAAAAACTTTGTGTGACTTGCTTATTTGCAACATTCATTTTATTGCAGTGGTCTGGAACCAAACCCACAATATCTCTGAGACATGCCTATAATTGAAATTAATTTCTACCTTGACCCTCAGTGCTACAGATGGTGGAAACTTTGTCATAGTGAATTGAGAGTAAAGTTGGTCATTTATCTTTTCTTTTCAGTAGCACGTGGTTTGGGATGTGGAGTGGGAAATGGGCAGAGGTTAGTCATATGTCATCAGGGCATGAGGAGAGTGTGACCCCCAGTTGTCACCTGGTCACCCTGATTCTGCAGCTCCGTGATGTTTCCTCTGCTCTCCAACCTCCACAACCATTCTGCCTCAGACGCTTGCCATCCCAGCTGGTCCCTGGTCTACACTCAATACCTGTCAGTCTCGCTTCTCACATCCCAGCTCTGCGTCCACCTGGGTCTCTGCAGCCTCTCTCAGTCCCGAGTCTCTCTCAGTTGCAAAGGAAAATATCTATATCTATCTAAATTCCACATCTGTTGTTTAGAACTAGGCAGACATTTGGGAGTTGAATGCTAGGAAGAATACTTATTGTTTGTTTTTGATTTTGATTTTTGCTACCCCAATCCTATTCCAAGTGATCTAGATGCCAAGGTGTATTTCAGGGGCAAGCAGAGGGTGACTAGGTAAACAAAAGCTATTCCAGGTGAAAAATCCATTGGTAAATATTTCATAAACTATTGTGACACATGGGGATAATAATAGTAGTTAGCTTTTAGGGCTGTTGTGAGAAGTCAATGAGACAGTGTATATAAAGGTACCTGGACCAGAGAGAGGAGCCTCAAAATGTATTCACTATTATTGTCATTAGCGTGTGCCTGGGGTTGTAGCTCCACCTCGGTCTGTGTCATCCACTTGCCTGGATTATATATTAACAGTGGTGATGAAGTGTTAGAGGCAGAGGGAGGGGCAGGGAGTCATGGGTTCATGGCAATAGCTCCGTTTTCTTAAAGGCTTCAGTGCAAAGCCTCTGATACAATTTGTTAGCCCACCCAACCCTGCAAATCAGAAATTGGGTTTATATTTGATCAATTTGGCTGTGCCACTGAAGCTTCATATGTCAACAACAGTACCAGCTTATCGTCATAAAGCATTCAGATGCCCAACCTGGTGCTCCAGCCTCTGGTTCACACCTCCCATCATCTTGAACTTGCAAGGAATTAGCCCACACTCCTGGGCGATGTTTCTGGGCCTGAGACTGTCACAGACAACTCAGGCTTTGGGATCAGTGGCGCCAATAGCTTGAGAGAGAATCAAATACAGCAGCATTTGAAGCTGGTGTTTTGAAAAATCATTTTGTTTTTGATATGTTTGCTTTGAACTTTTAAGAATACCCTCTAACGTGGAAAGTTTTGAATAATTTAAAGCAATGCTGTTTCATGATTTGGAGTAAAGATGAAAAATGGACTGCACCCTGGAAATGGTCAATACCTTGATTAGTTTGGACAGGTCTCTTTGGTTGTGAGAAGCCAGTATACAATGACAAAAGGAATACATTTTTTAATTACCTAAGCAAAAGCAATTTGCAATTTTCTGCCTGGCATTAGGGACTGGACTTGAGAAGAGAAGATGGAAGAAATGGTCAAGAGACCAGGGAAAGGTATGGGAAATGGTAGGGAGCTGGAGTCAGTGAGAAGAGGCTTGTGGGAACTAAGGACCAGTGACTTTTTCAAATAGTGATGCCTAACATTAAAATTCAAGTTGATTCCTGTTCTGTGCTGGACCATCAACCCCTTACTATGAGTCTAAGTCCCATATAGGCATTGCTTTGGGGAATTAAATGAGAAGAAGGTTTGTACTCCATGCTTGGGATCATCTGGAGCAGACAGGACAGCAGAGAGAACCACTTGTGGAAGGGAAGGTGCAAAGAGCCCTCACCAGCCCTTCAACCAAGCAGGAGGAAGGAAGCAGAGGCTGACCCCTTGTGCCTCCCTGAACTCTCTGGGGATCCTGGGGAAGACACCTCATGTCCCTTAGTATGTGGGAAGGGAGCTTGAATGAGCTCCCCTGGTTATAAAAGGTGACCCTAGAATACTGTGTTCACGTTCATAGTATTTCTGAATCACAGCGTGAATCCTAGAGCTGTAGAAGTTGATGTGCAGGAGCCGGTGAGAGAACCTCACTTTCTGCCCACCTCTGTGTCCCGTGCAGCTCAGCTGTCCTCTCCATGCTTGAGCATGCTCTGTTTTTACCACTACTCACAACTCTGGGGGAACAGAAAAGTTTGGGGAAAGTTGCCCTCTAGCATAGAGTTTACTGATTTCATTTCCAGAATTCAATCTGACTCGTCACGAGAGATTGCCTTGCCTTATTTGTAGGGTCCTGGCAGTGTCAGCAAGTGAAGATGTGTCACAGTTAATGTGACCAGATATCAATAATGGCCCAAACTAAGGAGGGACAGCTGGCGCATTCCTGAGTTACGATGTGGTTTTTGCTTCTCTAAGTAGGGTTGGTTCTTGAGAGAAAATGAATGAACCTTACTAATCACTATTATCCCAGAAATGATATGAGTGAATTAGGCACTTGTTTTCAGCATAAGGGCTCCTTAGGGAAGTATGGGACCTGGGTTCTATACCAATAGCAGATGTCCTTTGGCAATGCCCTACCCTTGCGTAGCTGTGTCCTCAGTAAAACCAGAGAGGTTATTCTAAATTATCTCTAAGGTTCCTATGAGTTAAGGAAATTACAACAGAAACCCCAGGCTGGATAATCCTCTAATCCAAAGGTTCCCAAGCTTTCTCTTTTCACAGTATGCTGAGTGCATTACTGAGTTTTTCCTGGTGCCCCAAGCCCCGCGAAATACTCGAGTTCCATCTAAGTGGTTAGGGCTAAACAACTTTACAAGTGTTTATGTCCTTATAATTTTCTAGCCATATGAGAAAATAATACATGTGAGTGGAAAGAAAAAGTGACATTTTAATTTCATTCCTGAATAACCACACTTACTTTCATGCGTGTGCCTCCTGAGTACAACTTCTCAAACGCTGGAATCAGCCTGAACCACAGCACTCTTATTTCCTATTCCACGTTGCTTTTCACTGGGTACTTGCTTTCTTAAAACATTTAAATTTTTTTTATTTAAGTGTCAGGACTTGATTTGTTATTATAGCAACCACTAAAGCCTAGCTTTGCAAAGATCTGATTTCATCAAAATGAACGTAGCACCGTCTATCTTGAGACTGAGAACAACCTTAACCCGGTAGCTGGTGTAGTGCCTGACACTACACGATTAAAAACACCCCGCAGCACCTCGTGAGTCTGCGGCATTGCTCCAGGATGCCCAGGTGCCCAGTTTAGGAATCCGGGCTGCAATCAGTGTACAAGGTCTGTCTCCCGTTTTTAATGGAACTGTATTCACCTTCCTGTTGCAGACATATTTGGAATCCATGGGCCGACCACAACCCCAGATGGTTTTCTAAAAACTCAGTACCGTGTTTCTGCTGAATTCTGCCCTGCACTGCGGTCCCCATTTGGGCTCCCCCTGCCAGAGCTAAGGCTGAACTGAAACCTGGGGCTGGGGGTGGAGACATGGCGGGGGTTGTCCCTTCCGAAAACTTGGAGAAGCCTCCCTTGCCTCCTAAGCCCACCAGTTCACACCCCCTCCCCGCCCCTTTCCCTCTGTGTTTAGTTTGACCTTGGTCACTGATGACAAGGCTTCTTTTCCTGCCAAACCAATCAATAAGCTAAACAGACAGAAGATGAGTATTTAGAATATGGGAAGCCAAACTCAAACACAGATAGGTTATCAGTCTAGCCCAGAGCAGACTTCTGAGCAAATATTTCATTAACAAATTTTTCATGGCAACTTGCATGTTAAAAAAAAAGAGAGGAGAGGGAGAGAGAAAGAGAAAACCATGGTGGGGGGTGCGGGTATGAAGAGAAAGGCTGACTGAATTCTTGAAGCTGAACTGCCCCGGGAGAGGGTGTTTCAGGAGTGCTGGGTAGAGAGTGGGGAGAAGGGTGGGATGGCAGAGAGAAGCCCTCAGGAAGGGGCTCCCCATCCCCTTAAAACCTTTCCACTTCAGACCTCCCTCTCCTTACAAGGCTGAACAGTGTAATTTTTCTCCAGCCATCTGCACGGGGCTGGAGCTAGTTAAGTCTCCCTGATATAAACCCCAGCTGGGGCATAAACAGCTGGTTGTGGAGTGCTGAACTGGTCACTCAAGGTGGGGCCTTGGGGTGGGGGGAGGTGTGATCCCTAGTGAGTCCCACGGGGGAACTGGGTCAACCCAAGGGAGCACTAAATGCAGCAGTGATGACAAGAGCAACTGTTTATTGGCTCCTGCTCAGTCTCAGGCACGCCCACGAAGGCTCTCCGGTATCCATCCTTAGATCCTCACAACCAGGCCTAAGACTGTGGGAGACACTGGTACGTGTGCCCATCGGTGTCTGTTCTGATTGCTCAATGTTTTGAATATCATGCCCTGTTCACAACAACCCTAAAAGTAAAGTATTTTTGTTTTAATTTATGGATGAGGAGCCTAAGATTCAGAGATGATAAGCAACTTGTTCAAGTATGCACAGCTGGTAAACTATAGGGACAGAACTGGAAACCAGGCCTGTCTCATACCAAAGACAAAGCAATTTTCAGCTCCTTTCCACTGCTTCTGTAATGGCTTGAAGAATACTCTGTAAAGGGAAGGTCTTCAAAATGTGAAACTACTAATATTCAGTTCTTAGAAGCAAGGCTGGAGGGAAGGAAAGAATGAATAGGGGGAATTCACAGTTGCTTGTGTGCTTTGCCCCTTCCAGCCCGGCTTGTGAACGTGCTGCTCCTGCCTCCTAGACATCCCTTCCGTCCTTGTCTGCGTCCACACGTGTCCCATTCAGGCCTCAGCTGACAGTCACCGCACAGGGGGGCTCCCCACTTGCCCGGCACGATTTTCTCTTATTACTTGCTGTTTTTCCTTTAGACCACTCACGTCAATGCTAATCAACTATCTTTGTGTGCAGTTTACTGATGAATATCTGTCTCCCAGTTAGACTGGATTAATCATGATGATGATGATGATGATGACGACAGCTAACCTCTATTCACTGCTTACCACAAGACTGGCATTATCTCAAGGGTTTTACCTAGGTTAACTCATTTAATCCTGTTGAGGATCCTGCGAAATAGTAACCATTAGCGTTCCCATTTTACAGAAAAAAGAACTGAGGTGCACAGAGGTAAAGGAACTTGCCTAATGCTCCTCAGTGAATGAGGGAGTGCCACAGCAGGATATGAACGCTAGTGGTCTTTGGCCGCAGAATCTGTGTTCTTCATCATGATGATATGGCCACAAATTCCTCCCATCTCAGTATCACACTCCTTCGAGGTGGAACCTGCTTCTCCACCTGTTGAATCTGGGATGCTCGTGTGATTTGCATTGACCAGCAAATTGCAATAAAAGTGGTGCTCTATGACTTCCAAGGCTAGGCTTTAAGAGGCTTTGTGGTTTCTGCTGCAAAACATTCTTGTTGGAATGTTGCCCTGGAACCACCACATGTGCAAGCTGGTCTGGCCTATGCCTGCCTGCGAGGCAGGACAGCCGAAGCACCCCAGCCGGCAGCCTGCACCAACCGCCGGACGTGGACGTGTTGCCAGAGTGAGGCCATCTTGGACCTTGCAGCGCAGCCAACCTTCCTGCTTGGTATACACCCATGATTGAGCCAGGCAACATCATCGGGGAACCAGCCAGCCAACCCACAGAATCATGAAAATTAATAAGTCATGGCTGCTCCAAGCCACTAGGGTTTAAGTTTCGTTGTGTGGCAAAGGCTAACCTGGCAAGAACTGTCCTGTTCATGGTGTATCCCTAGTACCCAGTGAGGTATCTGGACAAGAGCACTTTGACGGTAAAAATGTGTTGACTGAGTGAGCAACCAGAGGTGGGATTGAACTGCGGAGACTCCTGGGAGACGCTGGCCAATTCTACCGTACGGTATGGGATCCACTCTATGTGACACGTTCTGGAATTCCAGAACAGATGACAATTTAAAAATGCTGGACCCTTAACTTTCTGTGGTTGGTCTCAAGTTCTTATTGACCTAATTTCAGAATGTTAAAAAGTCATTTGTGGACATTTAAATGTTTCTTCCTTTGTGTTCTCTTCTTTTTTTAGGTTCTTCAACATTATGTCGATGTAAGTTCATTATTAATTTATATGATTTTTTGGATCAGTGTCTATCTTCCCTCGGGAAGGTGAATTCAGAAAGGGCGGGGACCCCGTCTGATTTTGTTCATGGTGATAGCCCTCGTTCTGGCTCAGATGAGGGGCTCAATATGCACTGTTGAAAAGACTGAATTTAAAATGTGAATTTATATATTTTAATTTCCAGTTTCCTTAGGCTGGTACAAAGCTCCAATCTGCATTTTGTGAGTTTTCCTATTGAAGTTGGGAATTGTAGGATGCTAGCGGTGGTGGGGAGCTCTTTTACAGGAAAGTACAGGTCGAAGGATGGCATGCTGCCCAGTACCACACCTCTGGTTTGCAGCAGAGCCAGGACATGACTCACTGACTTTATGTTTTCCCAGTGGGTAGACTCTGGAGCCCCCATTATACGGATGGGCAAACTGGGGCAGAACCAGCAGCAGATCACAGATGACTCAACTCTCAGCTGAAGGCTGTCCTTGCGAGTCCACGCTGACTCTAGGGTTAAGCTTCTGACAGCTCCAAGCACTTTTTTCTCTTTCATGTTGCTCTCAAATATATTTCTATCCTTGTCAGACCATCCCCCTTGTTCCCATTTAACCTGAGAAAGTTAAACCCACTTTTGATCATCGTGTGAAAATCTGTAGCAAAGCGCTTTCTTCGAGGCAGATGTTTGGAAATACTGAGCTGCGGGCGCTCAACTTGTCAAGTAACTTTTCAGATGATGAAAAAAGGGGAAATGTAGGTCAGAAAGCAATAAAGTATATTCACATCCAATACATCCTTCTGGTTAAGGAGCTGATTTTGAATCTCTACCTTTTACTAAAATGAAACAAAAATCCAAATCCAACCCAAAGCATTACAGCTTTAAGTACTGAAAGTATTTATTATTTCTAGTCAAGTAATCCAAAAGCATAATCTCAAGAACATCTATGCTCCAGGAACGTCTCGAGCACCATGGATTGGACGTGATTCTTTATCCAGATGTTTGTAGAAAAGACTGCATGGCATGAGGGGAATTAAAGATTTATTTTTAATATGTGAGACAAGTCATATTTCTAATAACAGTGGCCTTAAAATGTGTCCTCCGTCTCTGCTGCCTCTCTGATCTTCCTCATTATTGTTTTTTTAAGTGGCAACTCTGTTCTTGCAAATTATCAGACTTTAGATTTCCAAACATTAATATTTAGATATTGGAAGGACAAGGTCTTTGAGGTGCTTTGACAATAGCATTGATATTTACATCAACTTCATTTGCAGGGACAGTTACTACCCACTGAGTAGTTACAACCAAATCTTACAAAAGATAAGTTTTCATGGGGCAATATCTCCAACAAATTGCCCCCATCTCCAGCCTTGCAGACAGTGTTATGTTTACAAGTGTCCCTTAAATAAAGATGTGTCACACCAGAGACCTAAACAGTTGCTGTGTCCTTCCTGCATCCAGAAATCCATTAAGTTATCTGGGACCCTTGAGCATCTTATTATGGGCAGGTATCCCCCTCCTCTATTATCCCCTTACCTGGAGAAAGGATGCTCTGAAGCCATGCTAGATTTTATGAGTTGACTGAGTTTAGCTGCTGAAGAAGAAATGATTCAGGTTCTAGCGGCAAAGAGAAATGGAAAATTAGGTCACCTCATGGTTATAAGTCGCATCTATAATGGACACTACCAGGTCTCAGAGATCATACACATTCTTTGGTTGAGAACCCAAAAGGGACCTCCTGGGAAACATTCTTTAATTGGTTTGTTACACTCAGAATAAAAAAAAGTATGACTGTATCTAGGGAAACTCAAGTTTTTATATAAAATAATACAGCTGGGTTAAAATCTAAAGTCTGAGCTCTCAAATCAGTCCTTGTAGTTCTGGTCTGTGTTTCTAGGGGGCGCTGGCCTCTGTGTGTATTTAGGGAAATGCAAGAGTCCTCCCCGGCCTCTCAACCTTCCACGTAGTTGACTGTTTTGATGTCTGAGAAGTCAGTCTTTGATTTTAAGATTTGGAGGCTTGCAAAACACACAAATACTTCTTTTTCTTAACAATCATAGGGCGCCAACTTCCTGCCGGGTATTCTAATGCTTTTTGAGTACTAACATCCTTAATCCTCTCAGAGACATCCTGACCTGGGAGCAGGTGTTGCCCACTTTGCAGATGAGGGACGGAGGCACAGAGAGGCCAAGTAACTGGCCGGAGGCTCCCGGAGACCTGTGTGAGGTCAGGAAGTCTGCCCCCAGGGCCGGCCCTACACCAGCAACACACCTGGGGGACTTCCAGAGCCTTCCTGCTCATGGAGAGGTGGGGGAGTGTGAAGGAGGTTGCATGCAAAGCACAGGAGCTGTGGTGGGGATGAAGTGGGGTGCGGAGGCTTAAATGAGGGTGAAAAAAACAAAGGGGAGCGTGTGAATAATGAGGAGAAAGTCTGCTTATGTCTTAATTATGGCAGCAGATGAGAGAAGAGCATCCCAATGGACACCCTTGGAACTGAAGATGGGCCTCTTAGCTATGGAGTCCGATCCCTCATTTCACAGATGAGGGAAACTGAGGCTGAGAGGGCAGACTGAAGACAAGGGAAAGAAAGGTGCCGGGACCCCTCGGCTAGTTAGCACCAAAGCTGCAGCGGGGGCTCCAGTGCTCCGATTCTGGGCCCAGGGCCCGTCCTCTGAAAGCAGCCAGGCAGGCTCCGGATCCCTGAGGGGCTAGAGCACAGGTGGGGCCCTCGGCCTGAGCCCGGCCCTCGGCCTGAGCCCGGCCCTCCACCTCGTTTTATCTGGCCCGGCACCTTGTTTCTACCTGGCAGCAGTGCCGAGCTCTCACTTAACTGTTAAGGAGTAGTTACATTTATGCAGTCCTAAAATGACATTCGGCCCTTTGAAGGCGATCGCGAGGCTGATGTGGTCCCCGGTGAAGATGAGTGTGACACCCTGGACTAGAGGAAGCTCAGCAGAAAGGAGCTGTGGTTAGACACACACGGAAGGGAATTTTTGTCCTGCTGTTTACATGGATTATTTTCTTATGGACACATTTTTCTGGAAAGAGAGGAGCACCTTCTTCCCTAGCTCATGTTAATTTTGGGGAGCGGGCAATGCAGGCTAGAAGCAGGGTTCATTGTCACCCTCCCATTTCAGAAAGACGTGCATTGCTGACTGAGGAGCAGCCCAGGTCAAACCATATGGGCTGAAGTGAGGGAAGAAACAAAGAACATGGTTGGAAATGAAAAGTATTCAAATACAAATTAAAATAAACCCAGGGGTCATCTTGCACAGAGTCCTGGCATAAGAGAACCCACAATGTGGATGAACAAGTGAAAAAAAAGTAATCAAAAATAAGAAAGAGGCGCATGTGAGGTATTAAGCACCAGGTACGGAGGCAGCCTGGGAGGATTACCGACCAGAGTCCAGGCAGTGTGAAAAAAAGATAAGAAAGGCAAAGTAGAGAATGAAAAAGAGATTGCACTGAAGGTTAAGTGAAATCACAGGAAAATTTTCCAAGTGCTTAAGGAACACAGCGGTCACTGAAGGAGACAGTTGGATGACTAAGACCTGGGGAAGAATGATTTATTGAAGAAAGAGCTAAAAGTGGCTGAAATACATCAACTCAATATTTTGGCCTTGGAACTCTCAGGGGGAGGGTGGACAAATGTTAGAAACTTGCATACCATTTTCTAAGGCAAACCAAAGAAATATTGAAGGATAATAGCAAAAACATGCCACTCAGAGAGATTCAGAAATTAAGACTGGAAAGCAGAAAAAAAAAACATTAGAGACTTCAGGCCAAGGCAGCACATATGCAAACACACTGGAATAATAAATAATAGGAACTTAAGGAGTGAGAATGTGAAGAACTGAAGTTTTCGGGGGTGGCAAAGTCCCACGAGTAAATGATCGGTGGTGCCTCTGAGCTGTGTTCCTTTATTTCTCTTCCTTCCCCTTCCTGTGTTCCTTCTACAATGTATGTGGAAAATCTGCTCAATGCTAGGCATTGTGCTGTATTTTGGGAAGTACCTGGATGAGCAGGAAACTGTCCGTGTCTCTGCCGCAGCGCGGTTCCCTTTGGGCAGAGCGGACATGCTCCGTAAAAGGTGGTATAGCACAGCCGCACACTGCAGAGCTGTGAAGGGCTGAATGGTACAGAAGATGCTTGGGAGGTCGCCTTAGATTGGGACCACCAGATGCCACCTTTATGGAGGAGATGGATAACAGTCAAGCTTGTCAGAATAATAGACAATCATCCCAGGGTTTTTGGTTTTATTTTTTGTATAATTTTAAAAGGGTTCCCATAAAGTCTAACACCAGTGGTGTGGGATTTTTAGAGTGAGATATTCTAGGAGCCCCTATATTGCCTTGTTTCTCAGAAAGAAATCAGTTACATCAGGTACAACTATATTATTAGTGAACGTTGCTACAATCTTTAAAATCAAATAGAGTTTAAATGCTTGGGGGATCTGCTTGTGGATGAGGCTGGGGAGCTGGCTGTGTTGCGGATCTTGGCCTCTAGGATAGGGGTGTTTGGCCCACAGGGTGAGGGTGTGGGGGCTGACCTGACACGCCTGTCTCAGGGGGCCCCCATTCCCTCACACAGTGAGGGGCGCCCCGTGGGAGCGGAAGGGCACTGAGATGTCTGAGGTAGGAACAAGGGTGGTCATCAGGACAATAAAACTAAGTGTTCTGCCAGGAGAGGCAGGTAATTTGATTACACAGTTCAGTGTAGTGATGAATAAGGTAACGAGGTTAGGGACAAGAAATTTAGAGGAAAACAGACCCTCCACAGTCACGGGCAGTAGACTTGAGAGGAAGAATCTGAGTGCAGACACAGATAAAATTTTAATGTCTTCGGCACCAGGATCTGGAGCAATAAAAGAAATCAAACGTTATTCTGGATTACATAAGTAGAAGGGCTGGAAAAATCAAAGGGAAGTAGCTCAGAGTTATAAAAGGAATGGTGGGGGCGCTCGATCGAGGAATCTACGGGGAATATCTGCGAAGACTTCCTCATTCCCTGTCGCTCTCCTCCTCACTTCTGTTCACTAAATGTGGCCTTGACCGTGATTCTCGAGGTTGTTTCCAGCCCTGCAATGGAGAACAAACATGTATTAGTAATAGTCGCTTATTCCCTGATATTCTTATAAAGAGGCAGGACTCGGAGGAGAGTGGGATCAAGGAAACTTAGATCATTTGAATCCTCCTCCAACCTTTGTGATTCTGGGAGCTAAGCAACCCCTTCCTTTAGAACCCTTTCCGATAATATAAACTATAGATTCAAGAAACCAGTTATTGCTTTCTTCTTCTCAGACTGTGTCCTGTGACTTCTAGGTGCCAAAGAACCGTTTCTCAGAAGGAGATTTGTTATCATCAGGTACAACTAGATTATTAATGAATGCCGCTACAATCTTTACATTCAAGTTTACTTCAATGTAAGTGAGTCTACTGATTTAGAAATCCCTCTTCTATTCAGGGTTTTTGACTACTCACTGGCATAAATGTTCGAGTTTCGATTTATTCCAATGAAGCTCTCTTAACTTTTATTCTCAAAACAATAATTATATGTCAATATGCTAGAGGTGCAGATGTGCCTGGAAATGCATATTGTTCACAACATAGACTCAGAAATCAACACCTTTGGGTACATTTCACTCAATTAAGTTCCAAAAAAAATAAATAAACCCCACCAGAAAGATAAAGAAAATGCTAGGGAAAGGGAGTAGTTTATTGAACTTCGGGCAAGCTATCCCACCATCCCTTGTCTGCACCTGATAATACATCCACCAATTAAGCATTTCACTTATTTCTTTAAGGTCAGGTTGTAGAGGAATCAATTCAAGTTTGGGTGTCAGGGACAATTTCACCTGGGAAAGTCACTTTACCCCTTCAGCAGGTGTGTGTCTTGGCTCGGAGAACATGCTGTCTCAGGTGTGGTGGCCCTGTGTGTTCTCTGGGACATCTGAGGTCACTGGTTTAATGTTAGCCCTGGGCACATTAGCCTGGCTACAGGGGCCCCTAAAGGCTGCTCCCTCTCTTTCTCTCCAGGAGGTGAGTTTATTTTGAAATGGTCGGATGTGCAAGGGACAGGTGAAGATAATTCTTTCAGGTGGAGTGACAGGGAGGAGGAATGGGAAGGCATTGAGGTTTCAATGTGAGCCAGTATCCCTAGAGCACGTGGAGAACGGGGGGTTCCACGTTCAGCAGCCTCAGGGGATTTGCACACCAGCGAGCTCAGTCCGGACTCTCCCCGCCCTCCCCCGAAGTTCTCTGAACACGTCTGGAATGCAAAGGGGACAACACCGATGTGCTTCACCCCCAAGTGAAGCCCCAGGCTTTTCACTTAGAAAAATAAGATCCTTTGAGAAAAAATAAAATTGCTTATTACTCGCCAGCCCAGTTTAATCTGTCACACGCTGACTGAGTGCCTACTGTGTGGGAAGCTAACTGGCAAAGATTGTGGAAGATTCTAGGTGGCTTGTTTTAAGGCACTTAGGAAGCCATGCGTATATAAATAACTCAAACGTGCAGAAGTCTGGGATAGTGAATATGATGGGGGATGGAGAGAAACTATCGTGTCCTTGGACTATGCACTGTTTAGCTCCTTGTTCTCTTCATTCTGTGGCACCCCACTCTCACAGCGTGGCTATGCCCGGGCTTCCCTGTACAGGGAAACCCACACCATTCTCCTCCCTGAACGCAGCAGGGCAATGCAGTGACACAACTGGTTTTATTTGAGGGTCTCGAAAAATCATTCTCATTGATTCCGGTCACGCGGCCTTTTCGCCCAATGTGTAAATCAGCAGTCTGAGTCCCGCAGCGACTTCGGAGGTCACTCTGTCTTCAGAGCCTGGCCCAGGGCTGGGGGCTCTCTGCTCTGTATTTTGAGCCTTCGGGGCAGATGCTTTCAGATCCTTTTCTCTGTCTTTTCCAGTCTGGAGCGCTGTTCATCTTCAGAAAAGTCTCTGTGCGTGGCTGACGCCCCTCCCAGAGCTTAGGCCATCCCCTCCTTTCCACCTTGGTGAATGGGGCATCCTTTCCCAGACCTGCAACCTTTTTGAAACTACAAACAAGTCCACAACAATGGGACTGACCTGATTGCTGGCGCATGAACTGGGCGAGCCTGAGCCACGTCGTGGCGGGGAACGAGCGCCCGTGTCAGAGGAGGCCAACGTGACAGCAGGATCTCAGGTGGAGGGAAATTAAAAGCTATGGCCCGGGCCGTGGGCTGGGGTAATCTGGAGGGCGGCGAGCCGGAACACCCTGGGCGAGCCTCCTTGTCATGCCTCCACTGGCCCTTTTCAGAGTGTCAGCCAGACCTTACAAAGACGCTCTGACCTCACCTTTCAGGGGGCGAGCCACCAGCCATGATAACTAACCCCGCGGGGACGTCTCTGCAGTGATGCAGTGATGCTTGGCAAAGGTCAGTCTGAATCAGGAAGTGTGAAACGGCGGAGGGGTGGGAGAAATGCGCTTTTCTTCCATCGGAGAGCATGTGATAACCCAAGTGCACCACTGAGTCCTGTTTAGGATGGAAAAGATCCCCTTTAATGAAACAAGAAGAATTTATAAAGAACATCAGGTCAGCTATTTTACATAAACGGTGCTTGTAAGGATGAGGGGAGGGGCAGGGGGATGAGCTGCAGGAAAATAGTTCCCTCTCGGATGTGGAAAGTATCCCCTTAGATATTTAACCTTGCAATTTGTCCTCCTTTATGAAGCACGCACTTGCTTAAATAAAGGTAAGCTTTGGCCTCGCCAGGTAGAAGAATCACAAATTCTAAATTAGTGGCGATTGAATGAATCAGGTAGCACTATTTTCATGTTAAGATTCTGACTAGCTACATTCAGAAAACTCCTGTAACACAGCTCCTGCGGAATTCACCTTCCTGTGGCTGAAGCTGGACTGAAACTTGGAAGAAAGCGTCTACAAATCCATTGCTGGTATATGGATAAATTCAGGGAAAATACTCCTTCCAGAATCCCTTTTCACTCTTCATTCTCCTCTCTCCCGTCTCAACATAAGAAATAAACCCAGTGTTTCACTTCAGTATTTCTGATACAGCTCCTTTTCCCCCAGGCATTCAGGCCGGATACCTGAGAACCGTCTTCTGTTATTTACCCCTTACCCTCCTCACACCTGCACAAACACCCCTGTATATTCCGGGGAAACTGTATATTTCTCTCCTGTAGGCTCTCCGACCGGGGATCGAACCTGCACCCCCCTGGTGTATGAGACAATGCTCCAACCAACTGAGCCACCCAGGCAGAGCTCCCTGCATTCTCTTGAAGCCTCTATAACCACCCATCTGGTCCACTGTAGCAGCTTCCGAATATCTCCTTGCCCTCTGTTTCTGTTCTCTCAGATCCATTCTGTTCACTATCAACTAATGGACTTTTCTAAAGCATGACTATGATCATATCCCTTCTGCTTCCAAAAGTTCAGTGGCTCCAGAATACCTACCAACTACAGCGTGAAACTCTCAGGCTGGGCTCTCATGTCTGGTCTGCCTGCTGCTCCCTTTAAGTGCCCTTAACTCTGACCAAACTGGTCTGCTTCCCAACACCCAAGCTCACTTCACTTTTTCATTAATGACCTGCCTCGATTTTGCCTCCCAGGATCCCCCCTGTAAATCCAATCCACTTTCATTCATTCATTTAGTTATTTATTCAAGCGTGTTCATTGAGCAAATTTTCACCAAATACCCACCAATTGTTGGCCACAGCCTCCGAGAAGCATTCCCTGACTTCCCGAACTGGAAATAGCCTGTTAGATACCAGAGGAGTCTTGGCAATATCTTAGTGCTTTATACCACTCTGAGATTTCTCCTAGGCTGTGTGTAAGTCAGGTCCTGGCTCTGCTACCTCCATTGTCTAAACCTCTGTTCCCCCTTCTGGGAATAAATTGTTCCTTTCCGGTGGGGCATGGTAGGGATTAAATGTGATAATGGATGCAGGGTGCTTAGTATAGTGCCAGTGCCTGTGGGGTGAGCTGTTACTGTTCTTACTGTGATTTATTATATTGTTATACTCCATTCTTCTTGAGATGAAGACTGTGACTTAAGATCTCTGTCCTCTCCAGAATCTTCTTTCAGACAGTGTTTGCTTTAATCATTCAATCAGGTTCATTTGGTTGCAAGATGCAGAGGCCCCTGTTTAGTCACCTCAAAACAAGCAGGTTGGTCCTAAGTTTCTGGCCTGGCCTGGAGGGTCCATCAGATTCCTGGGGCAGCCCTCCTTCTCGCCCTGTGTCAGTTTCTCTCTCAGCATCTATTCTGTTCTCTCTGTCCTACTAATGGCTTCTGTGGCTGATGGAGAATCAGGACCTGCTACCTAATTTGCTAGGTTCATGGCAAAATGAATTGAGGGGGGTCCCTTGTTGAAAGGCAGGAAAAGAGTGCTGTAAACTGTGTACTTCCGAGGCCTCTTCTCTCTTGCCTCTCTGTTTCCACTTGTGTGGTGTTTGCATTGGCTGGTTAACGTCGTCCTTCTTCAGGCATGGAGATACTTGCAGGGTGGTACAGACCCTCACTGGTGCCTAAGCACCCAGCCTGTGACTCTGTACCTACGGCTGGGTCCCCATTCCCTGCCTTCTACCTGATGAGGGCACTGTGCTCACGGGTGGGGCGGAGAAGTAGAGCCAGGCTCTACCCTTCCCGTGAGCCCACCCCCTAGTCCATGGCAGACAGGCGACCCCCAAGGCCCAGTGCTTTGCAGCCTCTACCTGTGATGAGGCACTAGGTACCCCGATCAGGGAGGCCAAGAGACTTGCTCCACTGAATCACCTGCCAAATGCGCCGCGGTGTGCCAGCCTCATGGTACGCAGGGACAGCTGTCACCGTGCCCCATCTATAGATGCCACAGGTCACAGGAGCCAGACCTTCCCTAGCCCACACTCAGTTCCCTGCTGACATCTTAATAAATAAAATTACCAAAACAAACAAATCCCACACACTTACCTATGTCAAACTGAAAATTAAACAAGAAAGAATGTCCGAGTCATTTTGTTAAATGAAAAGAAGTTAAAGAAAAACATCTATATTATGAACACATATACATAACAGTTTCTCTGCATATTACTATATACCAGATAAAATCTATGAAACATTACGTATAACAACATAGAATAGATAATGTGGTGCGTTTGATAAGCTAGCATGTGTTCTGCAGGTATCTCTGTGATCACATGGGGACTGGAGTCCACGACGCCCTCTTGGCGGTGGCACGGAAGGGCAGCAGCATGTTACCCCTGCTCACAAACAGCGTAGGGCCAAGGAGCGGGGACGAAGCTGGCGGGTCACAAAGACTGGACAGTATAGGGCAGTGTTGTTGGGTGCTTATTGAACGAAGTATTTTCATGTCCCTGAAACCCCGAGAAGTCGACTGTAGACCCATTTTCCAGATGCCCAAACCGAGACTTCCCTGGAAACACAAGGTAGGGCTGACTCCTTAACCATCATTTCCTTGTAGTCCCTTGTGTCCTCATAGGCAACCGGAATGTCACAGCTTCCACACCCACCCACTGTCTCTTGTGGCCGTGGCCCATCGCCTCCTCCAGCGTTAAAAAACTTTTTTTAAAGTGATCCATTTATGTAGCTAGAAAAATCTACATATATTTCTCTACATATTTCTAAAGAAATATGAAAAACCCAAACATGCTCTAATTACACATGTGAATATTTTCAACAATGTCAGACAAATTCCATTTTCTCTCGCCGTTACTTCACAGGACTTTTTATCTTCTATGTCTTACTCAATATTTACGGTGATGAGAGCCTCTGAGGGGCCCTGGATGCCACTTGTTGCTGCTGCTGCCTGTGGGCTCTGGGCAAGTCCAATGGTGAAAACCTGCTTTATGTATCCACCTTCAGATGAAACCAAGCATGGGCGAGCCCTTGCAACCCTAGACAACAATGAAGATGACAAGTTATGACTTGGGCCTGGGCCTTCCTCTCCCCACCTCTCAGACTGAAGTGCGGTCTCACACCGAGCCAGGAAACACGGACATTTCTCTCTAAGACCCAGCTCACGTGCCTCTCCCTGCAACATATGGAGATCTTTCTTCCGAGAGCTTGCTCGGCCAGGTGAACAGCTGTTGCCGGGTGCCCTTATGAGTAAGCGGCAATAACTCTGATAAAGTGAGCTTAAGGAGACAGCTTAACTACTCTGCCGCACGAGTAGGCTAGTTTGGGTTTCTTCTTAGTTTCTGCCACCCCTGGATTTATTTCTCCTGCTTTTGTGTATTGGGTGGTCACAGAAGTTGGCATTTGCTTAGATAAATGTTCTTCGGGGACTCCGGATATTGTAATTTGACAAAATATATTGACTGGCAAAATGCACAGAACAACAAACTTTTATAAACTACAAGTAGATGATGGGTAAGCATCGCTACGTATCCAATGCCTTAAAACAAGTCCAGCCCGTGTTCTAGTAATCGAATTATGAAGGGTTTATCTCTTAGATAATATTGGGTAACTTGAAATTATGTGTATTTAGTGAGGTTTATTGAAGTATTACTTATAATGATAAAAATGAGAAATGGTCTCATTGTCCAATAACAGGGGATTAGTTAAATAAATAAAGGCGCACCCACACAGTGAAACATACAAAGTCCTTACAAATGATGCGGCAGGCGTGTTACTCACACGCACAAACATGTGGAGAGGTAGTCCTTTGTTAAAACTGGGTCATAAAATGATGCATGTAGTAAACTCTCACTTTGTTTAAAAAGCCCTGTCTTCATTTCTGGATGAAGTCTGGAAAGTTATATACCAAATGTAAACTATGGTTATCACTGGATGCTATAGGATAAACCCACACAAACATATACGCACACATGCAAACAGATACACATCCTGAATTTTCCACAATGACCAAATATTATTATTGCATTTTAGAAAAAACATATAGTATTTTTTTTAAAAATATAGAATTGTGAGATTTTATTTCTTTCATCAAGATCATGTTGTATAGACACAAAGGTTTTCCCCTTACTGTATCAAGAACGCCAGTGAGGAGATGTCAGTAACAAAGATCTACCAGGAATTACTGTTCTGGAGTGAAACCTGCAGAATTTCCAGAACTTTGCAATCCTGTTCAGCAGTTTCCCTAGTTCTGAATCTCTGATCGCGCTGCGGCAGTTTCTGTCCTTTTAATCCTTAGGCCATGGAATGACACATGTGCTTCTTAAAGATTTAAACCCCTGTATTATAAGTGCTGAATTACCTGTTTCCGGCCGAGACCTTGTGGGCAGGGTGTCTGGCAAAGCACTGGCACACAGGCTCTCTGTAAATGCTGGTGGAATGAATGCCAGAGGGAGAGGCATCAGCGAAGTATGTCAGAGGTTTGTGGGGGGAGAGAGATCAATGTGAAACACTAAGGAATAGATTGTGGAGAAGATGGTATTTGACTGACTTCAGAGGATTTATCCAGGCAAAAGTGCAGGGAGGAAGGCCATCAGTTCCAGGCAGAGGGAACAGCAGGCCGAGCAACTGCCCGGGGGGTGTTTCCCGGGACGTGAGCCTTTCAGGACCAATTGGGATGATGGTCACTCAGTGGTGCAATAGTGCGGTCAAGGTAGGACAACAGAAAAGCGAATTTGGGGAGTATGTTGTCTAGGTTGGCTAGGGTATGGCTTAGGAGTAGGGAAGCCATGGGCCAAATGTCTAGGAAGGTGAGGTTGGGACTTACTAAAGAGGGCCTTGAATGCCAGAGTGAGACTCTTGGTGTAGGTTGTAAGACCAAAGGCACTTTGAATCCTAAGGGTTGACTCCTCCAGGACACATTAAACCCTCTCTCTCTTTCATTTTTGACTTCCTCTTTGACATGGTTTCCTCCACTTATAAAACACCTCAAATTATCAAACATAATAATCGAATCCAAGTGAGAACCACATTCCCTTGTGAGAGGAAAGCTGCTGGTAGGGACAGACGGTCGAGCCCTCCACTGTCACTCCCAGCTCCTCTGTGACGTGTGCTGAGACTCAGGACACAGCCACTGAGTGGCATCTGGGGAGCAGAGTGGAGGTGGGGGCTCCCAGGGAATGGCCCTGGTTTATAAGTGTCATGCTGCTGAGCGGGGAGCCACAGGCCATGGCCAGAACAACAGAGCAGAAGCTCGGGGTGTCTCAGCATCCGGGGGCTACACAGAAGGCCATCGCCATCCGCATCCTGGTCTCTCTGTCTGTGCACTATAAAAACTGACAAAAGAGGCCTCACTGCTGAGTTTCAGGCTGAATGTTTCATGCAATTAATGCATATTTCATAGCACCGTGACTGCCAGCGCTTTGCTCTGCCACCCTCCCTGGCTGAGTTATTTACACAGCCATTTCAGCCCAGTCACGGAGGAAGTTGACAAATGAGTATCCCTGCAACATGTCTGGTCTTTCCCCATGCAGATCAGGGGCTCGCAACTTCAAACGGTCCCTGAGCAGCATCTCAAACCCGCTGCACTCCGTGGGTGAACGTATCTGCTCTTGGAACCACCACTCAAAAATCCCTTGTCTGACATGCTTCCCTTTTCTCCCCTCCTTAGCCCCAAGAAAAGTATAAAAGGGAGGCTTCGTGCCAATATCATCATGCCTCGGAATGAATCTTAGTGATTTCTCTCGTTGCAAAATCACTAAAAGTGGAGACAGTGAGCTGTCCCCCTGGTCAGTGACTTCGTTTGTTCATTGATCAGTTCTGACAGTCCTTGCGAAAGGCAGCTCTGCCCCCAGGATGGTTTGACATAAATCAGGGGCTCCCCCGCTCACCTGCTCATCACGAGTGATGGATCTGGCAGGTGTTCAGGTTGCTGTGAAACAGATCTCTGGACCAGGAGAGCCAGCCTGGGACTTCGAAGGCAGCATTCGACACGAGAGGGATGCTGATGGATTCCCATCTCGTGCTGTCTTTCCCTTACTAGGCACCAAGCCAGCCCTTTGAGTCTTGGTTGTAACCTCTGATTCAACATCAAGACGCGTCAGGTGCCCTTCTCTTTGGGCGATACTCGTGTTCCCGAAACATTGTAGATGACATGAATTCTGTGGGTAAACGTGAGCCTGACTTTCTAGCGACTCTCATTAGGCAGAGACACTGCAGTTGCTCTTTCTTTAACGTGTGAGCTTGTCCTGTCTCCCGCTCCCTACCCCAGTCACTTTGTCAAATATTTAAATGAAAGAAAAGCAAATTTAGAAAAGAACAATTTAAAAGAATGTTAAAGCAAATCCTTTTTTAATGTGTGAATATTCACTCTGAATATACCTATGTCATCACTGTGGATTCTTAGATGCCAAGTTTCCCTAAGTAGTGGTATCTTTAAGCACCCCAGCAAGTCAAAACAGCTGGCTGGCTTTTTTTAAATTAAATGTATAAAGCTAAGTTCAGAAAGTTCAATTTCATGAGAAATGTATGCTTTAAAGCATCCTTAGTTAGCAAGCCGTCCTTCACACACTGAGCTTCGCTTGGCTGGAGTCCTGCCCTGGGAGGAAGCAGAACAGTGGAAAGACCCGGGCCTCTGAGTCTAACACCGGGCTCAGATATGATACTCAGACCCTGGAGAAAATAATATTTAGCTGTCGTGGCCGACGGGAGGCTAGAGTTCGATAAGGAGAGTGAAGGTTCATGCAACTCTGGTGACTAGTGACAAGCAGTGTCGTGGTCATTATGGCTGTACACTCCGCCGTCCTCCATGCCTGGGACTCTGAGTTGCTTAGCTTCTCCAAGCCTCGCGTTCCTGTCTATAAAATAGGTATAAAACAAGACTTTGTATATACCTTTCCCTTTTAATTTTAATAGATGCTATTGAATATTTTAGAAGAGATGTAACTTGTTTGACAATACATGAAAATTAATTTACATTTTTTAAATATTTACTTGAGTTTATATTTTTAAAACATTTTCATTAGGTTTATCGTGGTAACATTGGTTGATAACATTATATAAATATCAGGTGCACCACTTTATAATATGAGCTCTGTATAATCTACTGTGTGTTCACCACTTGAAGTCCAGTCTCCTTCTGTCACCACATATTTGACCCCCTTACCTCTTCATTCTCCTCCCACCCCCTTCTGTTCCGGTAACTTACCTATAATGCCGTTACAAGGGTTATATGAGATAATGCACAGAATCTGCTAGCATGGCACCTGACCACCGAAAGCTTCTGACAACTACTAGCTTAAGCAAGGTAGACCGTGGTTTGGTCTGTTTTGATTTTCCCAGCTTCTCTGTGAGGATGGCAGGACATGGGACCTTATTGTCCCCATTTAGCAAAGAGGACACAGGAACCTGAAGAGATTCAAGGTCTTGCCAGATCACTTAATGATGAACCACGAGGAACTCGAGGATCATTGCACTTTACCTCACCCCCCCGATGCTGGGCCACATGGCATAAAGTGGAAGCCCTCACGTCCTTCCCCGGCATCCAGTTATCTGTGCCGAACTGACCCGGGTGGACAGGGACGCAGCCAGCCTCTCCTTCCCTAGATGTCAGGCCTCGGAGGCCTAGGCTCCTCCTGTCTCTTCTCCAAGTGGCAGGGAGACTTAAATGGTAATAGCTTCCAATGATTAAGGGATTACTTTTGCCAGGGATTGTGCTAAATATTGTCCCCTTCTTGGATTTCACAAATGGAGCACTAGGCTCAGAGAAGCCTAGTACTTGCTGGAAGGGGATAGCTAGCGAGCTGTCGTGTCTTGATTAAAATCAATCAGGTCAGTCAGTTTGACTCCAAATGAGGTTTTAAATCATGATGTGGTGATTCAAGTTCGGGTCTAAGGTTCTCTCAAGCAGAAATGACCAACTTTGATCATCAGACTTGACTGATGATCAAAATAATGCAGATTCCTGGCTACCACCCTTAGAGACTCTGGTTCAGGGTCTGGGTGGGGACCGAGGACCAGCCAGGTATGGGGAGTCAGCTTTAGGAGACGTGCCCAGCTGCCCTCTGGGGCGGGGGGGTCCTTCCTTGCAGATGGGCTATTTCACTGCTTCCTTGTCCTTATTTCTGGTGCCTTTCTCGCCTCAGGCTCAGGGTTTCGGTCCATACATCAATATCTTTGGAGTGCCTACTGTGAGCCCGATCGAAGAGACCCATCCCCTAAGGCTCTAGAGCCAGTTGTGTGCGCAGCCGGGGGGTTGAGGGTAAAGCTTCTGGAAGCATGTTTCTTTGTAAGAGTTTCAGTTTTTCGCATGTGTTTCTTGTGCTATCTGTTGTCCCAGAAATCAAGGGCCAGTCCCCTTTTATCTGTGTTTTCACAACATCCCTTATAACTTAACACCTCATACCTGTCTCCACGGCCGGTAAAAATTGTTGATGGCATGGGTTCGAACAAAGTGGAAACCTCTTCTTTGGAAGGAATAAAGCAACCAGTAATTATGAATCTCTGGTCTAGGCAGCAGAACTTCTTACCAGAATTCTCTTCTATGTCCCAATATATAGCAAGCCAGCCTCCTTCTTCCTAATTACATCCCCACCCCCTATCCCACCCCACACCCACTGGATTTGGGAAGAGGCTGAGAAGCCGTCTGGTGCATGCAATAATTCTGGACCCTCGTTGCATATTAGTGTTACACGGGGAGTTCCTAAAATACATTGATAAGTCCCCAAAAGTCCAGTGGCATCAGAACTCTGGGGCGGGCATCTGGGCAAGGGTTTTGTTTTTTAAAGATTCCCAGGTGAGTCTAATGCACAGCCAGTTGAGAAGCACTGGCGTCGCTAAGAGAACTGGGCTAGGAAGTGGGAAGAGACCTGCGTTCAACATTGGCCAACGTGACCATTTCGTACTGGCTGAGCTTCCTTCCATACGTTTAAAATAAGGATGCTGTGCTAGATCTCTTGTGGACTAGTCCTTCTATTTTCAGCTGTCACATTAGTTTTAATGGTCTGAGGTCAGCTCAGATGAAGAGGGAGGGTCTGGGGGGGAAAACAGCAGAGACCTTGTTGCTTTACAAGGGCCAGATGCGCAGAGGGAGGCAGACAGTGAGAGGAACAGCAACTGGATGCTAATTGGAAAGGATAAGGGCCGTGTTGAGTCATCAGTTTCACTGGCAGAGACCTGGTCTGGAAGAGCGGGAACCACCCTGGTGGATCACCGGAGGGATCTTGGGCACGCCAGCTTCTGTCCTCTCTTCTATCTGTCTATCTGTCGGCTTGCTGCTCTGTGGCAGAGGGCCTCTGTTTGTTTTCTTAAGACGATTAAGTCTTTCTAAGTCTCCCTCAGCAGAGCCTATGATTGAAAGTGACAAATGGAGCCTATCCCATTTAAAAGCTGCCACTTTGTATTAGCAGCAGGATCCACTCAGGTTGAGGGACATTTTACTGATGCATTTAAAAACTCTATCACAGAGAGATGAACAGGTGCCCAAGGGGACAGGGTGAGGTGTGCTGGAAAGAAGTCCAGTTGTGGAAGGAGGGACATGGCTTCATGTTTTTAGAGGGTAGCTCTACCCAGGTGAAACCCGCTGCCCTCCTCCAAGGAGTGAAGTAAAATGGAAGGCTGGGCCATGAGGAGGTGACTTTGGGTGGGGTGAAGAGCTGACTGAGGGCCAGGGGGCAGAGGGGTGTGGCCATCTGTCCGTCACTGAATTAGAGCTCAAGAAAAGTGTTCTCAGTGCCTCCCCACCTCCCCCTCCCCTACCTGATGACTTCTCTTCCTATACATGCAATTCCTTCTTCTCCATTCCTCAAACAACACTTACCGTAAGATATTTGTAGAGCACCAATGGCACCATCCTGAGTACTGGGGACACAAAGATGAGTGTTTGGTAGTCTCCCAAGGACTCTAGGAGACAGAATGGTGACCAAGAAGTAGAGTAGCACATTAACCCTGCTGGGGGAGGGAACTTGGAACAGTGGGGGCACAGAGCACTCACCGCCTGGGAGAGTGAAGAGGGAGGCTTCCGCTGATTTTTGACATTAGGGAGAAGAAAGTTACTTTGGAAACAGAGAACAGTGTGCACGAAGGTACAGAGGCCCCAAGTTTGCATGTGCCATTCAGGGAACTGCGTGTGTTTTGACGTAGCTGGAGGAGAGCTGGGAGGGAGGAAGACTTCCTAGAGAGGAAGATAGGAGCCAGGTCACGAAGGATGTTGTAGTTTAGTTTAGTTAGAACTTCATCTGAAAGCTAAAAGGAGTCATAAAAGGCTTTAAACCCCTGGCTGGTGTGGCTCAGTTGGTTGGAGCATCATCCCATAAACTGAAAGGTTGTGGGTTCAATTCCCAGTCAGGGTATATACCAAGGTTGTGGGTTTGATCCCTGGTCTGGGTGCATGTGAGAAGGCAACCAATTGATCTTTCTCTCTCACACTGATGTTTCTCTCTCTGTCCCTCCCTCCCTTCCTCTCTCTCTCACAAAAACAATGAAAAAACGTCCTCAAGTGAGGATTAAAAAAATACTTTAGAGAAAAACATGACAGTAGGTCTATATTTTAGAAAGGATACTTCAGGAGCAATATGCAGGATACATTAGATAGAGAGAAGATTGGTGGAAGGAAAAATAAACCTACTTCATACTAAAATGTAGAAGGCTATCTCATGGAGTGACAGGGTGAAGAGGGAGACATTTCCCAGGGCATTCTGAGACCATGTGACACAGGGAGACAGTTTCTCTTTGTCCTATGAATCCTTCCCTCCCTTTGAGTTTTAGGTATGGTCATGGGCAAGACACTCTGGTTTCAGAATTTCTATGGATGGCGTTCTGAGAGTGCCTGATTTTGGTGTGGGAACATGCATACCTCATGCTCAGGGACCACACCTGCCAGGGATATGCCTTCAAGGTAGCATCTTTATTTCCAGTTTCTGACGTCCACTACAGAATTTCTAGTCTGAGCTTTGCTAGTCCATCTTGTTCCCAGTTGGCTGACAGACTCATCTCTCTGGTCTCTTCAGCATTGAGTAGATTTACCAACAGTGAAAATCTGGATGGCTTTTTCGAGAAGCAAAGGAATTCTGTGTCATTTAGAGTCCAGTGCCAGTTAGACACCATGTCTGACTGTGTCCCAGAGAAAACCTGACTTAGCTACTCCTGCCCAATTCTAGGTCCCCTGGCAGGTGGAAAGTGGAAGCCACTTTTCTGATCAGGAATGCAGTACAGGGCATTTCACTGGGCTGCTGATGTATGCTTATGGGTCTAGCATGTGAATCCCAGTTGCTGTCGACCCTGTGCAAGATGCTGAATCAGAATCATTTGGAAGCTCCAATCTTCATGGCTCTGGGCCTATGAAAAGTTTTCAGTGTGGAGTCTTGCAGAACCTCCCATGTACAACTCTGTCTTTTTGCCCAGAGTTTGTCCTGTATGGTTTCTTTCCTCCCATTCCTGGTACTGTGTTGACACATACTAAATGCACAATAAATTTTTGTTAAATTAATGAATAAATGCATTGATCGTACTAATGTATCCCCCCACCCTTTTTTCCCTCTCATTTCCTCCCACATACACAACTCCCCTTGGGATTTTTACCCTAAAGCCTATCTCTGGCCCTTGCCCCACCTCAGCCTTAAAAGGTAGGAGAGGAAAAAGATTTAACGAACCACGCCAGAGGAAAGGCTGAAACACGAATTCTGTATGAGTTGTGCTGTCCTGTCACATAGAGACTGGCTCCTAGTTCCTGATGAGGTTTCAGTGGAGCACCTCATAGCCGAATGATTCTGAGTTTGGAGACCTGCCCCACTCAGTCCAGCCTACGGACTGATTCCCTATGAAGATGTTCCTCCCAAGAGAGAGCTAGACATTTGTCTTTCCTCCATACCACACAGGGGGTGCTGATAAGAAATATTGCACCTAAAAAATGAAAATTCTATTTTTCTGTTTTAAAGAAGTAAATAGAAACAGAAGAGAAAGAAACACATAACCTGGAATGTGGGCAGGTTGTTGAGTTTCCCAAGTGTAAGATAATTCCAAACTCTCCCTGGTGTTGCTGATACCTGGTTTCTAACGTGGGGATGGAAGCAGTCTAGATGGAGAGGTTAGAATGAGTGAAGACCAGTGGAAGTACGAGGCAGAGCACTGTAGGAAATGAGACTGAGCTGTAGACAAGAGAATGGGATCATGACAAGATAATGAAAGGCTTCAATTAGGGAAATGCCCGGATCAGATCTGCATTGTAAACAGATTTTTTTCCCCTTTGGTGTCTCTCTAGAGGATGGATTTGAGAGGAGTAAAGTTAGAAGCAGGAAGATCAGTTGGAAGGTTGTTTTGTGTTTATGGGAAAAGGGATAAGGACCTGAACTAGAACTGGGGAAGAAAAGGTAGAAAGAATGAGACAGATTTTGAAAATTTTTTAGAAGGTACACGAACAGGACTTTGGTTTTATGGCATTTGGGTGAAGGAACAGGCGTTCTCAAGTTTCTGGCCTGATGACTGAGTGGATGGAAATGCCAGCAACTGAGACTGGACACAGCAAAGGAAATGCTGTTTGGGGCTCAGATGACGGTTATAACTGAATATACTGAGTGGTCCATCCAGGTAAAAAAATATCTAGCCCACTGTTTTGATGCTCAGGGTAAAGTTTGGGACTATAAGTATTGATTTAAGAGTTATTAGTTAAAACAATCAGAAAGAGGGGGTAAGATTGGAAGATAAGCGTCTACAACAAACTCTGGAACGCCTCTATTTCATGGGTGGGTAGAAAAAGAGATCCCTACACAGGAGACGAAGAAGTCGTAAGTCAGAGAGAGATGAGGAAGGCCAAAGGAGTGTGCAATCACAGAAGCTAAGGTCATCTAAATTTTTAAGAAGAATGGCATTATCACTGTGTCACTTCAGTAAAGAGGTATGATAAAGATTTCAATTTGGCAATTACAATTTTCCAGTGATTTTGGTAAGAGAAGTTTCAGTAGCATAGTGAAGGCTGCCACCAGATTAAAATTAGTTTGAGAATGAGGGCGATCCAGAAAGGGACCAGAGCCTTTTAAGATGTGAAAGACAAAGGGAGGAAAGAGACTGGCTCATGGCCCAAGAGGGGTAAGGAGCGACGTTTTAGTTTGCTGGTTTTATAGGATGAGATGTGTTGAGCATGTTCACAGACTGAAAGGAAGGCTTGCTTCTAGAGGATGAGCTCGGATATGACCAACGAAGCAAGGTCTTGAAGACATGGGCGAGGGTGAAGTCAAGGGCATCCTGGTAAGGCCTTGAAGAGGAAGAGGGATGCCTCATCCTTTGATACTGGGATGGGTGAGCTAACAGATACCTGTATAGGTGGAGACTGGGGATGGAAAGCTGAGGACCATCATTCTCGCTAGCTTCAGTTTTCTTGAATCAAAACATCCAGCTGGCACTGAGTGGCAGGATCAGGTTTTCTCTTTCCTCCGTGCTCTCCATTCAAAGCTGCCAGTAATCACACATGAATGACTCATTCCTGACCACAGAGCAGGGCCTCATCCATTGTCCTGACTGAGCCCCACAGCTCCCTGGGAGGGAACAGGCCAGGTCTGAATCCACAGTAGTGTTGGGTAAACCTGGCTAAGTGAGGGGATCTGCCCAAGGTCACAGAGGGAACGAGCTACAAGGGCTGGAACTGGAAGCTGCTCTCCCTGCCCCATCTCTCAGGCAGCCCACAGGCAGGAGGGCAGGAGACATAGGCAGGATTTAGTGGGACCATCAGAAGAGCAGGTGCACTCTGCTGCTTCCAGGTCAGTCCTTGCCTGGCAGGTGCAGCCCAGGTGCAGATGTTTGCAAACGCAGCCAGGCCCCCTTCCAGCCCAGGGAGGGGGGCAGCCTCTCACTCTCCATTGTTATGCTTGGCTCTTCTTGTAGGGGCAATCTTTGCTGTCTGTTCCTGAGAGCAAGGAGCCTTTGATTTCCAGGAGCTGTGCGGCCCTTCCTGACTTTGATCTCTCACAAATCAGGTCTTCGCACACTCCCCAGAGAACATTTTACATTTTAAAGGCTTGGAGCTGACTGTCTCTTTTGCTCACCTGTGGAGCTGCTCTTCCCCCACCCTCCCACCCCAGGCTCATCCTTCCAGAAAAACGGGCCCCTGGGCAGCCTGCCCAGGATAGAGTCAGTGAAAACAGGCTGCTCAAGAGGGTTCCTGAGTGAATGAATGAGCAAGAGGAAGTACAGATCAGAGGCTCACACAGTCTCCTCCCTCAGCTTGGGACCGAGGGGAGCACCCACTGTGAAGGGCAGAAGAGTCAGAGTAACCGAAACTGGGAAACCTCACTTACCTGCACGAACAGCATAGGAAGCTCTTCAGAACTCTGTGACACTCCACTTCGAGGCTTCAAGGCCTCTGAGGGGTGTGCTGGGTGGGCAATACCACCTCCCTTTTGCAGATGGAGAAACGAAAACCTGGAGCAAGTCACCTGAGCAGTTACAAAGTGGGCAGATTCGAGATTATTACACACACCTTCAGACTCCTTACCCTGGATCCATTAACCATGCCAAAGGCTCCTTAGGTAGAGCCAGAAGACCCCAAATGGGCTTGCCAGGGCAAGGCCAGCCAGGGTAGAGAAAGGTGCCAACCTGACAGGGTTTCAGACTCCGTGTTACCGAGCGTGGGCATTCCGATCTTGGCTCTCACTGGTATCAGCAGTTGGAATCTTGGACAATGACACAACCTTCCTGAATGGCTTCTGTAGTAAAACCTGTCTGCCTGTATCACAGGGAATATTGAATAAGGTCAGTTATTTGAAATTGCTTTGTAAATTGTTAAGTGCTTCAAGCAAGTAAGTAGTTATTTCTGTTCATTCTTATTTCTCTCTCAAGATTTCATCTGAGTGGGCCTGGGCTGTAGGGGTCAGGAGGCTCTTGAGTTCTTCTCCAAGCTAGGCCAGGAACAGAATCTCCTACCCCTTCATTTTTCTGGATAAGCATTGTTCTCCATTGTCCTGTATCTGTCCTAAAGATGTTAGAGATGAACAGACTGACCAGTCCCGCCACCCCATACTGATATGACAAATCCATATCTCAAGGTCCCTAGGCCACTGATCTTTCCATAATATACAGAAGTCTAGAAATGTTCATCCGTCCTCCCACCCCCGTCCAGCACCCCCACCTGGTCCTCATGGACTGAGACAAAATCAGTGATCATAAGCCAGCAATTTAGCTGGGCTTAGAAGAGCTCAGCAAACTGGTTAGTAAACAGAAGTGATTTTCCTTAATCAGGGCTGGTCACACGTGAGAGCTGTAACTGTCTGAGTTCCACCTGCTGCTTTCCAATTCCCCTCACCCTACCGCCCCACCCTCTAGGGACCTTGGCCTGGCCCTTCCCGATGCTCCATTCCCCACCTGTTGCTGTGATTTCTTTGGTGGTGGGCAGGGGAAGGGGCCTCCCAGAAACCAAACACTGGCCAGAGGCAGAGCCAGCCTCCCCACCTCCCTCCACCTGGGAAAGCTGACTGTACATGGGGAAATCCTCCCTAACTGGAGTTCCCTGGGGCTCCTTTCCAGACATCGACTTACAATCAAAAGAAAGAGCCTTCTTCCCAGTACCGTCCCAAGAAGGAAAAAACTGACTCACTGAGACCAAGTTCCAGCCTTGACACGTGTGGGGTCCCTATACGTAAGGTTTTGCGTTCATCGCCCTGGTTTTTCTGTCCAAGCAGTCAGATCTGCTTATTATTCTCGTATGCACACTACTGATTGCTGTCTCCTGTCTCTGCTGATGTTAGTCCCTTGCCTCAAATTCACTCTGATATTTATAAATCTTTTTCACTTAGCATTTCAAAAGGCTTTCATGTCTATGATCTCATCCAATTGGATCATATCATGAACCTCACAGCCACCCCGGGGTTTTTTGTTATTACTATTATTTAAATTATTATTCCCTGTTTCGTTTGAGGAACTGAGGCCCAGAGCGGCTCAATGACTTGTTCAAAGTCACATCAGCAGTTACAGAAAGAGCTGGAATTAGAACAAGGACTTGGTGACTCCCCCTCCTGGGTCTCCTTCACTGCCCCACGCTGTGTCGCTTTCATCACTAAAACACCTACCTAGGAATCTTCAGGAGCTGCTCCTGCTCAGCCCCTGGGATTATTTTTGTCTGGGTTAGAGTACCTCAGTTTACTTGAGGAATCATCCCACCTCCTTAGCTCATGAGATTTCGGTGGGATCGATCTCATCCTTTGGCTCTGCGTGTGACCACGTGATCAGAGCTGGCCAGTCTGAGCAGTGTGTCCTTCTGGCCACACTTCTGGTTCAGAGGAACATGAGACCAAAGGCAGCATCATGAAATGCGAACCCAGGTCTTCTGCCAGAGTCGTCTACAAAGAAACCCTCTCTGCTGAGATCTCTAAATCTGTGGACTGGGAGCATGGAGGTGCTGGACCACCACTCAGAGAGGCCTGCCTGCAAGTGAAGCTCACAAAGAGAAACGCAAAGCCAAGAGGGGACCCGAGGGAGGCAAATCCTGAAGACATGGCTCAAGCTGATGGAGTCCACCGTGCCTGAAGCCAGTTTGAGCCGGTTCCTGAAGCTGGTTTCAGTTGTTTTTTTGTCACCTGTATCATAACACAGAACCTTGACTGATACAACCCCCCATCCCCTATACTCTTTGTAAATCCTCCTCTTATTCCTTGCTTCTATGTTTCCCTATGTGGCCCAGCTCCTTGTTGCGCTGGATCAAAATGCTCATGTTACGTGCTTTAGTTTCCCCTGTTCTATTACAAGCAGTTTGAGGACAGGGACATTCTCTTCTCTTCTCTTATTTGTGCAGTGCAAAGCGCACAGGCTTCGGAATCACCAGCTGGTGTGAATCTTATCTCTACCACAAGCTGAATGGTCTTGAATGGACAACCCTCTTTTGTGGAAATTAATTTTAAAAAATCTGTAAGTTTTAAGTAAAAACCTTAAAATGGCAAATTTACCTTTCAGGCTTATTATGATGATCAAATGAGGTAATGTATATGAAAGTCCTTTTCAGGGCTGGAAAGAAGTATTCAAAGTCATGAAGGGCAAGGACCTACATCCCAGATTGCTCTATCCAGCAAAGCTTTCATTTAGAATGGAAGGGCAGATAAAGTGCTTCTCAGATAAGGTCAAGTTAAAGGAGTTCATCATCACCAAGCCCTTATTATATGAAATGTGAAAGGGACTTATCTAAGAAAAAGAAGATAAAAAATATGAACAGTAAAATGACAACAAACAACTATCAACAACTAAACCTAAAAAAACAGAACAAAAATAAAAACTAAGCAAACAACTAAAATGGGAACAGAATCACAGAAATGGAGATCACAGGGAGGGTTATCAGTGGGGGAGGGGGAGGAGGAGAAAGAGGGAAAGGTACACGGAATAAGTAGCATAAATGGTAGGTAGAAAATAGACAGGGAGAGTTAAGAATAGTATAGGAAATATAGAAGCCAAGGAACTTATATGTACAATCCATGGACATGAACTAAAGGGGTGGGAATATGGGTGGGAGGGCGTGTGCAGGGCAGAGGGGAATAAAGGGGGGGATGGGACAACTGTAATAGCATAATCAATAAAATATATTAAAAAAAGAAAGCCCTTTTCAAAATCAAAAATGCATTCCAATGTATACTCAGAACAGTGTCTAATATGTAATAGACACCATGATAGTGCCTGTTAAGAATAATTGCTAGACTCAGCTTTTGTGTGTTGCCTCCATTGTTTGAATTCTTTGCTTTATGAGCAAGTTACTGGCAAATTGGGAACATAGCACGTGAATGCCCCAGTGATTGTTTTATTGCAAACTTGTCACTGGAGATCTTCATTAGCTGAGCATCCCTTACCGGGTGAGAGAAGGTGTAGCCTCTGGGGGAGATAAGAAGATGAAGGCATATCTTTTTCTTCCATTTGCACTGAGGCCATACACAAGGATGGTTTGAGCACCATTCCTAAGTGGAAGCTGGTGTAAGAGGGGAGTAGAGCTAGGAAGTGGGAAGTGTCTACCATTTGAGGCTACAACTGCTCATCTAGTACCCTCCCCCGCCCACCCCCAGTTTTAACCATTTACCAGGCCAAACACAGAAGTGAGATCAGCTTAGGACAAAATGCCCTCTAGAAGACACCCATGCGTTTCAATGGCCTCCTTGCAGACCTTCTTTGGTGGCCACAACGCTTTTGCATGCACATTTGAGGGACTGTGAGTGGCTTTAGTTCCTTGTTGGTTCCAGCTGAGAAAGAACTCCTGAGTTGGAAAGTGAGGTCAGTGTAGTTCAAAAGCAAGCTCCTGGTCTCCTCACCTTTTTCAGATTCCTGGCCACTCACCCGGGTGAACTTCACTCAGAGAATTTGAAAATGCCCCAAGGAAATAGTTGTTTGTTGAATCATTTTTGTGTGGAGAATCAGAAATGGATTTCTTAGCGTCATGTCATGAACTTCCTTTTTTATTTCTCTTTTTGCTAATGGTTTTGAGCACTTATCTGTGCTAGATACTGTGCTAGCGCTCATGACATGCATTATATCATTTAATCTCAACTTCTCTCTCTGAAGGAGGTTCTATAAGTTAAATAATTCACAGAAGGTCTCATTGTTAGTAAGTGGGAAAGTTGGGTCTTAAAGCCAGGTTTATTTTATTCTAGTGTTTGATCTCTTCCTATCTACCACTCCCATGCCTCCTTATTAACAACTGGCACTTTGTTGAATTATATACAATACTACATATATGTGTATACATATTATATAACACCATAAATTCATCAAAGTTAGGGACTGAGCACTATTTCCCTCTGCATGTGTAGTAGTGAGAACCACAGGAGACAATGCCACACTGTGGTGTGGAGGTGGGTGGTTGGAATGATGTGGAGATGGAAAAGAAATGTACTAAAGGGTCTCTGGTCTCAAGGACTTGACAAAGCATAAATATGTGAAACACTGAAAATTATAATAAGAAAATTCATAATAGTCATGGTTATTGACAAATGAACGGTAAACTCTTGCAGTGTTAATTCTATAAACCAAAATTAATTTTAGACCATAATAAGGAATAGAAATCATTTATCTGGGCAAAAGGAGCTGCAGCCTGGGAGACACAGATTCAGGCAGCAACCTAAATTGTGTTCGAGACAAAAGGAAGTTCCTGCCCAGGTTCCCAGTGAGGTCCCTTATAGGTAAATGAGGTATCCACATGGTGCAGTTCTGATTGGCCAATGCAAAGGAGGATACAATTTGTGTACTTCTGATTGGACGGGGCAGGTCTCAGTTCGTGGGTGAAAAACAAAACCAGGGCTTCCCTGCACAGGCCGAGTCAGGGGCACAGACTAGTAGGGCACAGCGCAGGGGAAGCAAGTGCAGTCTGAGGTTCTTCCCACCGTACAGAATGCGTGAGGGGCCCCTGGCGGCAAATGGCTGCTAGACTCTTATTCATAAAACCCGGGCCCTTGGTTGACCACCTCAGCAGATAAATTCCTTCTCAGGGTTTCCATCAAATGAATCTTTCTTCCCAGGACCCACAATTCTCACAGAGAGAGCTAGATGTCTTGGGGCTGGTTCACCCTAGAATATGGCTGTCTGAGTTCTTTAGTCCCAACTCCCTGTTTCAGTCCTTCTTCTCAGGCTGGAAGGGCGTCCCTGGGACTCAGTGGCCTCCAGAGCCTGTCCTGTGTGCCCTTGGCGGGGGTGGTGGGGGCAGGAGGTCCACTCGTTGATGATGATTGATGACCATTCCCAGATTACTCTCCGCCAGTGTGTGGCCCTGAGCTGCCTCAATTTTCAGTTAATTAGCTTCCCCCTTTCTTCAGTTTCTCACAGGGAAAGCCAGCTCTTGTTGCCTCTGAGAAATGTTTTGCCAGCTCCCACCCTTTTGGAGGCCTTCCTGTGGAATATGGAGGCCAAGGTCAGAGAGGAAGTAGTTCTTTCCTCCGCCTAAGTGTGACTGCCCCGTTCCCTCCCACTTCCCCCTCTCCGAGCTCCCGCCAAGGTCACCTCTAGTAGTCTTGGCTTCACCCTACCTGCGACAGGCCTCAGGCTCCCAGGTGTCATAAAGACTATTTTATTGGCCTAGTGAAATACTTCTTCCCCACTCCCCACCCTCCTTGGACCATCTCTGATTCTCTGACCTCACTGTCTCCACAGCTGGGGACCTCCCGGGAGGCACTGCTAACATGCCCAGAGGCAAATCAGTTTTACCTCCCTCAGATAAGGAACAAGTGGGAGAGAATAACTTAGCCACCTGTGTTCCCAGAACTTTCTGGGAAGTGGGCAAGTTGCCAGACCTGATGGGTGAAGGGGGCCACACTGTGATGTCGCCCTTTTCCCGAGAGAACTATCCCAACTGCTCCTTCGATTAAATTCCCCTAACCTCACCTTCTCGCTGTTCCTCTGTCTCTGGAAAGCCTGTATGAGTTCTATGCAATTCTGTTGATTCAGGATCCAGCCCCAGGCCTAACTGTGAAGCTGGAAGAGGCTCCCTGACAGCCCCTTGCCTCCCTGTTCTGACCCCCCGACGCCCATTCCACACACTCAGTGATCCAGGCACCGCAAAAACAGTCACCATCTGCTCTGCAGTGAGCCTCCCAGCCGCTCAGAGAAAACACACTCTCAGAAAGCTGGGAATTTCCCCAGGACTCTAGTTTACTTTCCCTCTAACCAATGCTCTTCTTCTTCTTTTCTTTTCTTCACTTTGGGGGAAGAGGAGGAGAGAGAGAGACAGAGAGAAGGCAGGCTAGAGGGAAGGGGATAGCAGTGGCTTCATTACCTTGCAGGCGAGTCCAAGTAATACCACATGGAAATGTTCCCTTGTGTGTTGAAGATTCCTTATTGAATGTTCATCTTCCTCTTCCAGACTTCCGCCAGCAGCCAGAGGAAGGCTGCCCTGCCAACCTGGAGCTCCTTTCCTCCCTCTGTCTGGGTTTTAGGGGGAGAGCTTGGCCAACCTCCACACAGGGGGCTGGAGCAGAGGACTGTTCAGTCTCTGTGTGTCCCCGAGAGTTCCCTTCTTTTTCCCCGCGCTTATGGCTTTAGTGCTTCCTCAGCACCCTTTGCCCCCAGCCCCAGGAATAGCCCTGGTGGGGCTTTCACAGGCCCCACTGGCTCCTAGAAGGCAGAGATATACCTGCTGCTGCCAGGAAGTGGTTTTCTGCCTCTTGGGTCTGCCCCCCACAGGGTATTTAGGGGTCTGGGTTCTCACACTGGGCCACACGATAACACAGCATAACCCCGTTCCACTCTATTAAACTCAGGATTGCATTTATTGGGTCTATGTAATGATATGCAGTATAAGACAAGAACCTAACTTAGAGCTTTGGTTTTCTCCTTTGCAAACTGTGGACTAGATCAGAATCTGTTCTCAGATTCCTTTGCATTTGGGAATTGCTGGAGAGCCGCTGATTTACCAGGCAGGTAAATAAGTAGATTTTTCTGGGGGGAGGGGGGAAGGACGAGAGGGAATGAGCCGAGAACAGAGGCTGCATGTCCTCCCACTTCCCTCCAGAAGGCACCATCTCATCAGTCACTCTCTAGACACATCGCTGCTTTGTCTGGGGGTCACTCCCTGCAATATGACCACCAAGTTCACAGACTGGCCAATCAAAGGGAGTTTGCACCGTGGTCTCCTAGAATTGGGAGTAGGATAGACTGAGCTGGGAGACAAGACAATCTCACTCTCCTTTAAAGGGCATATTATCTACCCTAGTGGTTTAGAGCTGGGCTTTGAAACCAGGCAGATGTGAATTCCAATTTTGGCTCAACCTGTGACCAGCTGTGTTCCTTTTCATGACTTTCATCATCTCCATAAGCCTCAGTTTTCTCAGCTGGAAAATAGGGATAATCATAGAGCTCTCATAGGTCTGCGAGGAGTGGGAATGAATGAATAATGTAATTGAAACGCTTTGTGCAGTGACTAGCACAGAGTGGACACTCCAAAATGTGAGCCATTGAGGGGCACTAATAGGCCTTTCCTACGTTAGTGAAAGTCCAAAGTGCTTTGTCTGCTGCCTTCTTTATTGTCCTGCCAATGCCCCCTTGACTGCTTAACCTTTCCCTCCATCTGTGGGTGGACATAATCAGAAGATCGAGACAGAGAGAGAGAGTGTGTGAGGGGGACCCCGTTTTCCTGGAGGGGCCCTGACTCCAAGAGCTGCTTACTCCTTTTTCTTACCAGTGGAGCCCACCAGCCCCAAGAAAGGGGCAACCTCCCCCTCTCTTCCTCTGGCCACCGCATCCAATGGCAGCCGCCTGGGCTGAGGGCCGCCTCTCCCCAGGCATCCCATCCTCTGCTCTGCCAAACCAAGTTAAAACTGGTGGACTCAGCTTTAATCAAAAATCCCCAATCAGGACAGTACAAAGAGATTCTCTTTAATGCAAACCTCCAAATGCAAATACATGAGCGGATGTACAGTCTTCTTATCTCCTGCTTTTCTTTCCTGGCTGAAGCAAACTGCTCTAGTGAGACCTTGGGGTCCTGGTAAAGAGGCTTCGTTGCAATTGTGTGTTACACACTTGTGCCAAGGGACTCCTTCGTGCGTTGTAAGTGCCTTTAAAACAGATTTTATAAATATTTCAAGCAGCATTTGCTATTAGATTCCATCTTATAGGAACTTCTGCTGCTCTCTGGGTAGCCAGTTTTTCAAGGGCACACTTCCTTTTAGTTGAAATCATGGTCTCCCAGAAGAGCCTCCGCCTCTGAAGTACCAGCTAAGCAGTGTGGTTGACCCTGGAGCCCAAATTAAATTGCTCTTCCTTCTACTGATGGGAACGATCCAGGGGGCAAAATGGCCCTAGGGAAACTGTGTTTCCTTGTCGTGTTTGGTTAGTGGAGGTGTTCAACTGGGAGGTATCTGGGTGCTGAAAGCCACAGGGGAAGGAATTTTGGGGGCTGTTTCATTACAGGTGTGAGGAAGTCAACTTATCGGGCCTCAAGGCTTTATCAGAATGAATCTTCTGCAAGCAGGGGACACTGACCTTCTGGCTGGAGAGCTTTCCTGATGGGGCAGGAAAGCTCAAGGACAAGTGACACAGAAGGAGCCTGGGCATCTGCCGGGAAGGTTTGCTTTCACATTCCCAGAGGTTCTAACCCCAGTATGACCAAAGGCCTGAGGGGCTTAGTGAGGACATCAGGATACACCAACAAAGGCAAATAAGGATAAAAAGCTGAAGTCTGGCATTTGAGGCCTCCCTCTCTTCTTTCCTCCTGTCAGTCCATTCTCATCAGCTAGGGAGGGCTTTCTAAGAGTGCCTACACCCTACTGGCTCTTGGCTCCAGCCTCCTTTCTGATTAACTCCTGTTCATCCTTCGCATCTCAGCACAGGATTCATGTTATTCTAGAAGCCTTCATTGATGCCTCCCACACCCTCTCCTGCCAAGCTTTTGGGTTGCCCTGTGCATGCAGTATGGCAAAGGCCCTTTACGTGTTTGCCTTCCCATGGAGACTACCAGCTCCTCACAGGAGGACTTTGTTTTGTAAGGGATCTGTTCCTAGCACCCACTACCCAACATTCAGTGGTTCAGAAGAAACCAAACAGCTGCCATTAAACCTGTCATTGGGGCATGGGAAGGATGGGGAATAGCCCCCAGTGGTCACTGGGCCACAGAGGAAGGGACCTGGCTGAGGAAGGGACCCAGTGGTGTCAAGTAGCTCTGGGTCCTGCTCTTTGGAGCATCCCTGCTGTCCAGCATCTTTCAAAGCCAAAACAGAGAAGGACACTCAGAAGAATGCTGTTTCTAGGGGGCTACAGAAATGTAGAAGTTCACTTTCTATTAGCATGAGTTTGGGGCCTGAGTATTGCCTCCTGTGTAAAACAGCCAATAATATATATCTTCAAAAAACTAGGCTGACTTCTAATCCGTTTGTGTCCAGTCAATTCCAAACGATCCTGTCTAGTCACAGTCCTTGAGTCTGAGAATTCCTAGCCCCCATCTGGCCTCTGGGTTCTGTCCATCACCCTGGCCTTCAGTTCAATGACTTCTGCCTTGAGGCAATTTGAAACAATAGCTTGGCGGGGAGATACCACCCATAATCTGATTTTTCCCAGCCGGCATCTTCACAATAAGCCTGAGTGTCTCCTTTGTCTAAGGGAGAATGCTGAACAGGAGGTGCTGGGAGAGGCCTGGGGATCCAGATTATAGTTCGGCTCAATCTTATCTCCTGCCGGATCTCCTGCCTCTGCCTCTGCTCCCACCGACTTTATCTAAAAGTAAAGAATTCTGGTTTTTCAACCCTGAAAGGCTTCAAGTTATGGGACTCAATCAAGTTAGATCTCAGAGTATAGACAGACAGACAGAAAGTACCTCTCTTGGCCAAACTGTCTTTTTTTGCCTCTCTGTTTTCAGATAGGTCACCTTTAGTCTGAGCTGGTCCCATTCATGTATAACCTGACAGAAGGCTGCAAGAAATAAGAGATAGCAACATTCTGAATTTCTAGCATTTCCCCTGACACTGCAGCCTCTGTAAGCACAGGGCAGGTGACACTCTGACTGCTCACCACCATCTAACAAGAATCACCAACTTCCCCAAGAGGAGGGCTGGGGCCCTCCCAGCTTCCCATCCCCCACCTCCCCCTCCTCCGTTCAGCCTGACAGCGGGTCCTGTTTCTTGCTGCTCACCAGTCCTGGTACAGATTCTCTGTCATTTGGAATTAGGGCAGCATGTGGTCATATGGAGAAAGATAGGTTCCCTGGACAATAGTCATTTTGTTTTGTTTCATTAGAAAAAAAGAAATTAGGGAATATTGTTCCTCTGATATTTAAAAATGTTTGTGTTATACTGCAGTGATTACTTTTAACACTTTGGTCCTCTGTTTTGTAGTTCCTTATGAGTGATGACAAAATTGATGTACTTCCTTTTCTTTCTTTTCCCTTCCTTTCTCCACTATTACCTGCTATTAGTTCATAGTATTATCTTTTTAAATATCTACCTTTGTACTATTAAATGATATCTTTTGACCCCCAGCTACTGTAGAAACTTTAACTGCCTCTTTCAATCAACCAAGTTAGTTTGCCTCCCATTTTCTTTGATTTCTCCCCTTCTAATTGTATTAGTTGATCCATTTTTACATGGCCAGACCAATAATACTTTCATTCTGGTTTGTCACTGTAATTTCCATCTTTGATTTTATCTTGATTACATAGGAAAATTTATTTAATTCTCACAGCACATCATTGTACTGTAGTGTCCTAAGTTATCTCTCGCTTGGCCAAAGTTCATTTCTTGTAGTTTTCTAAGGAAGGGCCCATTTGCTTGCTCAAACTTGGTTTTCTGTGGCCAAACATAGTTTAGCTGGATATAAAACTTTTGAGTCACACTTTCTCTTTTGTGTATCATGTAAGTGCTCTCTATTACCTTCTGGCATTTAACGTGGCTGAAGAAATGTAGACTTATTCTTAATTTTACACACTTAAAAGTGACTTGATCTTTTTGTTTTGCTGACTAATGGAGTCTTAATCTTTAAGTCCAAAACTTTACTAGAGTGACTCAGTGTTGATTATCCATGATCAATTTTCTCTGGCAACCACGTGTTCATCGATATATAGATTTAAGTTTTGTTTTATTTAATTTAGGAAATTTTTAGCCACATTATATCTTTAATTATTTGGTTTTTGTTTTTTGGTTTTCTTCTATGGGTCTGCAATCATGTAAATTATTGGATTTCTTTTCTATCTCTTAGGTATATATTATTGTTTTCTTTATTTCTTCTTGTCTTTTATTTCCATCTCATTTTGTTGATTTTTTCTTTGTCCTTTAATATTTTTCCACAGTCTAGATAATGTTTGATGCTTTTCCAATTTTATTTTTACTTTTATGATAGCTTGGTTTTATTTTATCTTTTTCCTTCTGTTATGCTAACCATGCATACAAGCCAGTGTCTGGCCATTTTTACGTACAAAAATTTCATCCATTTCAACATAACACTTTTCCCTGAATTCAGCTGGCTCATATTTTATTTGCTCCTGTCACCGTACCACAGTTCCTCCCTGAGTTCTTACATTTTTACTTTGTAATCTTGCTTCACAGAGGCAATTGCTTCCATGAATTATTTTTAATTCCTGGAGAAATGCTTATTCACAACTTTAGTCTGTTTCATAGCAACAATTTTGTAGAAAGGATTGTTTATTTCTTATCAAATTTTGCTGCTATTGTTCTTAGATGTTTTTGTTTTTAATATTTTGTAAGTTCTTGCTTAATTTTTGTCTTTTAACAAGTTTAATTTCCCTACAGGCAGCAGTAGGTCACTGCGAGTGGAGTGGGTGGGGGAGCTGCCAGTCACCCAGACTAGCTCTTTGTCAGGACCCAGAGTCCTCCCGGCTGCCGCAGGGACAGACCACTCCCTCGCGTGTGTGGAGTTTTCCCAGTACCCTCTGCCCATATACCGGCCATGTACGGAAGAGCCTCTGACACCGGCTCTGTTTACTTTAGAGCCCGCACTAGTTGTTGCAGATTATAGATATAGTTTGCATTTCAGTGTGCACACTTTACGTCTCATAGTGGGCTTTGTTGGCGCTTTCTGAGATGTGCCACTACCAAGCCCTCCCTTCTTTCTCTGTGTTTCTTTTCTTCACTTCTGCCTTCCACTTGATTTAACCTCCTTTTACCAAGCTTTGTACATACTTCACAATATACCAAGCTTTGTACATACTTCACAATATGCGTATTCTGTCTTGGAGGATGGTAACAATGTACAGAGTCTAAGACCATGAACTCTATAATCAAGCCTTGTTTTAATTCTAGTTTTTAATTCGTTATCCCTGTGACCTCATGCAGATTACTCAGCTTCTTCTGGCTCAATAACCTCTTTGGAAAACGGTATAATAGTTGCATCTACCATTTAGTGCAGGGTTAAATGACTTAGTGTAATTCAAGTTTTTAAAACAGAACTTGGTACATAGTAATTGTTATAGAAATGTTAGCTATTACTATTGTTATTGTTTTTTTCATAAAGAATGTCATTGGTTGGACTTAAACATTTTCCTTTTGTTACTTTTGCATGTTTATTGATTTTTAGAGAGAGGGGGAGGGAGAGAGAAACAATGATGTAAGAGCGAAGCATCGGTCAGTTGCCTCCCATACACACCAGAGTGGGGACCAAACCCACAACACAGGCATGTGCTCCGACTGGAAATTGAACCTGCACCCTTTTTGTGCACAGGAAGATTTTCCAACCAACCGAGCCACCAGGCCAGGGCTTCTTCTGTTATGTTTAGGTGATGTTTTCTAGAAAGAAGAAGAAAGAGCTGACTTAATCAGCTATCTTCACACCAGCATAATTACCCTTCCCTTGTATGCTGCTTATTTCTCTCAGTGGCTATTGATCCTCAGTCGTACATTTATCTTTAAGGATGAAAAAAATTTCACTTGATTAATGTAGATGGCTCCCATGGGTTCGTTACTTCTGCCTTTTCTGGCCTTTGTCCATCCTGAGACTCCTGCCTACCTGTCTGGGCAGGTGTGCGGGGCGTGACATACTGTGGGCTTCCCTTCAGGGTGTATTGTGAGCTGTGGAAGTCTGGGTTCGAACCATTTCTCTCAGAAACTTGAATCCCTTCTATGACCAATGCCAAAACAAGGAGGGCCCTATTCTCGGGCATCAGCTTCCACTCTGGGAACTCTAGGCCCTTCTAGGCAGATTGGCTTGATTTCCTTGGAGAGTATTTCCTGTGTTCCACCATTCAACCTGGAGATAAACGGCGCACTGCTGGTGGGGGTGGAGGGGGCCAACAGTGCAGCCATTCACAGGCTTTTTGCCAATCAGCTCGCAGGCAGGGCGAACCGCAGGCTCTGTCTTAGTGGGAGGGGGGCCGTCAGGCTGCAGGCTTCCTCTTAGGGAGCAGGCAGTAAGGCCAGAGGTGTGGACAGGAGCCTCTCAAAGTCAGCAGGGACCAGGGACTGAAAGTGGGAGTGGGAGGAGCCCCCAAACCAAAGACTGTTCAGATCACAGCCAAGGAGAATGGGAGAGGGCCAGTGCCGGGGACCTGAGATTCTCATTTAGGTCCCAGCTGTGAGGCAAGGTTGAGAAAGGGAAAAGAGGGCAGGAGGTCAGAATATAAACAACTGGAATGAAGTTGAAAGCAGTACGTGTGGTGGTTCGAGAAAGTGGCTATAAATGTTATAAAAGTGTCAGAAGCTCATTTTTTATTTTTATGGGGCACTGGCTGTCTCTGATGTGGGGAGGAATCCAAGGCAGATCTAAGCGTTAAAACAGCCAGTAGACGGAACACTTGTGTATCTACTTCTCTTCATATGTGGGCAAGACCATCCTTCTTTCCCTCTGAAACAGTGGTTTCTGTACTTGCTAATTGAATGGGGGGATGGTTAAGTGTCTACCATATCCTTTATGAATGTATCCAAATGCAAGGCACATTCTCACCTTGCATCTGGTTCAGGTCTAACAGTAAGTGAGAAGCCAACAGAATAGGATAAGAGCCGGTCCCCGAAGAATTGTAGTTAACAGTCATGGTTCAGATCCTCGCTGTTTGGAAATTCACAAAGGGCTTTACAAACAAACGTCTCTGCCCCCAAGAAGCAGACTCTGGGAAGTGTGTGTTTTTCTTGAATGGTGCAAAGTCAGCCTGGACTCCAGTAATGCAACTGGATCAGAAAGATTAGCCCATCATCTGTTTCATCATTATTGGCATTTGTAAGAAGGAAAAATATAATAAAGCCAGGCAAGACATTTGAAATGTAAAGATCAGTCATTCATTCTCCCTTTTTTACTGAAAGGGAGGGTCCATTGTTTCTGCGCTCCCAATTGCTTACATGCTCATAATAAAAATGTCAACTTATGTGAGAGGTAACTGGTGAGCTTTAGATTTCTCCTTTTAGATTCAGTGTTTTCCAAAACATTTTGTGCAACACAAATTCCATGCAATGCTTTATAAAATGTAGGGTTTTGTAGTCTAATAAATTTGGGAAGTACTGCTATATTTTCCTCTTAGAAATTAATAAAACATTAATATGTTAAAGAATCTAAGTTCTACAATATGAAAGTTTATGTACTTTGTTTTTATAAGAGTTTCTTAAACATGAGCTTTTTTTTCTATATAACTCCTAGCATTCTGTGAATTGCACACAGGGAGGCTTTTTTACTCTAGTAAAAAGAGTAAAAAAAGAGTAAAAGGGTGCATGGCCGAGGCCAAAGCACCCACTTGGATGGTGCCGAGCACCACAGCTGGACTCTGTGGGCCAGGATTCCTGGGCTCCCTGCCTAACTCTGAGAGAAGCTTTTCTGGTGTCCCTGAAGACAGCTTGCTCCAGAAAATCCAATCTCCTGAAAACTCAGCCCACTGGCTGTTTATCTTGAAACTAATATGCCCGTAACTGAAACCCTTCCCCCTTGTTATTCTTAAGAAGGTGGAGTCTTTAGCATTTTCTCTATATAATATCATGTCATCTGCAAAGAGACAATTTCACTTCTTTTCTGATTTGGATGCTTTTTATTTCTTTTTCTTGCCTAATTGCTGTAGCATGGACTTGAAGTGCTATGTTGAATAAAACTGGTGAGAGTGGGCATCCTTGTTCTTTTTTTTTAATAGGCTTTATTTTTCAAGAGCAGTTTTAGGTTCACATAAGAACTGAGAGAAAGATACAGGGGCGTTCCCAGAGATATTCCCTACCCCCTCACACACACAGCCTCTCCCCTTATTCACACCCCCCACCTGTGTGGTACATTTGTTACAAATGATGAATCTACACTGACAAATTATCATCCAAAGCCCCCAGTTTACATCAGAATTTGCTCTTGGTAGTGTATGTTCTATGGGTTTGAACAAATTTATAAGGATGTGTATCCATCACTATGATAATGTACAGAGAGTTTCACTGCCCTAAACCTTCTCTGTGTTCCTCCTATTCCTCCCACTCCCTCCCAACTGCTGGTAACTACGTATATTTCCACTTAGCTGTCATCTTCTAAGTCATGGGAGTCACTGTGGGCTGCAAGAGAGGAACTGATATAATTAGATATACTCCTTGAAGGCAGGAAGTGTGTTTTCTTCCGAGTTACGTTTTGTGACTGGTCGGCCATGGCAGACTGGCCCCTCAGTGACTATTGACGGGCAGACTGAGCCTACATTACAGATGTTTTCTCAGGGCCCGTCTTTTTACCTGCAAAAGCAGAGTTTGTAGACTGAATTCCCCCTGGGTGTGTCAGAGGCCCTCTTCCCCTGGGTTCATAGTCCTATGAACAGATCCCCCAGAGACCTGCTCATCCACCATTATCTCACCAGGGTTCCACTGCTACCTTTTCACCATTTCCAGACTCTGCAATGACACTGGTGAGAAAAAAAAGAAAGGCTGGGCCCGGCTCGCCTGGCTGTTCCAGCCCCAGCCTCTTTCTGCCTTGCCTTTTGTGCTCCACCGTCTGACGAGAGCCACTGACCTTCAACAAGCTGAGCAAATTATATTCTGCTAATGAGCCTAATTACCTAGTTGTCTGTTTAAGATAAACTTTAAAATTTTGTAAAGGCCTTTAAAACCCTTTGTTGCACTTGCAGGTACTTGTGGCAAAATGCTAGAACTGCTCCCACCCCACGCAACCCAGCAGCTGTGACTGCCTGGATAATGAGGCTGGTGCTTACCTGCCTCTTCACACTTGGGTTTTCTGTGGAACTCCACAGCAAGTGCACAGGATGACAATTATTATCCTCCTTTTACAAGTAAGAAACTGAGGCCTATGAGGGTGAGCCCCTTTGGCCTCTTCCAGTGCTGGTCTGGTTCCCTTTGGTTACATGACGCTCTCCTTACCTGCACTACAGGAAACATGGCAGTCCCTCCCTCCCTCGGGAACCTTTCAAAGTCTGCATTTACCATAAGAGGCTGACTGAAGGAGAACATGTCATTGGAAGCATTGACTGTTTTCTCCAGTTCTCTGTAGGAGAAACTAAGGCCCAGAGAAATTTGTGGGTCCCTCAGGAAAGTGGCAGCTCCAAGGAAGGGTCCCATCCTCCACATGCACTATCTGCTGGTGACTGTCTTTGCCAGTCTTAAAAGCTGCTCCATCAATCTAGCTCCATTTCTTTAACAAGTAGTTTTTATCCCGTTCAGGCTGGGCTTTGGAGAGGTGCCTATGTGACTTGCATTTGCATGTGAATCACCTGGAAACCTTCCTTCTTTCCTCCCTCCCTCCCTCTCTCCCCCCTCCCTCCTTCCCTCCCTCCCAAATACTGGCCATTGCTCACCAAATTAATATACTCATCAATGAGTTGTAACTTGGCAGTTTGAATAACATGGAGCTCAAAGGCAAGCTTGGGTTTTTCTTATTTTTCAGTCCATCTTTCTTCCTCCTTCTCCTATCTCTGGGTACATGCAATATTCAATAAATGTTTATTTTAAAAATGGATATTCATTCCCCAACAAGAGCAAAATCTGGGAACATAAAACATTGACCTGGAAATTATTGTGGCAGCCCATGCAAATGCCAATAATTATTTAAGGTCAAGTTAAACCACAGAAGAGCAAGCTACTGGGTCTTCCATCAGGACCATCTGGAGAAGGATGATTTCAGTGAAAGCCCCAAGCGTTTTCTCATTGAGACACTGTATTTACTAAAGCTGCCATCTTTGACCAAACAGCTTTGGTCAGAGAGCCGCAGAGAGAGTTTGGGAAATAGCCCTTGGATGTCATACCAACATCAAAAAGTGTTCAGTTTAAAGCCAGTGGGGTTTCTTGTAAGGAGTGTTGGGAGGCAGGTCTGGGGGCAAAATTTCTTCATTTTTGTTCTCTCTCTCCTTCCTCTCTTCTTCTCCCCACTTTTCTGTATCTTCATGTTTTCCCCAGTGTATTTCGTGTGCCCACATCTCTCTTCCCAATCTTTGCATCTAAACATTTACAAATCTATAAAAGCTAAGAAATGCAAATGATTAAGAAGCACCATACTACAGGAAGAAGCATGAGCTTAATTTTTAATGAAAGGGTAGTGTGTGGGTTTGATAATCAACCATTCAAACAAGAAACATAGTATGTTGCTCTGGTTGGAGCAAAGTGGGCAAGAAGGAGGGAAATGACCATCTTCCTTCCACTATATTGAACAATTTACATGGTCAGAGGCTACCAAGGAGCTGATTCTAGGAACTGAGCCAAGTCCAGTCAATTAAGAGGAGTCGGGGAGTGTTTAAGATCTAGTAAAACCATCTATCATTAGAATTGAAGCACTCAACAGAGGATAGCCCCGAGTCTCACCACAAATTTTTCTTGACGTTGGAAAAATTGGCTTAAGGGAATTGCAAAAAAGTTTCTGAGGTTCTTGACTGGAATTTTAACACATATCTTGCAGCTTGATTACAGCTAGAAAGAAGGAAGTAGCTCAAATAAATCCACATTTTCAGCCATTCCACACAACTGCCCTCTATAAAGAACAAACTGCCAGGGAACTCGTTGTAGGTTTCAGAATTGGGAAACGGGTTATAGAGATGGTGACCCACAGAAAGATCCTGCCTGAAATGGCTAAGGGCTATTTTGATGCCATTATCTTCAGTTTTTGGTTGCACTTCCTTATATCTCAGACCCCTTTTACAAAAGAAAAATTAAGAGGCCCCTGCTACATGTCCCGAGTTTTGATGCCCTGAGACACCACTATGTAATCTTATGAAAGTGAGTTGACCTCTCTCAGCCTAATTGCTGTCACTAGGAAAAACTGAATGTGTCAAAGCACAGGGTGATCTTCCAATGCAGATCCAAAGTATATATGTAGAGGAGTTCATTTAACACTGGTTTCAGGGGAGAACATTCTATACAACTTCTGAGCTAATACTTGAACTGGTGGTAGTAGTAATAGTAATGATATTTTATTCTTGGTAGTGGGATGAAGGAATTGTGGATAAAAGAATTCTACTGATTAAAAAGCAAACTCTAGCTCAGTTCCTGCTTACTCTGCTAGACCTGTGCTTGGTGGGGAGAAGAGGAAGAGGGGAGGTGACAGGTATGGATGGTGAAGCTTGGCCTTGGTATTGGAGACAAATATTAAAACTTGATTTGGCCTCCTGAGCCTTGTTCTTCATCAAGTTATCAATCCACATGACCCTCCCCTCTACTCCAAGAAGACCAGCATTGTCACTGCCTGCCACATCTCAGGGGCATCTCAAAGGTCTTTGCCCTCCTGCTCTCTTCCTACCTAGGAGAGGAACTCTGATAAGTCTAGGAGAGGCCCAAGGACAGTATTAGTGGTGCTTTTAAATCCATGCCATGTATTGTATCTTGGAATTCTCTCTCTCTCTCTCTCTCTCTCTCTCTCTCTCTCTCTCTCTCTGCTTCTCTCTTCTCTCCCTCTGTCTCCTCTCTATCTCCATCTCTGCTCTCTGTTCTCTGTCTCACATATATAACTTTATTAAAGGCCAACTTGAGGCTGTATCCTGCCTGGGAAGACTTAGAATGGGTCACTGTGTAGCTTTTGCTTCTTCATCCTCTAATGAGAAAATTTCTCCCTTTCATGCCCACTTCCTTCCTTTTGGTTTACCTGTGCATGCTCCTGAGTGTTAAGCTCTTGAGGGCCACAATTTGGATGTGGTACTAGTACAGAGGGACTGGGGTCTGCATGTAACAGCAAAAAAAGAAAGCTCCATGTGACCTCCCCTTTGTCCCCAGAAGGCTACCTGAGGTTTGGGACAAAAGACCTGGAGTCAGAAACAAAGTCACTGAACATAGCTCAGATTCTGGTCTGCTTGTTTCCTCCAGGAATCTAGTGTGAAAATGGGTGACTGGTCTTGCCATGTCACAATCTCTTTACTGAGACATGACAAACATTTCTCAAGCTCAAATGCTCCTTTGAACATTGGCTTCTGCTCTTTTCCAGGGCTGGGATGCTCCCCTCCTATCAGTCCCATTATTGCCATATTACATTGCAACCACAAGTCCTAGTGTTACAATTCCAGAAGACTGCTTCTGGCCACTCGTCCCTCCACTCCAGCCTCAGAGTCTTCTCTTCTCTGTGCTACTGTAGCATCTCTTTACCTATGGTTTAGGGGGCGGGGGCGGTTACTGGATTCCACTTTGGGTGTGTTTGTGTCCCTGACTCTTTCAGGTTGGTAAATCGTATTATTTACCAACTGTAGGTTTCACCTGCATCCTCCATCTCCTCCCAGGGCCCAGCTCGGTGCCCTGAGCACAGAAAGTGTTAGTAGCCCTGGTGATGTCTCATGACTGGGGAATAATAAGGTCAATTAGATGACTGTCATCTCCCTCCTCTGGTGGCAGCAAAACCCAGACGAAATGAGAAATCCCATCTGTGCCAGAAGCGATCCTATACAAGAACTTGTTAGGACCCCAAAGCAGCTGTTTGAGATGTCCTGCCAGGGGAGAGCAGGACTTCCCCGAGAGTGAGCCCTGGGGTACAGCTGTGTTCTCTGACATGTCCAAAAAAGGAAGAGAACAGCTGTCACTGGGTCCTCTGAAAAGTCTTTCAAGTCCTTGGACCCCGTGAGGATTTGCTCCACTTTTAAAGAGGATACTCTGTTTCCAAAGGGTGGACCATTAAAGAATTAGTGCTTCAAGCTAATAAAGTCCAGACCTTAGTTCTGCTACAGAAACCCCACCCCGTGACTGTATTGGTTTCCCAGGGCTACCATAACAGTGAACCACCAACTGGGTAGTTCAAACCACAGAAATGTATTTCTTCACAGCTCTGGAGGCTGAAAGTCTAAGATCAAGGTGTCAGAAGGGCTGGTTTCTTCTGAGGTTCTTGCTGCTTGGCTAGTAGATGGCTGTCTCCCTTCATGGCTTTTCCTGTCTGTGTCCTCATCTCCTCTTCTTATAAGGACATCTACCATATTGGATTAGGACCTCCCCACCCCGCACATCCCCCATTTGATATCATTTTTATCTTAATTACCCCTTAAAAGTCCTTATCTACAAATTCAGTCAGATTCTGACATACTGGGGTTAGGACTTCAACATATAAATTTGAGGGGATACAACTCAGCCCATAACAGTGACTTTGGGTAAGGTTGAATTTTACTAAATTGAATGTTACTCATTTCCTTCAAGAAGAATTGAGCACCAACACTTCACCAGGCCCTGTTTGGATGCTGGGAATACAGCAATGAACACAATAGACATTCTGATACAGAGAGACAATAAGAAAAAAGATGTGGCATGTTGAGCAATCATACAGTCTATGGAAGAAATTAAAGCAGGGTTGAGGCATTGGGAGTGTTATCTAACCCATGCCCCAACTTCAGGCAGGACTGGGTACACATCTCTGATAAGGGTGGGCAAATACAGGAGGGGGCAGAGGAGTGCCCCTGACTACAGAAGTACACAACTTTAACATAGACAATGAAGACATCGAAATTGTGAAATATTTTGCCTTGGTTCAGTCAGCAGTGCGAATGGGGACTGCAGCCAAGAAATCCAGAGAAGGCTGAGACTCAAAAGAGCCGCAATGGAAGAATTAGGAAAAATCACCAAGAAAAAAGGGGTGTCATTAGAGACCAAGGCTAAGATTGTCTATACCCTCGTATTCCCAGCTACTAAGTATGAATTAACTGACTGATAGGAAAAAAATTAATTCACTTGAAATATGGTGCTGGAGGAGAGCTCTATGGCTACTCTGGATTGTCAGCAAGAAAAACAAGTGGGTCCTAGAGCAAATCAAGCCCGAAACGTTGCTGGAGGCAAAAATGACAAAACTGAAGCTGTCCTAATTCAGGCACATCATGAGAAGGCAGCGTTCTTTGGAAAAGATAATGATGCTGGGACAAAGAGAAGGCCGCAGGAGAGGGTTAGACCAAATAGGAGATGGGTTGAGTCCATCAAAGAAGCCATAGGCAGGAGTCTACAGGAGCTGAGCAGGGCTGTTCAGGACAGGACATTGTGGATGTCACTCCTTCATAGGGTCACCAGGAGCTGGAGCCAGATCAACAACAGTAGGTAACATGCACAGCAGAATGTAGCAGGGAAGGATGAGATTAGAAAGCTGCTATTTTTGAGTATTAACTCTGCTTTTTCCACAGACACAGGTGTGATGTTCTCCCTCCCTCCTTCCCAACCAATATAAGCTCAGAATCACCAGGGGCTCTGTGAGCGAGGCTGTGGCTGGTTTTTGGCAAATGAGGGTCACTGGTGAAGAAATAGTCCAAGACACTCACCCTACAGCTTGGGAGCTGGGAGCACAATCATCCCCTGTGGGTTTCACCTGCATCCTCCATCACCTCCCAGGGCCCAGCTCAGTGCCCTGAGCACAGAAAGTGTTAGTAGCCCTGGTGATGTCTCATGACTGAGAAATGAGATCCCAGTAATGGACGAAAGCCATTACTGTCATTGAGAACCTGACAATCCATTACTCTCATTACTGCTGAGTGCTGACACTGATTGCAGACTCATTATGTGCCAAGCACTGATCTTACGCATCCTCCTCAAAGCCCAAAGAGCACTATTCTTTTTTTCACATTTACAGATTAGGAAACCGAGGCCCAGAGCGGTTATGTAACTTGCTGCAAATCCATCAGAGTTAATTCTTAGCCACTCTGCTGAGCTGTCTGGGGAAGAGTAGGCCACTGATAGAGTTGGAGTTGAAAGTTGGTTTTCATTGGCTTCCTAACACTTTTGTCCCCAATTAAAGCTGCCGGCATTTCACCTTACCAAAAAAAATAATAAATCTTATTTCCAATAAGTGACTACCAACATTAAAACATGCAACAGTTTTTCAACATAAACTTTCCCGACAATTGTAACTCATTCCTTTGATATAAGGCATGAACTACTGCAGTCTGTCCACAGTGACGAAGTCAGCCCCGGGCATGAGTCCAGCAGCCGGGCTTTGACAGCAGCATGGAATATTTTACAGCAGTTTCAGGAAGTTTCCCCAGCTGTCCCAGTTACAGTGAAGTCTTCCTGAGGGCATCTGTTGCAAGGGCCCTTAACACATACTCCTCCTGATGCGTAGTGGACACGTGGACAAGAGAAGAAGTCCTTCTTTAAGGAGTTTGTTTTCTCAAAGACATTGGGGCTCTCTCAAGGAACTCTTGGTCAATGTTTTAAGGCTTGGTCTTGCTTCTGTGGATAGTGCCTGAACCACAGAAATCCAAGCCCCTTCTCTTTTTTTTCAAGGTAAATCTTTGCTTTGGGGACAATGTCCTCTTTTGCTAAGTATGATGACCAGAGTTTAACTAAAAGCCAGTGTTGGTGGATAACTGTTTACTGGGCAGGTTGGACCTCCCTTATATGGTTTTAGTCATTTGGTTTCTACATCCATGGATTTCCAGTTTGTATCCTTTGCCCATTTTTCTACTTTTTGTGGTCTTTTCCTCATTTATTTTAAAGACTTCTTTATATATTCTCAATGCAAATCCCTTGCTAACTGCATGCTGGCAAATATCTTTTCCCAATTTGTGACTCATCTTTTTACTTTATTATGTGAAAAATTTAAATTTGGGTATATCCATGTCTCCCTTATGATATATCTTTTGATTCTTTTTAAACTTATTTTTAATTTTACTTGACATACAATATTATATTCATTTCAGGTGTACAATATACTCATTTAACAAGTGATCAGCATCATAAGTCACTGTACATAGTTATTATATTATTGACTCTATTCCCTACAATGTACGTACATCCCTGAGACTTTCTTTTAATAACTGGAAGTCTTAAACATTATGTACAAATTCCATTTCACATTTCATATGCTACCGACAAAAACTATTCATCTGTCACATTTCTAAAAGTTTTGTTTGAGATTTTATAATTGTTGTTTTTATACATACTTTTCAAAAGGCAAAGGGCATTAGCTGCCTTGATAAGGAGGTATCTGCTTCCGGAGCACATAGCTGTGTTTCTTAGGGGTAGGACTTCTCTCCTGCTTGTGGTGCTGGCGTTGAGTGGCTGAGCACGTCCCTAATTCTAGGTTCCATTTAGATCTCACTTGAGGGGCTGCCAAATATTCCCCGTCTTGCTCTACCAAGTCATTAACATTGCAATAGCTTAAGCACCTAAGAACTAAAGTCTTTTCCACCCTGGTTTCCTCTGGGATGCTTTGGCATATCTATATCTGTATCTAACTATTGATATGTTTACCTATCTAGATTGTGGAGTTGGCGCATATTATATGTGTGCCCTGGTAACTGATATTTTCTATTTATGTTGTATATGGGACTAAAAATTAATGTAGGTTTTCAGAACATACTGAAGTTAGCCCAGAGGAGGCAACCCTGGTCCCACAGCAATAGGATGTTAGAATATTAGAATAGGTTAGGTTATGATGTGCTATCAACACAGGGGCTTAACTCTCAACAGGGATTGAGAAACTCCAGGATGCTCCACACTTTTTCTTTTTGTAAAGATTTTATTTATTTATTTTTACAGAGAAGGGAAGAGAGGGAGAAAGAGAGGGAGAGAAACATCAGTGTGTGGTTGCCTCTCATGTGTCCCCTACTGGGAACCTGGCCTGCAATCCGAGCATGTGCCCTGACTGGGAATCGAACCAGTGACCCTTTGCTTCACAGGCCCATGCTCATTCCACTGAGCTACACCAGCCAGAGCAGGATGCTCCAAACTTATAGCTGCACCATCTCAACATGAGGCCTCCAACATGGGCAGGTGAAGAGACAGCTGGAGAATTGCTCTGGCTCTTCTATGCTTCGGCCTGGAAGTGGGACACATCACTTCTACCCACAGCTCATTGGCCAGCCTGTATCATGTGACCCTACCTAACTGCAAGGAGGCTGGAAGTGTGAAGAAGCAGATGGACTATTTACTAAGCATCACAGGAGGCCAGCCTGAGACTACCAGACTATCCACAAAATTTGCACCTGCATGATTAAGAATTAACTGTATCTGGCTCTGGCTGGCATGGCTCAGTGGATTGAACACTGGATTGCAAAGCAAAGGGTCGCTGGTTTGATCCCCAGTCAGGGCACAAGCCTGGGTTGTGGGCCAGGTCCCCGGTTGGGGGTGCATGAGAGGTAACCACACATTGATATTTCTCTTTCTCTCCCTCCCTTCCCCTCTCTCTAAAGAGAACTAAATAAAATATAAAATCTAAAAAAAAAGAATTAACTATAGCCATAGCTGATATTTTGAGTCCTGCTTAAATCTCACAGGACAAGATACTCTGCATGCAAATACTAACTAGGAAAATCTGCCTCCTGAGATGAGGGGACAGGGAGGGAATCAAGAATGTATAAGTCATTGGAGATAAGAGAAAGAAAGCATTAAACGTCAGCTATGGCTTAGACTGCATGGCTTCTCATTTACAGGTGGAGGGTGTCATTATTGAGAAGTAAAGCAAAGCAAGACAGTGTAAAGGGTTTCCAAGAAGCTTAAGCTAAATAATAAGAAATATTTCCCATGTGGATGGGACTCATGGTCTGTGAAGGAACTGGTTGCTGAGAAGCCCCTGAATGGTTTATTGACAGGGTAAAAGGTACTGCTGCCATCAGTAAAGAAGTTCTTTGTTGGGGTGGGCTCACAAAAGAAGAGGAGAGGGCCAGGCCAGAAATGCAGTACATATGTATTTTTCCAAAGTCGTATGAAAGCAAATGGAAAGAGATTATCCAGTCCTCCATGTCTTTACACATTCTGCACAAACAATCATTAAGTTGGTATTTAGGACAAGAACAACAACAACAACAAAAAAGGTGAAAACAAACCACTGGTGATTTTTAGAAAAGAAATAAGAAGTTGTAGGGAGACAGGGAAAAAGTTAGCAGAGAAGGAATGTACAGAGAGACGAGCAATAATTGTTTTCCAACTGCAGGAGATAAAATGCGTATCTAAGAGGTATGCCTGACCTTCCTGCAATGCGTATATCAGACTCCTGAGTGTGGAGACAAAGGGAAGAAGTCACAGGGGAGAAGGAACCAGAATGCAGTGGCTGTATGCAAAGTGAAGCCATTGTGGGCGACAGGAGAGATAATAGAGGGAAGTGGAGAGCGAAGAGTAAAGCAGGGTGATAAGGAAACACAGTGAAGAGGGGAAAAAAACAGGGGCTGAGATAAATCGCCCATAAAGAAGTCTTCAGCAGAGGCCAACAGTTCTGGGAGGAAGTTTATCTGGGGGTACAGAGTCTTTGGGGAGCCTTGTGACTTCAAAAGTGTGAAAAAATGGACTGCTGGCATCAAACAACCCTAGTCCCAGGCTATGCTGGTCATAGAGCAGTCACTATTTATTGTGTCCTTTCCAAGGATCAAGTGCAGTCCGGGGCATTCTGGGTACACATCACTCTGAGCTCAGTACCATGAGCTCAAAAGTAAGACTTACAACACATTGCAAATAAGAGCTGATATGGTGGGTGTTTGCTATGTGCCAGGTCCTGTGCTAAGAGCATTCTATGTGACAAGCTGTTTAATTTTCAGGCCAGCCCTATCATTGCCTTCCCATACCCCCATTTCTTCCTCCGTAAATTGGGGTTATTGGAGAACTCACTGAACAGTCCCCCAAGAGGTAAACCGAGGCAAGAACTAATGTCATCATTTGCAGGTGGGGCCAATCCCTGCTCCTTGGCTTTGATGGAAAGAGTTCCACACTTGGGAAGAAAAAAGGGGCAGGGAGGATGGGAGATGAGAGAGGAGAGGGAAGAGGGTTGACGGTCCCTGTACCTGCTGCCACTCAATTGCAGACATGTCACCTTGCGGCCTGTTTACTGCTCCATATAGGTCACATCCCCTCGGTTGGGCCTAAGGAAAGAGAGGCACGGAGAAGCCCCAGGGCGGCCTGACATGCACACAAACAGAACCAGAAGGAGGGAGAACTTGGGCACCCTGACTCCTGGGCAAGGGAGGGAGTTTTACCAGGGGTCCAGGCTGAGCAGAAGGACAGGGTTAACGCTAAGAAAAGGAAGTCAGACAGAGGAAGACAAATACTGTATAATTGTGCTCACATGTGGAACTTATAAAACAAAATAAACGAACAATCGAAGAACAAACTCATAGACACAGAGAACAAACTGAGGGTTGCCAGATGGGAGGGGGTTTGGGAGCTGGGTGAAAAGAGAGAAGGGATTAAGGAGTACAAATTGGCAGTCACAAAATAGTCGTGGGGACGTAAAGTGCAGCCTAGGGAACAGGGTCAATGATGCTGTAATAACTATGTGTGGTGCCAGATGGGTACCATGCTTGTCAAGGGGAATACTTCATAAGGTATGTTAATGTCTAATCAGTGTGTTGTATACCTGAAACCAGTATAATAGTATGTGTCAACCGTAATTGAAAAATGAATTTAAAAAATAAATGAAACAGGGGGCAATATCAAATACACCAGGGAGTGCTTCGCACAAGGTAAAAGTTTAAAAAACGACAGTTGTCTACAGTAGCAAAGGGACGCTTCAGTGCCAGAGGTCCCAGAAGCTGCGGCGTTTTCACACTGACCTACAGAGGAGCCAAAGAACAGGCACCGTGACACTGGACTTCTTCAAAAGTGAGCAGTCGCTCCTTGTCCCCGCCACCATCCTCATTCTCAAGTTTGAGGTTGAAAATCTTGCAGTATTTGCCCCTGGTAGGAACAAGCTTCCGGGACTTGCACTTGACCCCATTGGTCTCCTGGGGCCAGCGCCCCCACAGGCTTACCTCCCTATGACACCTTCCACGTATGGCTGTGAGGTCCTTTGTCATCAGCGATCGAGAAGTGTACTTGCACTTCCGGGTGGCATTCTTTATTGTGTCCTGATGCAAAAAAAAAAAAAAAAAAAAAGCTTTCTAGGGCTGGCAGAGGTTCTCTGATGTGTCATATTTTTGTCACCAAAAAAGGAGGGAAGGCTTCCTAGAACCCTGTTGGTTCATAGAATTCTCAAACCATCCAAGAGCTGGGAAGGTCATGAAGTCCAGGTTCCAGCCTCCAGGCAACTAGGCCTTTACTCCAAGCCTGCCTGAGCCCCTTCTTCTGCTACAGGACCAGGATCGGGCATTGGGATCAAACTTCCCGTTCAGTCCTAAAGGTTTCTCTCCTGCCTACTGTCTAGAGTCTCCACTGCTTGGTAGAGAAAGGTGGAAAGTGGGCCCTTCCTCCTCCCACTGGTGAGAATGTGAGCTGCTACAGACTTTCTGAAGGGCAGAAATCCTTAACGCACGTGTATAGTTTCAACTCAGTACTTCCATGTCTAGAAATACATCCTAAAGAGATACTCAGGTTATTGCAAAAAGAAGAATGGACAAGAATGTCCAGGGGAACGTCATTTATAATGATAGAACAACTGGAAACGACCTAAAATGCTTGACAGTAGCAATCGATGAAACGCATCACGATAGAGTCACAGTGTTGTATGGATACACTTCAGATGATATTCATGTATTTTTACATGGCAAAATGTTTATGGCACGCTAGGAAAGAAGTGAGTCATGAGACAGCATCTAGGACAGGAGTGTCAAACTTATGTTCACCGGGGGCCACATCAGCCTCACGGTTGCCTTCAAAGGGCCGAATGTAATTTTAGGACTGTGTAAATGTAACTACTCCTTAACTAGGGGCAAGGAGCTTGGTGCTGCTGCTGGGTAGAAACAAGGTGGAGGGCCGGATTCAGCCTGCGGGCCTTGTGTTTGCCACCTGTGATCTGGGGTACAATCCTGGGTACATACACGTGTCTAGAAACAATTTGTAACAATACCAAAATGTTGATACTGTTTGTCTCATGGGGGTGGGAAGGTGTGATATAATTTTTCCTTTCTCTATGTTCTATTTTTCTAGAATGAATAGGATTTAAAAAAATGAACAAACAAATACTTGTAGAACACAAGTATCACTGTTTAGAATTGTCCAGATTTCTTCTCCCAAATCAAGACGGTACCATTTTCTGAGCTCCCCATGGAAAAGGAGAAGAGGACAATATCCACCCCCTCCACCCTTATTAATTTTCCTTTAGGCAAATTGCAGTGACCCCAAGTGTGATTTTGAAGAGGAAAAGGCATCACAGAGACTTAGCCTGACTGGTGTGTGTATATGAGGGTGTGAGGGACATGTGTGAGCCTAAAATAGTAAGGGTTAATCCCTTTGCCTTGCTAATAAATGTAGATTCTCATGGATTGGTGTTTCTAGCATAAGTAGTTAGACTACAGACCCTTCAAGGCAGGTGGTAAATGAGCTTTTTATTCTCAAGTCCTAGCCCAGTGCCTGATTCTTAGTAAGTGCTTAATACATATTTGACAAGTAAATTAATTTTTGAGCCTCAATTTTTTGTAAGTGCCTGCTGGCAAAGTCGAGCCTTCTCTTCCATCTGGATCCCCAGGGCTCTGTTGGTTGAAGGCATAGTGGGGACTGAGGGAGTAGTGGATGTGGCGAATCAGGTTGACCTGGATTCAAATACTGGTTCTGCCACAGTTGAGCAATTTGATCCTCTATTTCTTCTCCTCTAATATGGGAATGATAATACTGTTGATCTGGCAAACTTATTACAAGGGTGGGAATTAGAAAATTTTCTTCTTTCCGATCCTTTTTTGTAGATTTTAACTGAAAGCCTCTGAAAACTTTCACAATGTTAGAATCCATCTATTGAAGCCATTCTGTATAACTCAAGGTCCAAGTAGCCTTCTCTAGAAGAAAAACACAGCGGCATCTAAGGCTGTGTCTGCAGGTGCTTACTGCTGGCTTTCACCACGGGTATGGAAAGGAACTGTGTTTAGCACGAGTTGGTGGATTATTAAGTAGCCTTATCTCAGCTCAGCATCTCTGTACTGTAAATAAGTCAAGGCTCAGAGGAGCCAAGTGAAAGTACTGGAAATGTCCAAGACCTTAAAATAGCAAAAGGCTTTGAAGAACCCCATCTTCCTAATGGAAAAAAGCACACACGAGAAAAACGACTGTCAGTTATTTATGTACAGCCCAGACTTCAGCATGTGACAGTGCGATTATTGCTGATTTACAGTTGTCTTCAGAAATGAGCTGTGTGCAGCAGATTCAGCGAGGCTGGAGATTAAAGGCGGAGCTGGCCAGCGACTACAGCCCACAGCCTCTTCCTAGGAGGCTCAGTGGCTCGACTTCTGCGTGAAAGAGTTTCCTAGACGTCACAGAGGCTCAGTCTCCGATGATATCATTTAAGTCAGTGGTTTCTTCAAGTGATCAAATGACCACAGAAAAGCGGCCGCCAATGGAGTATGCAGAAAAATGGCCCATATTCTATTTTTGCTTTTACTAGTGTGTGACCACGTCCCACCCCCACCCCCCAAAAGTAGAAATCCCACGTAGTTACCATAGTCAGTGGACCACAGAGCAGGTCAATGCATGAGAGTTTTACTGCACGAGTGTGTGTGCAGGTGTGACTTCTCCCTTATTAAGGCTGTGCAGAGTGACGTCATCTCCTGCCACTGTGTGGAGATGCTGAACCCCAGGGCATGTGAAAAAAAAAATGCTCCTCCGTAGTTTATTGTAAAAAAATAAAATAAGAAAGATAGGTGGCCGGGCCCACTGATTAACATACTGGAAAGTTCACCTTAAATACTTTTAGGCTGATAGAAGATATAAGAAACCTATTGATTTTCAAAGTAAGTAATTAATATTTGCGCTCTACAGGAACTTGGCCTTGCACCTTGGCACGGGGCAGCACAAATGTCGTGGTTTTGCAGCTATCTCATTCCCACTGCCCGTGGCACCGGCTGCCCTGTAACTGAGAAGTCAGGTGAGTTCTCGTGTGAAAGCGAAGGCTCTGTGCGTGCGATCCCGGGAGAACGCTTCCCTGATGCTCTCCAACTGAAAGCAGCCTTGAGTTGCTGGCAGCGCTGCTCCTAAGCTCAGAGTATCCAGGACAGCGACTGATAATATATGCTAATCTGGGACCCAGTCAATTGTCTGGGGATGCTCAGTCTTAGGTGGATGGAGACAAGGTGCTAGGAAGGGGCTCGCCCACCCCCACGTGCTGCGGCTTCCACAGGTGGCCCGTAGGGCGCGGACGGCCCTTGTTCCGCCTCTCGCTAAGTTCTAAAGTGGATAATCACACTGAGATGGGGGTCAGGCCAGTCAAACAAAGGAACTCTGAGGTTGGCCTGCAAAGTGAAAACTGTCAATTATCCTATTTTATGTCCTACCTACATTTCTAGTAGCAGGGTCCTCATTTCCATTAGACCAATTTGGTACAATGCCGCCTGCTCTAATCCTTTTACCATCTTGTTTGAACAGGGGAAATGAGTCCAAATGAACAGGGATGGGGACAGGGAAGGGGTGGGGGAAGAAAAGGAGACAGAAAGGAAGAGAATCATTTCAAAGGGGGGTTTTTAACTCCTGACTTGACAGTTTGTTCAAAGCGAATGTCGCATCATGATGAAAGCCGGTCGCTGCTGTAACAAGGAGGGTGACTCTAGTCAGAAGTGACCTGGTTTTGAAAGCTTGGTTGGCAGATGTTGAGAATCTTAGTCTGTGAACAAGATTCCATGTACTTACAGGCGCTGAGTGTGGCTTAAGCAGGGGACAGCTCAGGGCACAGAGAGCCAGGGCCAGGGTGGGCCTTCACGCCCACCTGGCTGTGCCATTTTCTCAGGAGGGGTGGCGGGTGCAGACCACACACCACAGTGCGGCGTGGACGTTAGCCCTTTCCTGTGTGAGCTAACTCTCACAGGCTTAGCAGAGTGGTTGGAAGCATCTTCTCTTCATTTTCTACGGCTGTGCAACAAATTGCAACCAACACAGCAGCCTGACACAAGGTGTGCCTATGACCTCGGCATCCAGGGCTCAGGAGTCCAGGCACAGAGTGACGGGGTGCTCTGGTCAGGGTCTCCCAAGGCTGCCACTCAGGTCTCAGCGGGGCTGTACTCTCATCTGGAGGCTCCCTGGAGAAGAATCTGTGTCCCCGCCCGTCGGGTTGTGGGCAGAATTTGTTTCTGCACCTGCAGGACTGCGGTCACTCACATTTTGCAGGCTCTCAGCTGGAGGCCACCCACAGGGCTTGCCACCCGGGCTTTTCCGATATGACTGCTGCTTCATTAAGTCTGCAAGAGGAGGTCTAGCTCCAGGCTGCTGCCAGGGGAGTCTTCTGTCATGCGCTGTAGTCGCCTGAGTGGTATCTGCCACCTTTGCCATGTTTTGTGGGTTAGAAGGAAGGCACGGGCCTTGTTTACATGAAAAGGGAGAGGATTACATGGATGCACGCAGATTAGGAGGTTGGAGGTTGCTGGGAATCACCTTGGGGTCTGTCTATCACTTGTCTGGAATCTCTTCCCACCTCTCTCTCACTGACCTTCCTGCAGTTCTCTCCCAAACCAGCTGAATCGGTGTCCTCTGACGATCTTCAGTGGGGTGGCCAGCTGTCCCAGTTTGCCCAGGATTCTCCTCGCTTCAGCAATGAAAGTCCCTCATTCTGGGCAACCCCTCAGCTTCAGGCCAACCAGGACAGCTGGTCACCCTGAGCAGATCGTAGACTCTTTAATTGCTCTTTGACCAGTACTGGGGGAGAGAGAGAAACCAAAGGTTTTTACCCAGAGTGGCCGAACTGTTCTCCAAGCAGCACGTATGGGGTCACTGAGTGGGAGGAGGTGGTGAGGTGGGGCTGATTGGGCGGGCTCTCCAGCCCCTTCCCACCATTCTACCGCTGAGCAAAGCAGCTCCCGATGTGCTCACACGTGTTGGATTCTGTGTAATTGGCTGCGTGAAGTACGGTTTCCTTGACCAAATGTTGATGCCTTGACACTCGCATTGAGCTATAAACAGTATAGGTCTCCTCTGTAGGATTTAGAAGAGGCAGGGCCCAGCCTCCTGACTTGTAGCCAGAGTTCTTCTGCACAGCGCGCAGCTGAGCGAGGCATTCTGTGGCCATCTGCTGTGTGCGTGGCCCTGGACTTGGTGCTGGGGCAGTGAAAGAGAGTCTGGGGGTTTTATTATTGTTGTTGTTTGTCTGACAGTTTTGCTTTTTAAGAAAAGACCAAACCCCACCTGTAGGGAATTTCCAATCACATTGGCAAAGACCTAGGGGGCGGCTGGGACATTCTCAGCTTGACAGCTTTACCTGAATGTACTAGCCACTAAGGAGTCAAAACGGTGACTTTAGCTACCTGGAAACAGGGAGATTTACCTTGGAGTTACATGTGACTTCAGAAGCACATGAGGGTAAGTGTGAATCCTCAACGGAGAGTACACAGCTTGTGCCCTCGACAGGGACTTTCTAGTCTTTTCAGCATAAAACACAAGCCAGTGCAAATTAACCTACTGGAAACAGAGTTCAGAAGCACTGAGGGGAGGCAGGGTTACGCAACTCCTGAGAAGTTCAAGGCAAGGTTAATGTGGGCAAGCAGAGTGGTGGTGTTAGACCACTTTAGAGAAGGTGGTCCAATTTGCTAATCAGCACAGCTCTGCCTGCTGCAGCCACGCCCCTGTCCTATAAACCAATCAAGTCAAGTCACAACTCTTATCTATGGACAAGAAAGGTCCTGGGTGATAATCTGCTTCCCCACCTGCCTAGCCAGGCAGATTTCTGTCATTTGACACCACACGGTCTAGACTGGTTGATGAAAATGTCTCAAGTCTTGGAATACCAATCCCAGAGCAGTTCGATTTGTTATAGCACCATTTTCCCATTAGCCCAAGACTGAACCTCGGGTGTTATAAAGAGGGTGGTGAGCATAACGCCCCCAGAGGTGTGAAGCTATTTGTCCAAGGTTACTCAGTGGGAGAGCTGTGCAATGTGGCCCCAGGTCCCCCGAGTCCTTGACCCGTATGTGCGTCCCAAGAGCAGCGCCCCGGTCAGAACAGCTCCAGAACCTCAGTTACATTTTGAAATTATTTTTTATGTTCCAGTACAAAAGACACCAGGCAGCCAACTTCCTAGATCGGCAGGTGGAGATGGAAGGCTGGTGAGCTCTTTTTTATAAACTTTCAAGGAAATGCCTGTTTGCAGAAATACTGGCATTTCTTTGATCATCATTTCCCACTGGGTTTTCCATAGAATGTTTCTAAATTTCATGAAACAGAGGTTCCTCAGCCAAATAAGTCTTGGGAATACTGGGTCAAACAGCGTCTAGAGGGATGGACTTGTTGTAGGATTTCTTAGAACCCAGTTTAATGTGGGGAGCACAGCACTGGCTCATAATTGGGATCACTTGTGCAGATTTTTTATCAGATTCTTGTGCAATTTTTATTATTTTGTGATTTTTGAGCCTCATTAATACAATGGATTTTTTAAGTGAACAATAGGTATAAAACCACATCAAGTAGTAGAGTTCCCTATACTTTTCTCCCAGCTTCCACCACTGAACATATTTTACATAAACAGTGTACCTTGTCAAAACCAGGAAATTGATATGAATACTAACAATACTAACAACTCAGACACATACTTTATTCCGATTGCATCAGTTTTTACGTGAACTATTTCTTTTGGGGGGGAGGTATGTGTGTATAGCTCTATGAAAATTTATCACATGTGTATAGTTGAGTAACCAACACCATCATCAGGTGACAGAACTGTTCAGTCACCACAGTGGAAATTTACTGTGTCACCCTGGAATAGTCACCCTGTTCCCCAGCACCAGCCTCTGGCAACCACAGATCTCTTCTACATCTCTATTGTTTTGTCACCTGGAGAATGTCATATAAATGGAACCGTGCTGTATATAACCTTTCATGGCTGGCTTTTTAAAAAAGATTTTATTTAGCATCATGCCCTTGTGATCCATCCGAGTTGTTGAGGGTATCGGTAGTTTTTTTCCTTTTTGTTGCTGAGTAGTATTCCAGTGTATAGTTATATCACAATTTGTTTATCTGGTTATCAGTTGGAGGCTATTGGGTTATTTCCAATTGTTTTGGCTATTACAAAATAAAGTGCCTATGAAATTTGTGTACATATGTTTATGGGAACAAAATTTTCATTCTTCTGGGACAAGTGTTGAGGAATGCAGTTTCTGGGTCGTGTGTTATACTACAGAGCTTTTAAAATCTCTAAATGCTAACTTCTTTCACAAGGTGTTTGACTGAGCACAGAGACATATTCTCCGTGAGAAGATCCCATTAAAGTAAATACCGTCTATAAAGACAATGCAGAGGAGGCACGGAAACAGAGGAGAGTTCTCCAGAAAGGTTTGGAAGTGGAGGTACCAGTGGCAACTGATGACGCGGAGAACAGGAAGCCCATCACTGGAGGACAGGCTGTGAAGGAGGAGCTAATCAGCCTGCTAGAGGCCAGAGGAGCTGAGGAGGGCAGAGGGAGCCTTGCAGCGGACCTGAAGGCAACCAGTATTTCAGGGAACAGAAGAGAGATTTAAAAATTTGTAAGCATATTCAGAAAACTTGGAGAATGCGTGCAGCCTCTGTACATGAGAAAAAGATGATTCATAAAAGAAGTGACCAGGGAACAAGAAAAAGCTCTTGGAATTTAAAAATATGATTGCTAAAATAGAAAAACTCTCTATAGAAGGCTCAACAGATTAAGCCTGAAAAATTTCTCAGAAAAGTTTTATTTTTTTACAATGGAAGAAATGAGAAAAATGTGAGAGATATCAAGTATTAATTCAGGAGGTTCAACATCTGATTAATAGGAGTTACCCAAATAAATAATGGTGAAAACAGAAGTGAGAACTTACCAAAGAATTAACACAAGAGATTGCTTAGATTCTTCAAATGGAAAAAGACACCCAGTGCCAGGCATAATGAGCAAGAAGTCTCAACTAGACACACATGTGAAACTTCAGAATTGTAACAATAGAGAAAAGATCCTTAATGCCTTCAGAGAAAAATCAAATAAAAATCACATTGGCATCACACTTCTTATCAGAAACACGAGATGCTAGAAGACAATGGATCAGTGCCTTTCAAATTCAGTG
>CM052551.1:31246224-31304597 GCA_028533065.1 Trachops cirrhosus
GCCGGAATAATTTTAGGACTGTGTAAATGTGACTACTCCTTAACTATTAAGGAGCTGAAATTACATGCGGCCCTTTGAAGGCAACTGCAAGGCTGATGTGGCCCCCGGTGAAAGTGAGTTCGACACCCCTGCAAAGAGTCTTTGCAATCTTTCATAGAATGATTCTTAAGAATGTGTGCCAGTAAATAAAAGTAGTTAAAGGAAAAGGAAAATGGGAAATGTAAGAAAAATGGATTACACGTGGGGACAACAGCTACAACTAGGCCCAGAGAACGACCAGTCTCGGCTGGTGCGAAATGAGGAAACTGGTGATAAGTTTCTACAAATAAGGGTGATTGATGGACTAGAGATGATAATCGAGAGCTTGTCGAATCTTGAAGGAACTATTAAGGTGAAATATATAAAGGAATAATTTATTCAAAAATATCTCTAGGAACGTTGTCTTTTGAGTATCACGGAGGCCATTATCAAGGCCGCTGAGGGGGAAATACAAACCCCACACTGTCAGACTTTTCTCCTATGGCGTCACATTGGCACCCTGAAATAGTTCGTGATCAAGAGACTCCCACAATAAAAATAACAGGGCTTGCAGGAAAAATAGGGTTTGGCTGATGACTCAAAACTTGTGGAACTGTGTAACCAAAGCATTAACCAAAACAGTAACAAAGCTAAGGAAAATATCAGCACGTTAACTCTTGGCTGGCGTGCAATTGCAGCTGGAATCGCAGCAAGTGTTCCCTTGTACCCTGGGGTTCTGCTTCCTCCGCGAAGACGTTCACCTCCAACGGAGGCCAGGGTCATCCAAGCAAAAGGGTACGGCCTAGGGGCGGGTTTCTTCATTGACCTGGTTTTGTCTGAACCCAGGAGCTATGTCCTCCAAGCTGCATGCGCAGCCTCCCTCAGTCACTGTAATACAGAAGCTACCCCAGCCGCCTCTCTTGGAGGGAGGAAAGGCATCACTCCCCAAAGTTTGTTTCCTTAGATCTTTATGTGATGTCCGTGGGTTTCTCTCTAATGGTGAGAAAATTTGTGCTTGACTGCTTCAAACATTAACGTGCTGGGGTGGTGATGGGGGTGTCACTCATGAACGAATACAACTTTCGTGTCCTGACACTGTCCCCATTGACAAGTTGTGTGCGCAGCAGAACAAACTGTCCCCGGCTCTGCAGAGAACAAGCCTGACGTGAGCATAATAGTATAAATACTGCTTATTGGTTTTCAACTTTTTGAATCCACCTATTGATTCAACCTATTGATAGTGCCCCACCCCTCTCGCCAGCGCTGTCTCCATCCTACGACCGAGCAGTCTGAAGATACTCTGCCTGGGGAAGGGGTGGGCACCTTGAGCTTGCTGCTCCCTCACGCAGAGCAGGGGTGACACAGACGGGCAATGTCTTCATTCGGGGACGGATGGTGGCGAGGGGAGGGGTCTAACTGAGCCAGATCCTCATCCATTATAGACAATATCTGAAGTTGAAAGCTCAAATAAAAATGACAGAAATGTGTTACATGACACATGTTCTTAATCATCAAAATAACGAGAAGAAGGCAATAGTGAAAGTTGGTTGTCTTCGACAGAAGCCTAGCAGAAGGGCTGGGAAGGCGTGGAGGAGATCAAGAGACAGTTGCTTTTCTTTGGAACCCCTTCTAGATTATTTACTTATTTAATTTTAACCAACTGCACATGCTGATATGAAAAAAAAGAGCAACTACCTTCTGAAAAAAATTGCTCTTTTTCAACCCTACAGTCCTATGAGTACTAAGAAATTTTGATTCTGGTGGAACCAAAATTGGCATTTTGAGGATGATCCACAGGCGATTCTGCCACTCAGCAGAAGTTAAGCACGATTGTTCTGGGCCGTAGATGTGGGCAAAAGAGGTATGGTGTGTGACTTTATTTGAGTTAGAATCTCTTTCCTCCTCCTTTTTTTCAGAGTATTTCACAGGATTTGTGTCCTGTGAAGCATTCTTTAGGGAATGCAGACCATTCCTGGAGGGGCACCATTTGTTTGAGCAAGGAGAAAGGGGCAAGAACACCTTACCTGGAAGCAATGGTGATGAGGAGTATCTTCGGCTTGCTTATCAAGATTCCTAATCTCTCATCACTGAGGCAAGAAGGTATAGCTCTTTTCTCAGGGGAAGGGGCAGGCAGCTCCAACCTGTGGGCCTGCCCTCAATGACTCACCTTGCTGACAGTGTGTGTAGGGCTAGGCTGTACGGGTTTGGGTGAGGCTCATGCAAAGCAGCTCAAAGGGCTCTCGGGTAGCCGGAGGCTGGAAGAGCTGTGTGCATAGAAAGTACCAGAATGGGATTGGTCAGAGTGAGCAAAACTAATGAAGACTCTCTGGGACAAAGGTTTTGAAATTTGTGAGCAAGGCTGATCTGAATGACAGCATTTCTTTGAAGTCTAGCATCCTGAAGGGCTACAGATGCCCAAACCAAGAACTTTGTGAGAGCAGGCGTCACCCAGCCTGTGCCAGGGTGCAGCCCATGCCAGGGCTCCAGGGGACGCTCTGAGGGAAGTTCAGATGGTTATGTTCCATTACAACATCCCTGGAAAGGCAGCGAGGAGTAGTGGGCAGCCCTAGATTAGGCATCAGAATTTCTGAATTCTGTGGTGTGCCTAAACATACTTGGGGACAGGTCTTTGGTGTCCCATACAAACTCTATTAGCCTCTAGCGAAGTCTCCCCCTCCCCCCACCCCGCAAACATGTACCTTAACATGTACGTTGTGAGAGAAAGCAGCTTCAAAATATGTGTCTTAGTTGTCTCCTCTGTAGTATTGCCCCTCCATGAGCCTTTTCTAATGTGGAAATTCTGGAGCAAATTACCTCTGTCTTTAGACTTAATGCTGTTCCTTATTTGCTCCTTCTATGGCCTCTTCTCTCTGTTCCTTAGTTTGTTCATCTGTGAAATGGGAGTGGAGAAGAGGATAAATCAATTAACCTCTACAATCCCTTCCAACTCTGACATCTCAGAAGTCAATGTCTTCCAAAAGCGAGCACTATTCTAGAACACGCCCAGTTTCCATCAGGCACAATAGCTGACAGCCAGGCACGGAGGAGGTGAAAGGCCTGTCTTCTGACTGAAAAATGCCCTCCTCCTTTCAGGTAGATTTCTCTGTCCGTCCAGGGAAGGGAGGGTGAGCTGCTTGCCCATGGGCAGACTTCACAAAAGCACAGGAACAAACATACAGTTCTTAACATATCCCCAATGTTTCCAGAAGTGCTCGGCTACCTGGGGGGAGCAGGCTCTGCTGACCCAGATAAGCAGACCAGGGCTCTGTGATGTTGGCACGAGGCACTTCAAGGTGTCTCTCTCCCTAAGACATTGGAGGCTGGGCGGCCCTGTCCAAACGCAAACATGCAGGCAGTAGTGTCAAAATAACGACCTAAGCAGATGCGAACACAAAAGAGACTTCTCCGCTGATATGATCCTCTGGTGTTTGTAGCTCTAAGCAGGTAAGGTCATTAGAATCCTTCCTTATAACACATTTTTTCCCTTCCACGTTCTGATGGAGTGAAAACAGGCTGAGGAGCTGCTTTTGTTTCCCATTTAGGTCTTGTGTGTCTGTGTATGTGTGTGTGTGTGTGTGATGGGAGAGGCCTGGGGGAAGGAGAGTTTTGAGATGATGCTACTGGGTCCCTTGGCCGAAGAAGAAAAATGTTGGGCTTGAAATGGTTTCCTCTGGAGGCTGTTTGTGGAATCAAAACACCTCTCTGGTTTGCAGTTCTGAAACCCACCACTGTGACTGAAAAAAAACCACTTTCAATTTTGAGGGGAAAAGGCTGCACACAGCTCCCGGAGTCCCAGCTCGGCCGAGGTAAATGCCGCTGGATGAAGTGAACGCGGTGGAACCTGATTTCAAACACCGGCATTGATCTCAGCATCGATCGGGGTTGTGTTGATTATTGTGTCTGAGTGCCAAGTCCTGCCTGGTCCCCTGGGGCAGAGGATTGATCACGGGGTGTAGCTGTGAAGCTGGGATGGAAGAGGGAGGACAAAGGGGGCCAGTCCCATGATGAGGGACAGACCCCAACATGCTCTTTCAGTAAAACTGAAATCCTGCAAATCAAAATCTCACCCTTAGTGACTCCCATCCCCACCCCCCATGGTACTTTGTGAATACTTTTCTCCGGGGAAAGCTCAGTGCTTTGATGGATGCTCAGGTTAAATCTCTATTTACAGCACCACCAGGCACGGGGCATGTGGATAAATGATTAATCCTCCTTCCTTTCTGTACCAGGGACCAGGTACCCTCTTGTTTCTTTGTATATGAAGACCCACTCTAGGACCTCATGTGGCCTACTTGGTTCCAGAGTGATAGACTAATGAATTATTAATCCATTTCACAAATATTTATTGAGTGTTTACTATGTGCCAGGAGCCTAGGATGACTCTGTGAACAAAACAGATGCAGACCTCTTGAAGCTTATATGCTAGCGGGGGAAGATGAATAATAAACAATAAAAGTGATAAGTAGCAAATTAGTATATGTTCCAAAGTGATGAATGCTATGGACAGGCAAAGCAGAGTTGAGAAGGAAAAACTGGGAAGACAGTCGGGATGCTGTGCAGCTGGTCGGGTTATACCTCTTTGAGAAGGCGATGTGAGCAAAGACTGCAGGGAGGAGAGCCACTGAGCTGGGAAGATATCCAGAGCGGAAGCCTCCAGGCAAGGGACCTGCTGAGCGCACTGGCCCTAAGCTGGTGCAGTACCTGCAGTGCCTTCGGAACACCCAGGAGGCCCCTGTGCCCAGATCAGGGTGTATAGGGATGGCCAAGGGAGAGTGCCAATAAGGGAGGATGGATCCTGCGGTCTAACTCCTGTAGGGAATTACTGGTCATCTGAAGACCTTTGGCGTTTGTTCTGATATAAATGAGGAACCACTGGAGAATTTTAAACAGAGGAATAGCGTGATCTGATGTAATTTTTTAAAGGTCATGCTGGTTGCTGTGTTGAGCATAGAGGGCACAGGTAGAGCAGGGACATGGGGAGGAAGAGGAGGAGGATGGAGACAACAGAGGTGGAGGTGCTGAGAAGAGGTCCGTTTCTGAATATAGTTTGGAGATGGAGCCAAGGAGATTTCCTGATTGGTGGTAGGCTGAGGTTTGGGGCATGAGCACTGGAAGAGCTGAGTTCTTTACAATTCAGATGGAAGGGAGCTTTTTCAGGAAAGGTCAGGAGTTTCATGTTGAATTTGAGGTGTCTGTTGCAGGCATCCAACTGGAGATGTTGAGTACACAATTGGAGATATAAGTTTGAAGTTATCCTGGAGGGAGATATCTGAGCTTTAAATATAAATTTGGAAGTTATTTGCATATATGGGACTGAACGTGATCACCAAGGGAATATGCAGAAGAGAACAGAACGAATGATCCTCTTGGGAACAAGACCCTGGACACCCCAATAGGAAGAGGCTGGGGAGAGAAGACCAGCAAAGAAGGCTGAGAAAGAGCAACCTGCCAGCCGTGTGGGGTCCCTGGAGCCAGGTAAAGAAATGCTGTCGGGAGGGAGGTCAAGAAAGATGAAGACTGAGAGGTTACCATTCCTTTTAGCAACATGGAGGTCACCGGTGGCCTGAGCAAGAGTGGTTTTGGAGGTTCAGTGGAGGCAAACTCTCAACCAGATCAGGTCTAAGAGAAAACGAGAAGAGAGGACTTGCTAACAATATAGAAAATCGCTTTGTACAAAAATCAACTCAGAATGGATTCAAGGCTTGATGTTAGACCTGAAACCATAAAACTCTTCAAAGAAAACAGAGGGCAAACTCCTTGACATTGGTCTTGGCAATGATTTCTTGGATATGACAACAAAAGCAAAAATAATCAAGTAGAACTACAGCAAACTAAGAGGCTTGGGCACAGCCCAGGAAACTGTCAACAAAAAGCAACCTATGGAATGAGAGAAAATGTTTGCAAGTCATATATGTAGTAAGGGTTTAATATCCAAAATACATAAAGTACACATACAACTCAATAGCAAAAAACCAAACCAAACCATAACAAAACCCCAAACAATCCCATTTTAAAAATGGTCAGAGGAACTGAATGGACACTTTTCCAATGAAGACATAAAAATAGCCAATAGGTACATGAAAAAGGTGCTTAACCTCACTAATCTTCAGGGAAGATTAGTTGTCACCTCATATTTGGTAAAGGAGCTATCATTTAAGAGACAAAATATAGGTGTTGGTGAGGATGTGAAGAAAAGGGAACCCTTGTGTTCTGTTGGTGGGGATATAAATTGGTGTAGCCACCGTGGAGAACAGTATAGAGGTTTCTCAAGATATTAAAAATAGAAGTAGTATATGATGCAGCCGTTCCACTTTTGGGTATATATCCAAAGGAAGCAAAATCACTATCTTGGAGAGTTATCCACATTCCTATGTTCATTGCAGTGTTATTTACAATGGCCAAGATATGGAAACAATCTAAGTGTTCACTGATGCGTAAATGGATAAAGAAGTTTATTTCCTTATTCAATCATAAAACATCAGGAAATCCTGCCATTTGCAACAATGCAGATGGACATTGAAAACATTACACTAAGTGAAATAAGTTGGACCAAGAAAGAAAAATACTATATAATTTCACTTATATGTGGAATCTAAAAAAAACAAAAAACAAAAATAAAACTCACAGAGACAGAGAACAAATCGGTGGTTGTGGTTGCCAGGGTCAGGGATGGGTGGGGAGGGACGGCCAAAGTGGGTCAAGGAGGTAAGGAAGTACAAATAAGTTCTAGAGATACAGTGGTCTCTGCAGTAACCATAGTTGACAGTACTGTATCATATATTTGAAAGATGCTAAGAGAGTAAATCTTAAAAATTCTCATTACAAGAAAAATGTAACTAGGTGAGGTGATGGATGTTAACTAAACTTGTCATGGTGATTATTTCTCATATATACATATATCAGATTATATTGTACACCCTCAACTAATATTTGTCAGTTATATCTCAATAAAACTGGGGAAAAACTCTCTCAGGTTTGGCTGCAGAGGAGAGCAAAGAAATTGAGCAGTAACTAGCAGAAGAAATTGGGTCAAGGTAAATTTTTGTTTTTGTTTAGCTTAACTTAGTTTTTTTTTTTTAATTTAAAGGCATTAGGGGTTGTGTGTGTGTGTGTGTGTGTGTGTGTGTGTACATGTGTTAAGAACGCCTACCATGAGATCCGCCCCTTTAGATTCTAAGGTGTACAATATAGTCTTGTTATCTATCAGAACGGCATTGTACGGCAGGTGTCTATGCATCTTGCATAACTGTAATTTTATGCCCCCCATTAACAACTCCCGTTTCCCCAACCCCCAACCCCTGGTAAACAGCATTTTATTCTTTGTTTTTACGAGTCTGACTACTGCAGGTGCCTCATCTATAAGTGGAGTCACACAGCATCTGTCCTTCTGTGACAGGCTTATTTCAGTTAGCGTCATGGAGTCTCATCCATGCCCCACATTGCAGGGTTTCCTTCTTTTTTAAGGCTGAGTAACATTCCATGGTGTAGACGTACCCTGCTTTTGAAAATCCATTCATCTATCTCCGGACATTTCGGTTGTTTGCACGTCTTGGCTGTGGTGAGTAGTGCTTCAAAGAACATGGTTGTGGATTTGGTTTAGTTTTTCCAGAAGAAAAATGCAGCAATAATTAGCCAATAAATGGAATACTTGCAGTGTGTTCACACTGTGCTAGGTGCTGCAGGAGAAACAGCAATATGAACTAAATGCTTGCCCTCAAGCATTTTACAGTCAAGTTAGGGGCAGAAATTATTTAGAAAATAAAATCAGGCAGCTGTTGGCAACCCCAACGGAAAGGCCCAAAGATGGGAGTGAAAGTGTGGGGTATGGGCTGCTGGCGTTGTGGGAGCTCAGAGCTAAGAGAGAGTGGAGGTGACATGTGCTCAAATTCAGTGGAAGGTAGTTATATTAACAACCAAGTGTCTGACATTGTGCCTGCTGCTCTAGCACGTAGGAAAGGACACAAATGCCTGTCTTTGGTGCTTCCTGGCTCCCTGGGCCACCTCCAGCATAGCAGTACCATGCGGGAAGGGCTCACACCCTGGACCACACTCCTTCCCAGCTCTGCCACAGTCAAGCCACCTAACTTACAGGACCTCTCAAATGAGGATAATAATTGCAGGAGATAAAGCAAGTGCTAGGAACACACTAAGCACTCCTTTACTATTTTTTGAAATTGCACTGCTAGTATGAAAAGCTTTGACAACATCATATTAAAATGAGCCATTGACTTGGCTGACTGCCTTGCTAGTCTCTGAGCTCCTGGAAGGCACGGACTGAATCTTCTTTATCTTTATATTCCTAGGGTCTGCTATGTGGTAAACAGTTATATTATGGGTAATATTGTAACCTCACTGGAGAACTTCTGTATTCATCTTCCTCATCCAGGTGATGAGATATTAATTCCAATCTATTAATTGAGCACCTGCTACTGTGTGGGGGGAGCCATGTGAGCCACAAAGATGCCTAAGTCCATCTCTTCCCTTTACATTCTAGTAGAAAAAATAAGACAAAAGCATCAGTGATGCTCGGCGTGCTCACAGATGGGCAGTTCCGGGTCTGGGGGACCCAGAGCGGGAGAAACCGACCCCCCGCCCTTCCTCCCCACCTCAGCTCCCAGTCGCCTGTCACTGCCCCCTTTCCCTCTGGGTTAACCTGGGAGAGGCATCCCCAAAACCACCACCATATTTCTAGGGCCTCTTTTCCCTTTTGAGGTTGTATCTAGATGCAATTCAAATCAAAGATGTAGATACGAAGGGGCATATTTTTTAAGATTATCTTTTTTATTGTATTGTGTTGTTTCCATTACCAAATGCCCTCCTTATATCCTCTTCCACATCCACTCCCCCATCATCCCCACAATCACTGCCCCGTTGTCCATGCCCATGAGTTGAAGGAGCATATTTTTAGGGTTTATGAGGGTCTGGACTGGAATGGGGACTACTAGATGGTGGCCAAAATACATATACTTTGAATGAGTTTTCATCACGAGCCACTATGGCCAGAATCATTCTTTAGCTGGTGAGTTCACTGCAGTTCTCTTCCACCTTCTGGTGTCTTCACTGCAATGGAAAATTCTTGATGATCTATCCTTACAGAGAGATGCATAACTAATCCCAAATACAGATAAGTCAGTTATTTCTGATGGACCCTGGAATGTGTCTCAGAGTTTTTGGTGCAAGTTAGTTTATTCACTAATTTAGAAGCATAAGAAAGATCAAACGAAATAGGGGTGCTGTGATTCAAAGTCCTGCTCAAGCAGTTTGAAGAAATGTCCGTTTTCCTAGTAATGTCTTCATGATTCTCTGCTGTCTGTTCCAGGCTGGAGGAGAGATGTTTCTCCTTGCAGATTGAGGCTGGACGCCAGCCTAGGCAGAACTGTCTTTCCTTTTCCTTCTGACCAACACGTTTGCGGCAACAATACTGGGTTTTGGGGTCTCCCGAGAGAATCTCTTTGAACACCTCATGTGGCCAGGGGCTGTAGGTCCAGGGAATAACCCAGAACCTCCGCAGTATGGGCTGTGCAAACGTCCACGAGGCTGGACAACCTGCAGAATTTTCAAGATTTGCTTTCTCCCCTAGAAATATACAACATTACCATCCCCCACTCCTGGGATATTCCACAGAGTCCGTTTTCTCACAAACTAGAAGACAGTCCTTACTAGCTGCTCAGCACCGTGCAAGGCGTTTGGGATACAAGTGGGGCTGAAAATTCAATGGGAATTTCTCAGATAAGTGGCTGGTCTAGACAGGGGTTCAGACTCATCCGTGAGCATCTGTAAGAGAGTGTGTGAGGTAGCGGGGCAGCCGTACGTACGGAGGGGGCAGGGGAACCAAGGAGACTGCAGCCTAGTCTATCTCTTTTAGGGCACTGAGAAGACCCTTGGATTGAGACATGGAAGCTGATAGGAGATTTCTGGGTTCAGAAGCAAGGGAAAGAGGGCTTGATGATTGAGGGGAATAGGAATTCCAGGCAGAGGGAGCAGTAACCAAAGACAGGGACTCACAGCTACCAGGCCGGCGCCCCTGGGTGCGAGGCAGGTAGGCTCTCAGGTCTTCAACCACTTGCCACGCTTTCTGTGGATTAGAAGCTGCGGTGGAGACAAGTCAGAGTTGTGTCTGAGCCTTCCTTCCATGCTCACAATGAAAAAGGAGCCCCACATTCTCTGGGGGCATCATCGGCTCCCTCCGCTCCCCTCGCCTGCCCACTGTGCGCCCTGTTTCAACCCAGTGTCAAGTGTGGCAGCTGGTGGCAGTGTCACTTTAACTGCCACCACCTCTACTTGGGGTACATCTCCAGGAGAGGACTCTGCTGATGTCCCCCAACTTGCTGTTGGAATTCTAATGGTGCTGTGAGGAGAGTGAGTGAATGCACTAGACCGAGGAGATGCGTGACTGCGTCCAGTGTGGGAGGGCTGGATCGGGGGGAAATGGAGGGACATCCCCACGGTCACTATTTATTTGTTTACCCAACTTCAAAATTCTCTCTGGGAACTGCACAGACAAGGCCTGCCTTATATTCCCCAACATACATCGCTAGGAAAGACACATGTCAAATAAAGTAGCCTTTTTAGTCACAGTCAGTATTTTAAAAAAATTGACAATCAGACTCTGTTAAATTCCTGTTTCCAGTTTACCTCGTTGTGGGGTTAGGGACATGACTATTTTGCAGCAAATGTCAGTCACGACTACAAGCATAGCCGACACTTGGTGTGCCTGCCAGCCCCAAAGGGACAACGTCGTCCACGTCCACAGCTTCTGGATCTTCTGCCCCGTGTGTGGTCGGTTTCTCAAACACTCCCGTCACTGGTCGTCAGAGGGCCAGTCTTGGTGTCCAGTTTTTCATGGGCACTATCCTTCTCTCTTCTTGCACATCTCCTTGATTGACATCTTTATCATCTTTATCTCTGTTTGTTCTCGCATGACAAAAAGTCTGCAGTTTCATGCTAGCTGGAAGGGCTGTTGGGAGGCCACAGTCCAGGAGAGATGAGCAGGGCCAAGCCAGGACACTGGGAGTAGGAAAGGATATATGGGCTGGAAAGGGAAATGTCTGGAGTGACTCCGGATTGCTAGCTTGGGGGACTCAGTGGGGAGGGAGGCCCGGAGTCAAAGCAAGGAGGAGACAGGGCTGTCTTTTGAGTCTGTTGGGTAGGAGGGACCTGCAGGACGTCCAAGTGGAGATGTAACGGACAACAGTGTACGCAGGTCCAGAGTTCAGGAGTGAGAGTGACCGACAGGGCCAAAGATGCCATCCCTTTGTACTTCCCACCATATATGACCGAGTCCAACCAATTGCCCCTCAACCCGAAAGTTTGCAACGTCCCACCAGTAACCAAGGAAACATGTTTATTTCGATATGTTTCTCAAATCCCGCCTGTTCTCTTTTCTGCCAGAAGCAGACTAAGAATGCAACACGGGAAGAATTAAAGTGCGTGGAGGAGCCAAGCAATAATAAATCCACACCGTTGATGCCACGGCCACTCAGAACAGTGTTTCGTTCTAGTTCACCCTCTGGCACAACTGGGCATCTCGAAGGTCTAGGAAGAAATAGATAACAATTTTAGCAAGTTACCCCTTGGTTCTAAAATTTTTACACACAGTCGATTATCATGCTGCATCTGGCCCAGAGTGCCTGGGGTGGTATAATGAGTGAGCGGCAGAGTCATTTGAGAGATGAGCAAATCATCCTGGCAGCGAGGACGGGTTGGGAGGGAAGAGAGCGTGCATAGTGTGCGGTGCCGGTGGGGCAGAGGGCCGGCGCGGTGCTTCTCTGTGACCCGGTGGCGCCGTCGGCCGGGGAAGCTGGAAAGCTGGAAACGCCGGCGTGGGTTCCTTTCCTGAGCCAGAGCACACCAGCAGCTGAGCAGCCACACTCCTTTCGTCTCTTTAGCCAAACCACGCTTTGGTTCCTTCTCTCACTCCCACCTCCCAGTGAGACACCCAGAGTCTCCCTGCCACCTGCCACTCTGCAAGGCAGGCCCAGCTGCCCCCATGTGGGAGAGGGATGGGGAAGACTGAGCTCTCCCAGCCTGGAAGGAGGCAGAAGAGCAGTCCAGACCCCCAGAGGGGAGCAAAACAAATGGGGAACGCTGCCCCCCAGCAGGGAGGTGAAGGGCTAATGAAGGGTCTTCATGGTCATGGCTGTTGTGGTTATTAGTGTGGGGAGCTCCTTGTAAAAGCTGTGGAAACTTCCGATGTGAACTTGGCCGCACTTTCCCACCTGATGGAGTCTGTTTAAAGATTAAATAAAAAGATGGGGAAAGCCAGGCTACACAGTGCCTGGTATTTAACACATGCTTAATACATGGTAGTGATCATCGCCATTTGAGGAGAGCAGAGAAGAGGTTAGGATCAGCTGGCAGCCCAGGGTTTGAGTCCCAGCTTCACCCCTTACTTACTATGAAACAAAGGGCAAGTTATTTAACATCCCAAAGCCACAGTTTTACTGCCTCTAGAACTGGGTTAACAATACCCCTGGGGTTATTGTGAGTCTTAAGATCAGATAAAGCCAGTAAATTAAAAGGCTTTAATTTGTGGTAGCATTAGTGTTATTTTTGTAAATACCTGAACATAGTTTTTTTTTATGCTTACTGTTTTTAGAGAAAATAGCTTTTGATGAGGTCTAAAATATGTTCTGATTGGACCATACCGAGATCTCTATACTATAGTGAATATAAGCTCCATATTAAGCTAGACTGGGGTCGACAAATCTTTCCTGTAAAGGGCCGGAGAGGAAATATTTTAGGCTTTGTAGGTCACACAGTCTCTGTCCCAACCCTCACTTCTACCATGAGGCCAAAAGCAGCCACAAGCAATAAATAAACAAATGGGCATGGCTATGGTCCAATAAAATGTAATTTACAAAAACAGGCAGTTGGCCCCAGTTAGCCAGGGGTCATAGTTTGCTGACTCCTGACTTACACAAGCTCGTAGAGCTCACCTCACACGGAGGTGCTTACTGAGTGGTGTGGTCAGAGGAAAAGCAGGAAAGGACCTCCTGCCCTCACTCCCACCCCCCAGAGGTGCTGATTACCAGAAATTCCACTATTAGAGAGTCATTCCTTTGAAATAAACATCGATCCATGGAAAAAAGAGAGATGCCTGTCAAAATGCAAATAAAAGAATGACAGGCAAAGACGAAGTGAAGTTTTACTTTGAATTGGAATATTGTGTGCCTTTTGAACTGACCAGCCTGGACTTTGCTGGGAGGCACCAAGTGCCTCGGGAAGAGAAAAGAAAGCGGGTGGAGGGAAGGGGAAATGGGAACCCCAATGCCAGAGTGAGAAGCTCACAGTGCAGGCCTGGGGGCCCTGGTCAGGCCGTGCTTTTGCTGGTCCCCGTGGTGGCAGCTGGAGTGGAACAAGAGGTCTGAGGCCTTGGGTACAGGGGGGCAGAGGGTCTGAGATGGTACACGAAAGTTGTCCAGCACACTGAAACTTTCTGCCATGAATGTGGCAATGCACTGGAATGCGTGCACATTTTATTTTTATTCAACGGTTCATTTCTTCACTCATTCATGAGCCAATTCATATACAGGAATAACCCTGGCTTTCTGGAACAATGGAAGCACCTCCTTTATGGTCCTGAAGCAACCCCAGCCTCACTGGCTCTCCATCCCTCCTGACTCTGCACTGTACCTGTGTGGACCGGTCACCATCATTACTGTTGAGTCACCCACAAATCTTCACACTGCAGGGCCCTAAGGCTGTGGGTGGCCCTAGAAGAGAATGTGTCTCTTCCAAGAGGGACACCTTGCCTGTGAACCTGACCATGAGACCACTACTTATCCCTTCATGTGTCAGCATTCCAGGGACATTCAGGCCCAGAATGTGGGGTGAGGAGCCCCAGGGCTCTGGAATGGGCTCTGTTGACTCCAACTCCAGGTGGAAAGTAAGCTGCAGAAGCTTAGAAATGCCTCGCTGTCTTAAAATTCGGAGGCTGCCAGTGGAGAAGGGTCCAAAGTCAATTTTTGTAAGTAATTATTCATATTTGGACCTTATCCATCTACTATGCCATTTGCCTATGGCTCACCATGACCATGTCCACAGGTAATTATTTCCTTGTCATGGATGTGGAAACTGAGGCTGAGAGATTAAATAACTTGCTCAAAGGTCAGGTGGCTGGTAAAATGTAGCTCTAGGGCTAAAGTCCTGTTTGTTAAGTGAACTCCACCTTTGCCCTACCCGGTAGCACAGCCTACCCGGCCTGTCCTTCATGCCACTGACCTGTCAGCCCGGCGCCGGCTGCTGCCAATCCTTCCCTACCCGCCATATGGGAGACAATGGGCCTTAGGACCCGGGGTTTCCCCCGAGGTACTTCAGCGGAGTACTGTCGATGGGCACAATGCCAGCGCCCAGGGCTCCACCGTCCCCTCCCGCGTCCCCCACTGAGCCTGCTCCTCCCTCACCTCGCACGGAGCCAACTCACTCCCGGTGAATTCAGTGCTTTTCCATTCCAGTGAGCCCAGCCTTTACTTTGATTTGGGTGCAAGCAGCTGCAGGTGCCTCAAGTCATCATGTGCTCTCTTCCCCCTCTCCCTGCAATGTCATCCATGTTTACTTGCTGCTCTGGACTTCAGGTTCTGTCACAACGCCAACCGGCGGGGCCGCCAGGCACCACAGCTGACAGTCAGATCTGCGATGCCGAGTCCTTCTTCTGGAAAAAAGGGCTAAAGAGGTTAATACACTCAAGTCGGGATAAACACGCCAGCTGTTAGAGTTTCTAATATTTAATGTCATTATCAAATAAACAACTCAGGAAGAAATCACAAACACGCACACCACAAAACCCCGCAGCCTGCTGCTTCATCCACCGTGGTTAAAGATAATATTAATACATTATCTTAAAAGCCTCCCGGTGGAGTAATGGCTGGGACACAATTAAAAAAACATCTGCATGGAGCCTGCTGCTGCTTCTGCGCAGAGACACGGTCGCCCTGGGCAGCTCTGGAGACAGGGACTGGGGGGCACGAAGAGGGAGGAACACGTGCCAGCAATCTGAGGTTTCCCTCTTGGTCTGGTAGGATCTCAGCTCAAGTGACCCAGGTTTTGCTTTTGCTTTTGCTTCCAAAAGGGAGATCTCCTTCTGTTACACACACACACACACACACACACACACACACACACACACACGCACGCACACGCCACACTTCTGTTTCCGCACACAGCAGCACATGATTATTTTTTTGCAGAAAGTCCGCTCGAACTTTGCACTCGTAACCAGTTTTGTGGACGATGGATCGTCCCACCGTCCGGTGATCAGGGTTCTGTGGTTGCATGCGCAGAGACCGGCCACAGCGATGAGCCCCTATTTTTCTCTGGTGGCTCCAGCCTTCTGATTCCCAAACACTGACGCTCACGTTGAGCAGGACAGAGTTTTAATGGCCTGTTAACTGTGTCAGGAAATTGTCAGACCACTTAGCCTCCCCCCACCCCCGCCAGCTCTCTGGCTGCTGTTCGCCTGGGCTAGAGGAACAGAAAATGATGGTCATCGCATCTGGGGTGTGGGGGGATGAATGTGGGCTAATTTTTTTTAAGGCTCCAACAAAATGTTTTCCAGGTCACAAAGCGCTGAGCAGAACGAGCGCCATATCCAGTTTATGTTGTATGTTATCAGGGAGGCTGGTCTCAGCGACTCGATTAAGGTTCCACGAGCAGTTTTTGGAGATCAAGGCTTTATTTCATGGGGCCAGGGTTGAGCTATTTCCCTTCTCATCAAGCAAAAACCTGGCATCCCGTTTGTCTGTCCAGATGTAGTTTTGTTTGGGTTTTTACACTGTTTGATTGCGATCAAGTCATGAATTTCTGCTCTCTGGATGGGCAGAGGAATGAAAATTTATGAACTCTGAGGATGCCTGTTGTTTAGCTCAAAAGCACAGCCAGATGAATTTGGGTGAGAGGAAAGGCTACGTGGTGTGGCCACCACGGCCAAAATCGGGGGTGATTTCTCCTTCCCAAACTTGTGGAAACCAGAGCAGGCAGGTGTAGTTCTAATACTCCGCTCTCTGGGGCTGCATGGGTGGGTGGGATGGAGAGAGTCCTAATGATTTAAGTGGGACTTTGTTTTAATAAGACTTCAATAAAGTACTTTTCCTGTTGACATTGTGTCCGTGCAAGGTGACTGAGATGACCGCCTGCACGCTTTCTGGTGAACGCCGGGAGGGGCGGACACGTCAGTGACTTCTGTCCACACACTTCTGCTTTTGGGTCCCTGATGAACTTCCAGCGGCTCGGTGCCCCCTTTGTTCACCCAACCATCCTCTCCAGGTTTGGTCAGCTTCTCTGGTTTTTCAAATGAGTTTTTCAAGCATGTAGAAAAAGTGCAGCTGGTGGCAGGGATGAAGGCAAAAATGATGGGTTTCCCTGGCTCCCTGGGGAGACCAAGTGGGAGGAAGGGGTGTCTCCCAGCTGATCAGTAGTGGGGTGGGGTGCCTGCTCCCAGCCCCCCACTGTTGCAGGTCCTGTCTTCTCAGTGTGGGGTGTTACAGAAGGAATGAAACCATAACCCATCTCTGCGAGAGATGCCTGAAATTGAGATATTTGATCATTTTTTTCTATTTCTCTTCAGATATATTTGGATTGGAGGCGAGATCAAAATTTTTGTTAAGTCATGAAGATGAAGGACAGAGAGGGAATGAAGAGGGAGATGGTGGCAGAAGGGAAAGTGGAGGAGAGGATGAGAGAAAGACAGGAAGGAGGGCAGGGGGAAGGATGAAGAGAAGGAGCTGCATTCTAGGACCAGAGCCTGCTGTCTCGGCTGGGACTCCGTGCTGCGCAGAAGCGAAGCCCTCCTCCATCGTCCCTTCCACCCTGCTGTCCACCCCAGCCTCACACTCACACTCTTGAGTTTCCGGTCAAACTGCCTGCTCCTCATGCAGAACTGACCGCTTTCCTCCCCCTCTGCTTCACTTCCTTCGTGCACGAGGCTATCTGTCTGTCTTTCCGTATCCCAGAGGGAGGACAGGTGCCTTTACTTCATAGCTTCCCCAGCATCCTCGTTCATGCTAGGCTCTCACAAATGTTTGCTGAATAAATGACGGACGGACCCACTGAATGAATGAATATGAGAGAGATGAAAAATAACTAGAGATTTACCCAATACTATCAGTGTAAACCTGAGAACTCTCCTGTGATAAGGAAATGTAACTAGATACTATTATAACCATTTATGAATAACAATAGAAATAAATATGTCTTAGTGGTAAGTAAAACAGTGGTAGTGATGGTCACGCTCAAGAGATTTCTTTCTGTTGTAACAACAGCTGTTTACAATGCCCTTTGAAAAACAGAACGTACCTGTCAATATTGAAATGGACGATGAATTCTATTCTATTAACAAACCTACATAGAAGCTGAGTCCTTTTTCTCTTTTTTTCTTTTAAACAAATGTGCATACAGATATTTAAGATAGCCCAGGTTTAACTCTCCAGGGAACTAGATGAATGTAAAGTCTGAGATATATTGACTTAAAGTTGGTTTTTGTTTTCATTTCTGGGACAGTGACTGAGCTGTCTCCGGGAGTTCACTGCACCTGAGACCAGGTGAGCTCTGAAAACTAGGAACTAAGTAACTAAGTACATGGGTCCCTCCACTTCTACCGAACTTTCACGTCCTGCCACTCTCAACACCTGACTTTATTCTCAAAAGACCCTTGTCAGGTGAGGAAGGAACTGACTTCCACCTTTGCTGATGGGGATACGGGAGCCTAGAGAGGGGACGGCACCCTGACTAGCGCGGCTGGGCAGGGCAGCTGGGGGTCCGACCCAGTCCTGCGGTCTGCGCCTGCCAGGCAAGGAGGAGTGTCGATCCAGGCCAATTCTGAGCAGGAAGAACTCTGTGAGTGGGGCCAGTCCTTGCCTTCCACTTTTAGGACACGGACAGCCATAAAAAGGGGGACACTGGGCTGTTTTTCTGGTTGTCTTCAGGCTAATAAAGAAGACAGGAGGTTTAACAGAAGGATTGAGATTAGACACCAAGAAGAACTTCTGTTTGCTGGGATGGTTTTATTCTATTCTATTAATTTTTTAAATCCTCACCTGAGGATATGTTTATTGATGAGAGAGAGAGAGACAGACAGACACAGAAAAACATCAATATGAAATTGTCAATGTGAGAGAGAAATTTCAATTGTTTGCCTCCCATACATGCCCTGACTGGGAATTGAACCTGCAACCTTGGTATGTACCCTGACCAGGAATCGAACCTGCAACCTTTTTTTGGTACTGGATGACCCTCCAACCAACAGAGCCACTCGGCCAGGGCTGTGGGATGACTTTAAAAGCTGAAATAAACTAGTGAGATTCTTAGTGAGTTTAACTCTGCTGCCACAGTATCTCTCACCCACAGAATTATAAATGTCTTGGGCTCCTTGGTGTGGATTCTCTCTTCATTCCCCACTCCTGGCAGGGGAAGGGCAAGCAGACACTGTAGCTTTCAGTCGGAATTCCCAGCCTCCCTCCAGTGTAAGCCCCATGCTTTATTTATGTGATTTTTTTTCACGTCGACATGTTACTCTCCTCGCTGCAGAAGGCGGTTTCCCCAAACTGCTGCGAATGCTCCTTGTCTGTATATTTTATTCATATGGATCGGTTATTGGCCCATCCCTTCCTGAAAGAGCTGAAATTTGCCCTTGAGGCATCAGATGGAGTAGTCAGATTGTCAAGTGTGTCTCCTAATTGAACTGAACGTTGGCACAATATTTGTCGACTGGAAATAAACAGTCCCAGTGAAGTAGCAGGTTTGTAACCTTCGTGCGCTTGTTCGGGTCTTGCTGAGAGTTGAAGAAAACGTGCAGAGAGAGAAGCTATTTCTCTTGGAAATGAAAACGCTGGGGGTTATCTTTCTTGGACTTGAAATTTCCTAGAGCCAAGGAGGCCCGACCTGGGGCCGTCACGGTGCCGAGAGTGGGCTCGTTTCCAGCCCTCCTGTTCTGGGCTGCGTCCTCCTCCAGCATGCAAGGGTTCAGGGAACCGTTGCTGTCCCCCATTAAATCCCCGTCTGATTGGCAAGTCTCTGATGTCAGAGTTTGAGGAACAAAAAGGGAAAGTGCGGTCAACTCAAAGGGAGGCCCAGTGACCTTCTTTACCTTTTCTCAATGTGTCCTGAGTCCCAGAAAACTCGGAAGCGCTGAGTTTGCCACACTGTTGAAGCTTGCCTTGGCCTCCAGTGTCCTCTGCATGGGTCCCTCTGACAGCTTTGCGGTCGACATTCTTGGGGGAAGGTGGTTCGGGGAGTCGATGCAAAGCCTCGAGAACTAGAGTGTTGGCTCTTCCCCAGGTCCACGCCAGAGCAAGCAAGTGAAAAGGACCCAAGTTTAGCCCAAGGCTGAAAACCCTGCCTCTCTGGGAAGGAGAAGTGGGGTGGGTGACTTCTCTCCAGTCTTGGGAAAGTCAGCTTGCCCCTCCCTCCACTGTCATGCTCTCCTCAAGGGACCAATCAGAAATAGGCCATGTCTTCCATGAAAGCTGCCCATGGGCTGGGTTTCTCTCACCCCCTGGTCCCCATTGCTCTTCCTGGATCCATTCCAACAAGTCCCCAGGCCTCCTAGGAGGTACCAGGCCACCAGCCCCTGGAAACCTTCCTCCACAGCCACCCAATGGAAGCTGTCCTTCTGATGCACCCAACTCCCGGCAGAGAGTTGGTGGGCTCTGACCCTTGGAAGGTCCTAATTTGTCCTCTGCTTGGTCTAGATGGGGAAGCTGGCCTGAAAATATTGACACACACCATAAACTGTCCTCAGCCTTCTCTGGTAGTATCTGGTTTTTCTCCCCTCCTCCTTAGAAGAGGAGAATGGGGGTGTGGCGAGACTAGGATAGGACATTCCTGCAGTGACCTTGATGTGACAAGTCATTTCAGCTCAAATCCTTCTTCAGGATAGAAGAGAAGAATCTCATCTCTAAGGTCCCTTCAACTCACCTGCAAAACGCATTTGTGGCCTACGTCCCCCACGTCCAGTCAGGGCTGAGACTTCCTCCCAGCACACCCGTTCTTTCTCAGTGCAGCGCCAGCTCCTCTCCCGCCTCCCACTTGGCTCTGTTTCGTTGTAATCTGCCTATGAGTCTGCCCAGGCCACTGTATTGGAGCCTCTGGAGGGCAGAGATGCAGAGATATTGCTTCCAGCACTGCATCTTCAGCCTTCGGGACGTCTGTCACAGGCTCTTACTGTTTGTGGAATGGAAGAGACTTTCCATAAAGAAATAAGCAAATGAACCTCAGACACCTGAGCCCAACCCTCACCCTGCCCCCACCTCCTAACCTTGATCTTTATCAGAACAGGTGACCCAAGTCAGCTGTGATAAGAAAACTTGAAATTTTTTCTCTCACCCTCTTTCCGGGACATTGCAATAAATCTCACATGATCAAACTGTGGTTTTTATTCTTCGTTGGGAGTCATTTGTTCGTTAGGGTTAATTTAAACCAAGTGAAGATGGGAATGGGGAAGCAGTATAATTTTCCTTTTTTAAGCTTGACCTCTCCTTGTGGATTCATGCTTTGTCCCTGGGAAGAACTTACATGTCCCTTTAAATGGATAGATTGAGGGAAATGTCTTAGAGATGAGGATATTTTGAAAGACACCCCAAAGTGTTAGCAAGTCGCTTGCCAGCAACCTATCATATGCACTGCTAGGTCAGCTCCGTAGCTAATAAAACCCAAATTCCCACCATGTCTTTCTGGAGTGAAACTAAATTTGTAGAAGCCCAACCCTTGATCGAGGCTTATTTAACATTTTATTACATTTTTCCCTCCTGAATCTTGAAAACATGCTATTTATAAAAACTTGGAAGAAGGCAAATCAAAGAAGGGGTGATGGCAGGTGTCAGGGATAAGAAATCGGTCACCCCTCGTACATGGGGTGAAATTAATCAGTAACTGTTGACCTGCTCTTAATGGAGAACGCAAACCGGACAGCTGTCATGTGGCTTACAGAGACCGCCCCCCGTGGCAGTCCTCGTGGACTGGGTAGGATAAGGGCACGCAGGGCTTTCCAACACGTGTTCTGACAGAAAGGCTGAACACGTGTGAAATTACCTTGTGGAAGAAGTTCCCACGTAGGAAAAGCTTTCAGTCTCTCTCCTGTTCTTCTCGATGACCTCCTAATGGGCAGATGTGATGACCTTTTCTAATTTTTTATTTTCCTTGATGTCTTCTCTGTAGCAGTTGATGTGCTTGAGCATTCTCTGAGACTCGGGAAGGATTTTCACCATAAGGATCCCTAAAGTAACGATAGATCGTGGCCTGGCATTTCAAATATTCTGTCTCATTTGCTCAAAATGACTTGGAGTCATCCCTGCCTTGTCCTAGCTTTGTCCCTCCCTAGAACTCCTGTTCCTGCCTCTGTCTTCCTCCTCCCACCGCTAACTGTCACATTCACTCAGGTTCCGCCCTTGGGCCTCTGCTCTCCTCTCCTTCAAAGGAGCCCTCTCCTCCCTTGGTTTCCCCTGTCACCTCCCAGGGAGTGGCTTCCACATCTGCTGTCTTTGGTCCTCACCCACATTCCTTTCTCCAGCTGCACGTTTTCCACTGCCCGCTGGACATTTCTGCTTAGGTGTTCCAGCCACACCTCAAAATAAGCGAGAATCATTCACTTTATTTCTCTCAAAAATGGTCTTCCCTTCTCCACTTCCTCATATTAATTCTACCAGAATTCTAGTCTTTATACCTGAAATGCTTTCTCCTCCTTCATCTCCTCTTAGCTCCTCAGTGACCCACTTCCATCGACTCCTGCTCTGTCGGGTTCCTTGTTCTCCCTCCCTTTGGATTCCCGTTTCCATGATTCTAATTCAGGTCTTGTCTCACGTATTGCAATGTCCGCTTAATTTACTTCTCTGCCACTTTAGTCTTGAACATTGCTGCCTGATTAATCTTCCTCAAATATTACTTTCTGCAAGAAACATCCCTGATCCAAACCCTTCACTATCGCCCCACCGGCCAATCCTGGCATCTAAGGCCTTCCAAAATCGGTCCCACATCTCCTTTTCCCAGACGGATCGATGACTCCCGAGTACAAATGGTCTCTTCAGTATCTTTGAAACAGAAATTGTTTTACCCCATTTTGTTTCCTCTGCTGCTATCTTTTTGAAATACTCTTCCCCTCCTCTGTCCAGTGTAAATCCCTCCAAGCCTCCACACCCAGGTCAAAGTCGACAGTTCAGTCTTCATGAAGATTTCTTCAACTGAAACGCATGCATGCATTCAGCAACTATTTATTGGGCAACTGCTCCATGCCAGCCACTGTTCTAGGCACTAAAGATGCCCAGGTGAATAAGCAGTCAAGGGCCCGGCTCTCCGGGAGCTTACTCACTTTGGGGAGGCAGAGGACACAAAATAACAAACCAACCATGTAGCAATAAATGCTACTCCATCTCAGCAGCCCTCTCCAAGAAAGGGAAAGAGTCGCACGGGAGTGAAATGCCTTCTCGGACATCATGTAGTCAGCGAGTGACCATGCCTGGATCACAGGTCATGTCCCGTGAGTTCTTTCCATTCCCTACACTATTTCTGTGTTCTTTGGCCAAATGTTAAACTCCTCAAGGTCAGGTTCTAATTCTTTCAAACTTGCCCTAGCCCTTAGCACACTACTGGGCATGTTGCAAGTATTCAACAGTTCCTTGGGGGAAGAAAGAATTAGGGGAAGCAGAAGGCAGCAGGGAGGCAGGCTGTCCCTATTAGGTCGCAGACATATAGCATTAATTTTCCTCGTCTGAGCCCACGTGTCTCATCAGCATCACATGCTTTATCCATATCGCTTAGCCCAGCAGAGTCTAGGGGTTAATACAGATGATGTCAGGGGGTACCAGCTTTTATTTTCCACTAAATTTCCCTTGCAAGGAACATATTCTAGCATTTGGGTTGTGCGTATAACCCAGCGGGTACTCAGTGTCCAGCTGACTTCCTACTCCTGATGGTGACGAGTCAGAGCAAGATGTAGCTCAGCGGGACAAAGATCGGAAAGGGTCCAGACAGTTTGTTTAAAACAATCTGTAATAGACAACTGGCCATAAAGTGGATTCCTTTTACTTTCTCCTATTCTGTTGTCCATTACTCTTGAGGAAGAAAAAAAGAGAGAGAGACAGTGAAGAGTATGGGTGGGGAGGAAAGGAGAATTTATCACAAGTTCTTATTTATAGAATCATAAGGCTGAACAATAACCCGCCTTCCAGGAAAGGGGGTATTTAAATTGCATTTGAAATAGGATTTGAAATACGCCCTCATATCTAAATATTTCTTGTTCCTTCCCACCGACTTCCAATGAATTCCATATTGATGATTATGGTTTAACTAACAAAACCTGGGTAGAGGAATGGTGCCCCCAACTCTGATCTCCCTTTAAATTATTTTCCATTTAGCATAAATCCTATAGCATGGCATAAAACTTTATTGAATAGCTCATTTGAGCAGAGAATACTTTTGAAAGAATATTAGTAAACTCTTTCAATGGAGTCAAAACACCAAAATGGAAAATTCAAGTTTTGAAGAGAGCCATTAAGTGTGATTAAACCTTTAGAAAGGAGAGAACAACGCCCGCGGAACTCTATTTAGCCATTTCATATCTTTAATTGTCCCAAGATTTACTTTAAAAGCACAGACATGAAAGGATGCTGAATGTTATAGTATTTCGAGGGGGAGAGTGAAGATAAGCCCGTTCACCAGCAAATGGAGCTCAGCCCAGAAGTAGGAACGACAAAAGCACAGGGACCTGCTTCCTTCTACGATATATATAGAGAGGGAAATAAAAAGGCAGCAATTCTTGACTTAGCTCTGAGGAGCACAATGGGCATGATTAGGGGTCCAGAGTGGGCGCATTGAAGTAGCATGACATCCACCCGTCAGCTGGTAATTAGGATGAGGACCGAGGGGGACGAAGCTGAGAAGCCAGAGATGGAAAGATGGGGGAAACTGAGGATAGCGATTCAAAAGATTTTCAGAATGTAAGGAGATGAGCGTTCATTGTGGGAGCTAATTTTATCATCTACTTTTCTAACCTCAAACCTTGGTGGTTTTGATTCAGTAAAATATGGGATGAGACCCAGGACTCTGCATTTTTAAAGAGGCCCCAAGATAGTGCTCTTGGGGCTGGTCCTTGGACCCATTTTGAGGATGTCTGGACAAAGGGAGGAGAGTGGGGGGCAGAAATCTGTCGGAGAAACACCACCTGTGGCGGGGGGGGCGGAGAGAGAGAGAGAGAGAGAGAGAGAGAGAGAGAGAGAGGAGCGTTCCCGCACGGCAAGCATCCTGCCTCCTTCCTCAACTCTCAAACATTCAAAACAATCCAGAGAAGGAAGTCGTTTGGGGAAGTCAATACTGGAGAATATCAGCCCTTCTGAAAAAGGACAGGCATGGAAAGCAAGTAAAAAAAGATTAGAAGAAGGAGAGGAAGAAAAAGAAAACATCAGACACTCAGAAAAGCAAAATCGTGCGTGGAACATTCTTTAAATGCCCAGCAATGAAAGCGAGCAAAGCAATGTGACTATATACTTTGATGTATATTGACAGCATTTAAAAAATTAATAGTCATGTCTTGTGATGAGGTGTTGATAACGTAGAATAGAAACATGTAAAATGTGTTCGATTGTCAAGTGGTTCGAGAGAGTTGAAAATCTGTGGTTTCAAGCCCTGCTCTGCGGCCTTGAACAAGGGTCTCAAGGTTAACCACCAGGGAGGGAGGCCCATCAGGCTCGGTGGTGTCACCAAGCACTGCCCCCTGCCACAACGAGACTTCCTCTGTGTGTGTGTTTTTTGTAAGATTCAATTGGAACAGAAAAGGAGTGATTAAACATGTTGAAAATCCCTGTTTCTGGCCATTTCCCCTCATTTTACAGATGAGACAGCTGAGGTCCAAAGAAGCAGCGTCTTGTCCAAAGTCACTCAACGTGTTGTGACTTGGAATTGCTGGTCCCTAGTCCAGTGAGTATTCTTCCAGAGCACCTAGCCAACCCCTTTCAATGCTGGACTTGTCAAGCAAATGTGTGTTACAAGACTTTGTTATTGTATGTGGAAAGAACATTTTAAGGGTCATGATTTAATCAGTGGCACATCTAAACGCGTGTGATAATGAGTAAGGTCGTCCCAGAGTGTTATTCTACATTCGTTTGAAGTAGAAGTGTTCAATGAAGTGAATAGCAGTGAATAGGACTCCTTGGTTCAGAAGGAAGTGGGAACACCTGTGGAGTACTTAAAATACTCAAAGCGTGTCACACGAGTTACAGGCCCTAGACCCTCTGATTCTCAGAGCAACCCAATGAAGCCAGCGGAATTACCCTCGCTTAGCCGTGGAGACGACCAAGGCTCAGTGGGCTTCACTCATTTGCCCAACGGGGATGACGACTCAAGTCTGGGTGCGTTCAGAGCCCAAGCTCTTTGTACTTAATTACACTGTCCCCCCGACAATGGGACACTTTGCGTTAGGCTCTTCGTGGCATCCTCTGCCGACTCACTGCCTTCGTGTGGGGCCAATTCCGATACGTGTGCTGCCATGGGAGGTGGCTGTACATTCAAAACAAGAGGGAAAATAATGAGAAAAAACTTCAATTAAAAAAGTTGAATTCGAATATCCGGAAAGAGTCACTTCAGAGCCGTCATGTCTGTCCCTGCAATACTTGACTTACTACAGGGAATTCTTAACGGGTGCTCGGGGATCAGTACATCCCCAGATAAAGCTCTTCGCTGGCTTCCACTTTCCTTCAGCCCATCTTTCAGGGCAAGTGGACTCTGAATGAAGACGGCAGGAGACACCCCCTGGGCCTGGGGGCAGGGCTTCAGACTGCCTTTCCCTGCCCCCAGGCCAGGGACTTCAACACTAGCAAGCTGGGGTCAGGGCGGAGGAGGGGCTTGGAAGGGGCAGCGGTGGTTGTGCCTCTACACCCCCCTCCTTCACACCTCATTTCTTCTACCTTTTGTATTATAAATGTGGTGCCTAATTGAAAGTCTAAAAAATGGAGAAAAGAATACTTATGATCTGAACAACCTAACATATACCTGTTTTCATTTTGGTAAATTCTGTTCCCATTGTCTGTCTTCATAAATGTAGACTTCATATAGTCAGAGTCATGCTGGGTACATTGTATCATCTCACTCCCTGCACCTCCCCCTCCCCCCACACACTTAACTCTAGGACACAGACTTTGTCCAGGAGGCGGGGGGTTGCCTCTCTTGTTTCCTTCCCCAGGGCTTCTCTCCCTTCCCTTCTTTTATTCACACCCCCCCGCCGCCCCCCTGGTTCTTTCTTTGTCACCCAGTCTGTCTTGCTCTACTCTCCATGTTTTTCTCCCTTACTGGAATCTTAAGCTTTCCATAGGCTCCTGGGATTCCTGAGAACGAAGACACGGCTGAGGTCTGACCAGGCCCCCTGCTTTCTCTTCCAGGCGTGCATGAATCAAGTTCCCAGTGGTCTCCTGTCATAAGTCAGTCCCACGCAGGATGTCTCCTAGAAGTAAAACCGGGTAGGTGAGAGGGAAGAGGGGATCAGTGCTCATAACCAAGGATCGGAATCCAGCGCAAAGGGGATCGTGGGCGTGGCATAAGAATTGGGAAGGCTGTGCATTCCCTGGCATTAGGAGGTGAAATGCTTCCCTGCCTATCAACGATCAGAAACAGTAATAATGCTAATAACCTAGATGCTCCAAGCAACGCCTCCCGAGGAGGGTAAGCTGTTGCATTTGCTCTACTCTAAGTGCTGGAGCTAGTTCAGTAGTGTTCTACTACAACCCAGGTAAGATTGATTCCTCTTAAGAAAATATACGGAAGCCCAATAACACCAACTGATACTCACATGGCCCTTTAAAGATACAAAGTGCCATTTTATCTCATAAACCTACACGAGCAAAGAAAATGCTCTAGGTAGAATGGGAGGAAGCTGACATTTGACAAGGAAGACTTTAGCTGAAGTTTATAGTATGAAGCTTTCACCAGAGCAATTAATATAATTAAACACTTTGCAATGGCAGGCATTTTAAGAGGGGCCGAATACCCCGACTGACAACCTTGGAAGTGAAGGAGTTGCTGAAAGGGGAAGCGTGGACGAGGAGGAACATTCAGAAGATGGAAGGGGCCTTATGTGGGGGGCTTTCTTGATGAGAAAACATTAGCAGCTCCCAGGGCTTTAATAAATGTAAATCGAAATTTACTTCTTTGTGGTTCACTTTCCTCGGCAATTATTATGTTAGTGTGACACTTCTATTGAATTATCTGTTTCAATTACTATTAACACATCGAAGTCCTTAAGTTTGAGGAAATTGTGAATGCAGCTTCTGGAGAGTTCTACCTCTGACACTCCAAGGGTAGTATCGTTTATCTCCTTAGCCCTCGGAGGCCCGTGATGCAGCGCGGGCCAGGGAGGAGCCGGTCTGCACAATAGTGTCCAACACTATCAAAGCACTTCTGGTGGATTCCACCATCTCTGTGCCGTGTTGTGGTGACCCCAGGCGGCCTGCCGCCTTTCTTTGCACAGGACACAATGGCAAATAGAAACATTAACTCTCGCGGTGTCGCAAGAATCCGACTGCATTATTCCTTGACCTCCGGAAAGATAATGTGTCATTTGCTGTACAGAAATAAAAGTTTTCAAAGCAGTTGGAAATAGAATTGTGTACACTTCACTTGCTGCACCACCTATTTCTAAGGCTTATTTGTTTGGCCCTTTGGAGCGAGAGAAAGGAAGACTTTCAGAGAGGTGACCACTGCGGTTTCCTTCCTCCCCCCCCACCGCGTTCCCCTCCAGGAGGGAAGATACAGTGTTTTCTGAGCTCTGGATTGTGGGCAGAGAGGAGCTGCTCCCAGATGACAAAGCCCAGGGTGGGGAGTAGGCGCGGGGGGTGGGAAGCGACAGGGCGCTGTCTGGTGTCTGAACATCCCTGAGGCGGGGCTGGGGGAAGTCTTCCTGGTGGGTGGATATTTACTGGAAGTCAATAGCACAGTGGGCTTTGCTTGGATGCTAATGAGGCCAAGGTTATACAAGGGCCAACTGGTCTCCTTCTGTTCGCTCTGCTGCAAACCGCCTCCCGTCAGCGCGGCCAGGCCTCTCACAATGCAGGAGGGGGGGCAATGAAACAGGCCGGAGGCTTCTCCCAGACAGATGGCTCCCCAGCTGTTTTAGCCAATGGGTAACTTTTGTTGCCACCACTCAACGTCCCCTAGAAAAGCCTCTGTCCTCTAAAGCCTTTCCCTTTCAGTTCTCCTGTGAGACGTCTCCTCATCCACAGGGCCGCTCTCCGGGACTGTTCTCTAACGTGCAAGACATCTTTTATTGGGGCAACGGCTGTCTCAGTCCCAGGTGACTGCAGAAGACGTTGAGCCTCAGCCTCCGGATCGGTCTCCACTTGATTGGGCTTGAAACACCATCCCCTGCCTTCAGGTCACCTGTGGGCCCCAAGCCTTGGGGTACCCAGTGGCTCTTTATTTTCTGATCTATGAAATGGACACATTAAACCTTGCTCTTGCCAATGTGCAGGGTTGGTGTGGGAACCAAACATGGAAACCGGGGGACAGCTTTGGGAAGTGTGGAGCACATGCTGGGGCTCATGACCGCTCACTCTCGCTCCTACACTGACACCCGCCAACGTCCCAGTGATGGCCGTCAGCCACTTTGGTCCCCGAGGTGAATGTACTCTTCTTTATTGACATTGCATCCCAATGATTCTCCTTGGTTTGGCAAGTTCATCATTTCTGGCAGCAGCAATAAGAATGTCTTTGAATCCCCTCCCCTTTGTCCTTGGGACACTGTCCCCATCTAATTCTCCCTTTTCTGAGCACAAGCTGCTCCCAATGGAATCAGTCAGGGCTCTTCGGAGAAACAGAACCCACAGCAATGATTAAGGAACTGTCTCACACAGCTGTGGGGTGGGCAAGTCCAAAATCCCCGGGCAGGCTGGCAGATCAGACAGGAGGCGACACTGCAGTTTGGAGTAGAATGTCTCTTTCTCTAGAAAATCGCAGTTTTGCTCTTAAAGTCTTCAACTAATTAGATGAGGCCCACCCATGTTTTTGAGGGTAATTTCCTTTAGTTAAATTGAGCTGATTACAAGTGTTTACCACATTTAAAAAATATCTTCAAAGAAACATCTATGTTAACAGTAAATTAAATCACTGGGTACTGTAGCTCAACCAAGTTGACACATTAAGGCAGCCATCACACCAGCCTTCTACAATGACTCCCTAGCCCATCCCTTGGGTAAAGCTCTCTGGGCCACCAATCACACCAGTCTTTCAGGAGGTGTATCGTTTTTTCCCTTTTCTCTTGCATTGTATCTTCTCTACTTGCATGCTCTTCCTCCAGATGCACACAGGTTGGCTTCTAAACCCCATCCCCCAGTTCACCCTGCCCTGAGGAGGTGATGTCAAGGTCTCATCTCCTAGAAACAGCTCGTGATCCTTTCATCAAGTTATCAATAAAAATCGTAGTTCATATTTCACAGCGTTGGCTCTGGTAAATCGGTTACAGTGTGGCTCTTTTCTGTTTGGAGAGTGGAGGACTTGGGGTTGAAGGGAAGCCAACTGTCATTTGTCGGGGAATCAAGTCCTGACCCCACAATGCAAACTTTCAGTCAGTCCCCAGTCCTCCTCGGTGCAGCCTGGGTACCGGTTCAGCGTGATTTCAGGATGGAAAGGGGACGGCTGACACGATTCCCTCCTGCACACGCTCTTTGGCTCAGCTCTTTCCAAAAGTGAGGCTGTGTACGGGCGCTGGGGAGAGGCCCAGAGAGAGCCCCTGGGGCTCTGCCCTAAGAACTTGCATTCTAATGGCAGAGAACCCCAGCGAACGAGAAATGAGAAGTGCTGAGCAGACACAAACGAGTGGTGACATAGAGGTGTAAACGAAGTGCTTACCTCTTCACAGGTGAGAGAGTTCATATACCTTGCATGATAAACTCTGAAACTGCAGGCACTGACGAATCACTCGTGTGTGTTTACAGTAAGACAACTGTCAACCGTTCCACGTGCCCTTCTTCTTCTTCACGGTGTTACCTTCCCATTTATGCTTCTTTTGGGAAAAGATTTACGGAAGTTTGCATTTCCTTCGAGCATATTAACTGATGATAAAGAAACCTGCCCCAAGTCCCTAGAAAAGTGTGAGCAGCGGAGAAAGAAACTGGAATTGAATATGTATTCATTCCACGGATACATAGGAGCAACGGCACGGCCGAGCCAGCCCTGTGCCTGGAGTGGGAGGTGGTGGGACCAAAGCTTATGTTACACGTAAAGGTGACGCATCCACAGAAGTGCCTCTTAATAAAGTAAAACAGGGCCGGGGACAGGAGGTTTGGGGGAGTGCTCTTTTATCTAGGGTAGCCAGAGAAGGCCTGTGTGAGGGGGCATGCAAGGAGAGGCCTGAGAGAAGGGAGTGAGGAAGATGGACATGGGGCATGGAAGAGGATTCACCACGCACCCTCCTCCCTGAAACGACAAGGGCAGGTCCTAATCACGATACATACTGTACAATCCATATGAAACAAAATGCATATGTGTAAGTGTTAGTATGTGTGTATACAATGAAACCATTTATAAATACAAATGTAAGCATTTACATGATTTACATTAATATCGATGATCTCCATATATATGTGCTTACCATATATATCTCAAATAATATATGCACAAGTATTAACATGAGTTATATCTCTGGGCATTGCGATTACAGGTCAATTTCATGGTTTAATTTTCTTCTCTGATTGTCTACACCTCCTACATTTTATACAGCAGACCTGCTTTACAATTTTTGTCATGTATTAATTGCTCTCCTTAATCTCCCAGATGAAGTAGTTGTGTATTGGGAACTGAGTATTTCTGCTACGAGCAAGTGTAATGGGAATAGCTATACCCGTGATCACGTGGTCTGAGCCGGGTGCTGCTTCATGAGCTTTGTGGGTGTCATCTCACTGAGTCCCCACAGGAGCATGGCGGGGGTGGGGCGTGGGGTGGGGGCAGGTGCTCTCATCCCAGCCATCGTTTTTCTACAGCAGAGGAAGCTGAGGAGTGCAAGGGTCGGATGGCCCACGGCCCCTCGGCTGGTGGGCGTTGGAACCAGGGCTGCTCCCGGCAGTCTGAACCCCTCACCCCATCTGTAACACCGCAGCACGGTGGCCTCCTGGGAAGCCCAGGGTAACCTCTTCATTTTGAGGTGCTTTTCAGAGGAGGAAAAGAAAACACGCCATGGATGAGTTATCAAGAGAATTGCCTCCATAACATCTCTGTCGCTGCTCTTGATAGAGCAAAGACCAATGGAAGGGGCATGAAAGTATTTGATCTGCCCACTCCCTGGTGGCTAGTTTATCCCAGACCATTGGGATGCAGATCTTCATACCAATTCCGACCTCTCTGATGCAGGACCCCGAATCCCACAGGAGCAGGGCCAGGTCTTGCTGCGGTGGGCACAGCCCACACAGGCACTGGCGTGCACCTTGCCCCTTTCTGCTGCGCCTCACAGCCTCCCTCTCCATCCTTGTGTGAGTTTCCTTTAGAGGACTGTAAAGATCAGATCCCATCAGAAGGCTAGAGGAGGAGTTTGTTTCTTTTGAATTTATGCGACTGTATGAGCTCTGTTTTGTTGGCTTGTTTCACTTTCCTTTGATTGTTTGGGTGACAGGTAAACACAAACTCCTGGTTGTCCACCAATAAAAGGGGCACAAGACCCACACGTGCTAGAGGCTCAGAGTGAGGCGGGTGCCACCAGCAGCCTCTAGAGAGATCCATGAAGCTCGGCTCAGACGAAAGTGGGTCGGGGCTGGGCCCGCCGGGAGACGGCCGAGCAGTCTCTGTGGTCCTTTTGCTGTGGCTTGGTGTCTTCTGACCAAAGGGGTCATGGTCAGATTCAGCTTGCGGTACCTGATATGCCCATGGTGAGAGCACCTATGCGGGGCTGCCCTGCTCTTTCTTCCCGAGCCTTATCCAGGGTTCTGGAGGCTCCGGGCACTTCCCGAAGCACTCCAATGTTTGGGTTGGCTGCTTGGAGCAGCCAAGAGAGTGGCAGCCTCTATTCTGTTCTTGATGCACCGCTCCTCGGAATCTCAGAGGCCTTAAAACAATTGGAGAAGGAGTATGGAGGAGAGAGCGTAGGGGTATGACTCAATTGCCACTGAAAATCACAATGAACGCCCCCCATTCCAGGAGCACAGTGGAGAGATGAGAAGTTGTGAGCGCAGGCCAGCCCTGTGGTTAAATCAGACTTGCATCACCCCCTGCCCCTGAGTGCCCCGCATGGCCGCTGAGCAGCTGGAAGAAGACAATAGTCTTTGGATGGAAAGACCCAAAGGGCCTCGTAAATCTTTAATCAACTCCATGTGCAGGTGACTTCTATCTCTGGACAGGTCTCCCAACCTTCCTGCCTGCCTAGCCCCCAGTACTCAGAGCTGACACACCCAGCCAGGGTAAACAAAGTCACATGTCCTATGCCCTTTGCTTTGGCTTATCTGTGGATTCAAGCTATTTTTCCTTCTTTCTCTTTTAATGTCCTGTGACTTCACCTTTCCCAGATTATAGACTTATTGCCTTTGCTGTCTGTTGTAGCGTAAGAGCCTGGTTAATGCTGGAAAGTCAATAGGAACTTAAGAAGCCATGCTGAGTTGCCCTCACAGCTAGAAAGCTGGGGGGAAGCCACAAAACCAGTGTGTATGTGCATGTAACCCATGTCACCCTTTGGACCACGGAAGCCATCCATTCACGCTGATGACTCTGGTCCACCAAACCAGCAATTTCAGTCACAAGGGTTGAACTAGTTGCCCGATGGAGATACCCAGGGAAGTTCAGCGTCTGATAAAACCCACATGCTTTCTTTCTTCAAGGATAAAAGCATCCAGTCATCCTTATAGTGAAGAAGTGTCTTTTCGTCTGCAGTCAGAAGAAAGGCTGAGGCGGAGCCTCTCCCTGTGCCCTGATTCAGTGTAAGTGTGGGCGTACGTCTGTGTGGGCGTCCAGGACTGGGAGTGTCAGGACGGGGAGGAACAAGCAGCGTGCCCTCTGACTCGGGCAGTTTAGAGTTAAATTGAAGCCAAACATTCACACATAAAGTTATAAACTGGAGTTAATAAACATTGAGAGGCAGTGGAGTAAAGAATGTTTTCTGTTGGAGAGCTATAAAGCAGAAAGAATTGTCAAGGAAGATGGTCTTTAGAAATGCATCTCTGGACCAGAGCAAAAGAAGGTAGTCTAACCTCTCATGCAATTGCCTTGAGCCTGACCCTACGCTGGCCCTGGAGTCCTCACGTCTACAGGCAAACGAGTCATATTCAAATGCACGGTGGCAAGAAGCAGCCGCCAGTTGCCAACTGTCTGTCTAGAAAGGGACTGTCACGAACCTGAGCAGCCTCACCTGCGGAAGCTCCCTGCAGATGCCTAGCATCATAAAAATAGCTGGAGAACCGGTCCTCGGCACAATCTGAGCCGTACCTATTTGCAAAACTGTGCAACCCACTTGTATTGGAGGTTGCACTCTATTAGGGAACCAGTATCTGAGGCAAGAAGATTTCTCACTTCATAAATAGACTGTTTTGGGTTTTTTAACCCAGTCCTTTCCCAGATTCCAGCAAGCACCATGAAAGCTGCTACAAAAACCTTGAGCTGAAATAGAAGAGGGCCACGACTGGAGCTTGAGAGATGGCATTCAAGGAAGGGGTGGTGTTCAAAGGAACAGGAGTCCAGGAGGAGATGTTGAGAAAGAGAAGCCGGAGAAGAGAGTGGCAAGCCAGGAGAAAACCACATGGGAACAAAGTTTGGGGAACGAGGTGAGAAGGCGGTGGTTAAAAGGCTACACGGTACAGATGGTGGAGACGAGATGACGATGTGAACGTGCCTGTGCAAGAGGATGGAGGTCACCAGTGGCCTTCGCCAGAGCAGTTTAAGTAGATAAGACAGAAGGCAGATTGTTGCGGGTCAAGTAATAGCCAGGGAAGGAGAAAAATGAAACTGTCAGCAGGCCACTCTGTCCAAAGGCCCATAGAGAGAACCAGGTTTCCATGCTGGGAAGACGAGAATTCCAGGGCTAGGAATTCTAGGAGAAGTTCTAGGAGATGAGTTCCAGAAGACAGGTGTGAGGCACTTCCTGGGATGAAAGGAGGAATCCTTTGAGACAGGGGAGGGAGGCACAGAAAAGCTCTTGGGGCACAGATAGGGGTTTTAAGGAAACCTTGTCAATTACCCTTATTGTTTTATTGTGAAATTGAAAGTAATGCAACCCGCTAAGAAGATGGTAGAAGCTAACTAAGAATGTGTGATGGGATTACCATTCAGTACTGAGGGGCAGCTGGGACCGGAGACCAAAAATCGGCAGTGGCACTCATAGCACGGTTGATGTATTTCCTGTAAGTTAACACTCACTAGTTTGGGTTCAAGAGTGAAAGAGGCAGACGGTTTGGTTAATTCTTCGTCAAGGTGCTGGCAGACAGGTGCAGCTAAAGGACAATTTGGCAAGGGAATTGAGGATGGCGGTGGGCATAAGTGAAGAGGCGATATCTCAGTATGACAGACATCGCGGAGAACTCAGGACTTGGGCTAAATGGAAAATGAACCCTTTTTTGTGTTGTTGTGTTTCCATTTATCGTCTTGCTATATTTATACAGGTTAGATCAGCTGCTGGAAAAAACTCCATGGCTAGCCAAAACTTCAGAACCACCCCTTTTCCATGAGTGCCTGATCAGGGTACTTCTAACTAAACTGGGTATGTCAGACAGGAAGGATGAAACTCTAGCCTAGTGGTTTAACCCAATAAAGGGTTGCTTCTTGCTCATGCAAAATTCCCAGGGTCAGCTGACTCTCTGTGGAGCTTGCCTTCACCGAGGGATAGAAGTTGCTTCTATCTTAGCTCCCTTCCTTCTCAACACATGCCCTCCAAAGGGGCAGAGAGGATGAACTAGGCATGCTGACTGTTAATACTTCAAAGGAGAAGTGATAGGATACTTTGTCCACATTCCTGTGAGTTCCAACTCATCCCAAGACCCCAGTCCAGCCGCAGAGAAAGCTGGGACATGATGGAGAGCACGAGGACGTTCAGGGGGCATCAGTCATAGCTCTTAATCTGCACTTAGTGAATTTGGGAGCTTGACTCCAGTGATGAGGAGGGAAAGACTTGGAACGTGGGGAGGAGAACATTATGTGGGACTGACTGGCCATGCAGCGCTGGACCACGCAGTTGAAAAGTAAACATGGAAGCTAAACTGCAATTCTGTGATTGGATATTATGTAGGAAATTGATGGCAAAAAGAAGAATGAAGAGGAGGAAGAGGAGGAAGAGGAGGAGGAGTGGGAGACAGAGAGGAAGAAGAAAAAGAAGGGAAAGAGCAACAGAAGCAGCAAGGTCATTTGGTGAAATGCAAAATGTTGCTGTCATCATTTCCCCCCTAAATCGGGCCAAACTAGAGTCTGCTCACCGGGAAATTGGAACATCGAGATAAGGCACAGAGGGACCTGGCCTAAACTTTTGGCCTGGAGGCCACGCGGAACCCAAACAGGCCACGAGGAATTTGGAGGGAGTGCTGCGGCAAACCCGGCTGCCCCCCTGAGGGCCCACCAGGGCTCACGGGTCTCCTCTGCCTTCCTTCCTCTCTTGCTCTAGCTCCCCGTTTCAAAGCTGCTGGATAGTTATTGTTATTATTGAAACTGTTTTCGAGACCCGGAGATGCTAACAGGCCTTTTCCACCACCGGCACCACTCTGGCGGGGAACGTGCGCTTTCTTTTTAATTTGCTCACTCGGTCCTAAATAACTTTTCAGAGGCTCCAGACACCGAGGTCTGACAGCTAAACCAAGGCGCATCCGATGCAATGGAATTGCTCTACAAGCAACCTTGCCAAAGGCCCTTTTCGGTGCACAAAGCTGGCTCTATCTTTGTATATTGAGGGAGCTAAATCAATGTTAAATGCTTGGCTCTTTTCACAGGACAATGACCAGGACCTAAGCTGCGTCCTTCCTTTTTGATTGACACTTGAAACGCAGCGCGGGAATCAGCCAGAGGCGCTGCTACAAGCCGAACCCTCTGCTGGGATAACCACTGGTGACATCTGCAGAAAGGCCGACAAAAGGCAGTTGAAAGCTGTGTTTGTTGCCTTCCCCCCTCAGATCTCCGCGCTTTCATGGAGCTCCTTACTTGCTTTAATATTATGATTCAGCACCTGGCTTTTTTTGAACCTTGCTTTAAACTTCAAAAGGCGAGGTGGTATTAACAAACATGAAACGAAAAAGTGGCGGTAGTTTGATTTACTGTTGTCGTCTTATCAAGGGTTTTTTTTTGTCACCAGCTGCCACTTTCTGTCATCTTTGCAACCATTATCATTTCTCTAAAATCTAAAAGACTCCGCTTAATAACAGCTTTGAATACAGGCAGGATCGGTAGCATACATAGTTCTGGGGATGACAGGACCATCAAATGAAAAGAAAGATGTTGCCAAAAAAAAAAAACCCAAACCACACAAATAAGAGCTGTAGTACCTTCTAGTGACCTTGATTGCAGAATTAAACAAATCCAATTCAGTTCCATTGTTCCTTTGGAATGCCATTGTAGAGTTTTCTTGAGAAGCTCCTTGTTGTTGGGACAGCGGGTGGGGAGTTAGAAACCTCAGGCCACGACAAGGCTTCCCTCCTCCAGGTGGGAGAGGAGGCTCTGCTGTCAGGAGAAGGGCTGAAATGACCTCGGCTGGCACAGCCGCTCGGCTAATTAGCAGCTCCCTTCGCTGACTTACTGATACTTGAGCACCCACCCACTGGACGCTGACAGCCAGATCCACACTGCGAAGCCTTACCAAGGAGGAGGTCACTCCGCGTTCTGCTCTTTCCTAAGCTCTGAGCTTTCCAGCCGCAGCCTCAGGACCTAACAGGCCCCTCAGTGTGTAGGTTAAAGCTGGGTCTGTCACAGGAAGCCCACTGATTAATCTGCTCTCTGCACGGAACCTGAGATGTGACTTTGGTCAGAGCCACAAGGGACCTTAAGATCACCCAGTTCGGTGGTTTTGCTTCTCTCCCGAGGACCTTGGTAAAAATAGGGATGCCTTGCTCAGCTCCTTCCCACGTGATCTGAATCCAAAATGCTGAGGGTGGGCCACAGGCACCTATATTTTAAGAAGTTCTCTGGATGACTTTGATTTCCAGAGAGGGTTGAGAATCACCCCTTACAGATGGAGCTCCTGAGACTCAGAGGAGTGAAGTCACTTGTCTAAGGTTGCACAGCAAGTATGTGGCAGTGCTGGGCCGAGACCCAGTGATGGGATCCCTGAACAGTGCTCGTACATCTGGGGCAGACCCGCAGATGAAACCTGGAGGGTGATAAGCAGACAGCGCTTTTCAATAGGGAGGGGCTGAGCCAGTCACAGCCGTGCCAATTCCGGCTGTGGTCTCACTTTCCTTCTTCCTATCTGTTCCCCATCCTAGGTGAGCACAACTCTTCATAAACTTTCTGCACCCCTCTGTGATGCGTTTCTCTCATCCTCCTCCTTCCCTATCCCCTCAGGGCCTGGAGATGCTCAGTGGAGAGGAAATAATCATAAATCCCTAAAACACTTCACAGAAGTAAAAAATATGAAAAAGGTGAAGCTGTTCATTTAAGTGTTATCAAGTACAAAGCCCTTGATCTGTGGCTTGATCATCATGCCTCCTTGCAACCAGTCGAATATATTTGACTATCTGTTTCTCTTTTATGATTTAGTTGCACAAACTTGCTACTTTATTGTGTAACATCATCAGGTATAGCAACAAAAATCCTATGCATTACAGCTCTTTTTACGAAGGTCATTGTACCAAATTAGCCACATGGATGATTACCAAATAGCCCAGAGTTTCAACCCATGGACGCTGCGTGGTCTGCTGACAGCAGAAGAGGATGGCTCCTGGAAACCTCACCGGACTTCCAAATAGAAAGGGAGGGTAACTCTGAAAACGAAGAAGAGCATCTTAGGAGCTGGTAATGGGTCTGTTTCTGAAATACTGAGACTATGACAGCTCTGTAAAATAAGAAAATGAACCCCAAACAAAATCATGAGATCTCTGGCCTTACAAAGCAGGACTATTTTGATGATATAAAACAATGTAGTGATGTAGCAAATAGTTTTATCTTCGTGCTAATCCTAACCAAGTATTTGAGCTGGCCTGAAAGCTAGATCAAGAAAGATTCTGGGCTCACTGGTAAGTTGTCATGAATGATTAGCAAAGTCTGCCATGGCTAGGCATACATATTATGGATGTAATTTCAAGACCTGATAGAGTGGTTTAAATAAGTTTTGACATTCTCCTTCAGATCAGGCATGAGTCTATAACCTAGTTTTATCACTTACTAGATATGTGAACTTGGACAATTACTTAGAGTTAGTTTTCTTACCTGTAATGAGTATAATACTTCATTCTGTGTTTTGAGCTTTGAATGACAATAAATGTCAACCCATCAGCACTCTGCATGCCATGTAGTAAGCGTTTAATAAAACTGAAGGTCTCATTTATTATTACGGTGGGGACAAATCTACCAGCCTGAGGATGAGTCTCTATGGATAGGCAATGCAAGAAATTGGGATCATTCTCTAAGGAATGAGACTAAGGAATTTTGAACCAAGAAAATATTTCTACTCTTTACTCCACTATAGTTCAGCAATTAAAAGAGGAAAAGAAGAAAGGAAGGAAGGGAGGGAGGGAGAGAGAGAAGGAGGGAGAGCAGAAGGAAGGAAGGGAGGAAGGCAGGAAGGAAGGAAGGATTGTTCAAACTTTTCATGGATGGATCCACCTTCCTGATGTTATCTGATGGAAGCATATTCTCCATTGTCTCAACCTCTCTCCTCCACAGCCCTCTAAAATCTGTCCCAATTCTTCCTGTTTGGGGATTGGGATTCTAACTGGAATTATAGATTCATTCTTCTGGATAACCAAATTACCATTCTCAAGAATTCTTTTAAAGAAGTTTATAGTCCTATAAGAAATCAGACGTTTATTTACAGAGTATTAGGCTGGCTAGACATTGGATTCCTTGAGAAAACAGGGTGAAGAGGTCAGAAGGCGGGGTAATTTGATGGGGAGGGAAAGAGAGAGGGTTAAGTTTAGCCCAGCAGTTAGGAGACAGGCTGACAAAGGCTCCAGTCTCGGCTGCACCACGTACTTACTAGCTGTGTAGCCTGGGGCAAGTGCCTTGATCTCTGCTGGCTTGTGTTTCCTTGTCTGTTTATTTATTCAATCATAAGTATTACTGCACGTCTACTCTGTGTCCGGCCTGTTCTAGGTAATTCCTTGCCCTCATAAAGCTTATATTTTGCCAGGGATGGTAGAATATAAACCAAGACACATAGAAGAAGCACTAAGAAAAAGTGGTGAAAGCTACCATTAAAATAACTAAATAGGATAAAGAGATAGTGAGAAGGGGAAGTAGGATAGGCAAGGAAAGGACTTAGAGGAGGTGACATTTTACCTAAATCTTAATGAAGAGATGCTACAGATGTAGCCCCAAGACTGTGCTAGTTGTAAACAGGGGCAAAATTCTTCTTACCAAAAGAGAAATGGTTTCCCTTCTTCTGTGGTGCAGTAAATCTATGCCAAAGATTTCATTTATCAACCAGCTCTGCTGACTGACAATGTTAGAAGCAATTGTTTATCATCTTCTCAGATGATTGGCAAAGGCCACCGACTTCTAAGTCTCCTAGAAAGTTCTGCTAAGACTGGCCTATTTCCTAGTGTGCATTTCTTCTGAGTTTCAACATAGTAAAGCGAACCAAAACCAAAGCCACAGAAATTTCATTCCTTTCCCTGACTCCCCTCCCACACCCCTGTGCACAACACACTTATCAGAGCCATGCAGCAGCTGTGATGGAAATGAGAACTACAGGAAACTTAGAGTTAATCATGCCAAATGGTGACAGATACTCAGGAGAGGGTGTTGCTGGTCACTCATGTGACACCACACAGATGGCCCAAGCTACACACTCTCCCTTACATTCCTGAGTCTGACCCCTATCTAATCTGCTAAAGAACCTTCTGAGTTTGGGGATGTAGGCACTCTGGCCTTGGTTGGATGATTGAGGTGCATAGATTTGGAAAATGGAGTTGCACAAATAATCCTCAGGATTTCCATCCTCCATGTACAGTTATGCACCGCATGATGGCTGTTCAATCAACAATGGATCACATATATGACAGCAGTCTCACAATAGTATAATGAAGTTGAAAGATTCCTATCACTCATGACATCATAGCCATCGTAATGTCCTAGCACAACACATTACTCACGTGTTTGTGGTGATACTGGTGTAAACAAGCTTACTGTGCTGCCAGTCGTGTAGAAGTATAGCACACACAATTAGAGTAGTAGGCTATGCCATCTAGGTTTGTGTGAGTACACGATACGATGTTCACACTATGGCAAAATCACCTAACAATGCATTTCTCAGAATGCATCCCCCTTGTTAAGAGGTGCATGACTTAAAAAAAAAAGCCCTTGCCGGTGCCGTGTGGCTTACTTGGTTGGAGCGCTGTCCTACACGTCAAAAGGCTGGGTGTCTGCTGTTGGTCAGTCAGGGCACATACAAAAGGTTGGTCACAGGTTCAATTCCCAGTTGGAGCACATATGGGAGGCAACCAATCAATATTTCTCTATCGCATTGATATTTCTTTCTCTCTCTCTCCCCCACCCCTCCTCTCTCACTAAAATCAATAATGAACATATTAAAAAAGTTTTTAACAGCAAAAAAAAAAAAAGAGAGAGAGAGGCACACGACTGTATGGACATGTAGACAGATACAAATATGTCCTGTGGGGGGCAGATGTTAAAAACCTTCTCTGTCTCAAACACGTTTTTAGAGATGGAGGGGAGGAAAGTAGCAGGAGCTGACGGCACCTCCCTAGAGAAGTCCGGGAGCCTGGGACTTGACCAGTCTCCTTTGGGACAGTCACTTGGCCCTCAAGGTAGACCCCAGGAGAAGCTACGATGGAGTGGGAGGTAAAATGAATAACGAAGAGGTAAAAAGCAGAATTCGGTTGAACTGATTTACCTGGGAAGAGATGTTCTGAAGTCAGTCAATAGCAGTCGTGTATTTTTCTCTTCTGTTGCACATCAGTCATCAGTGATGTCTTCCCTCCCTTCTAGAGTCTAAGCCCAAAAGGGACTGTGTCTGTGTTGCTCAGCCACTCATCTCCAGTGGCTGGGAGAGTGCCTGGCACATTCTAACCTGATGTGCAGTATTTGTTGAATCAATGAAAGCGTTTGTGCGTGTGGGCACAGCCTCTGAAGGAGTTTGGTGTTATGGAACTCCAGAGAACCAAGCCTGAGCTAGTTCATGAAATGCCAAGGAAACTCAGAGTCGTGGCTGTTAAACCACAAGCCTGGTTTAACAGCTGTTAACTCAGGTGATCTGTCTTGACTAGTAACTGTGTCCCCAGGTGAGCACACAGCATGGTGTGCCTGTTCAGCCCTTTGTCATCTTGGACAAATTTGTTCACAAATCACAGAAGCTTTGGAAAACCATCCTGACCCAGGTGATGGAATAAAAATGCTTCCCACAACATGATAAAGTGTTCTGTCAAGGGTATTTGATAGTGCAGTGCAACCGATTCCTTTGTTTAAACCAGAATGTGAGAAGAAAAGAGTGACAAGAAAAATGAGAAAAGCGTTCATGATAACGCTTTCTTGAATTTGCCTAATGCCATCCATATTAGCCTCCCATGCCATGGCCTCCTGGAAACTTTTGAACAAGTCAAATTAGACAGGCTTCTGTTCCATGAAATGAAATTATCCTTTTTCTAGGTCATAAAATAATTATTTTCTCTTAAATTAACACCTTTTAATTACCTGTAATGGTAGAGGAACTTGATGGTACCGATAACCCAGAACATAATAACCCAAAAGCTCTGGAATGCGTTCTTCAGGCGACCAGCCTCATCTCTTTTCCTTCGGACTCCAAGTGCAGGAGGGGAAGCTGGATTTCTAGGAAGGGATAAAATGGCCCGTCACCCCACAGTCACCACAGATAATTTACATAATGATGAACCCACGAATGAATGATGAAGGGAGGTAGGGGGAGGGCAGGCAGGGGGTTACAAACCACATTCCGAATTGGCTTATCCTGGATTCAGATTCAGCTCAAATGCCTAATCGTAAAATACTTACTTCAGCTTATCAATTCCCCTGTGGTCACTCAATCAGTTGAGTGATCTTTATCTTAACAGAGCCTGTAATCAATGGTATTTATGACTTTCTCTTTGTCATCATTAGTGAGCAAGGCTTAAGGAGATAGAAGACAAAGTCTTTTTTCTTAGGGAAAAAGCAGCAGAAAGAAGCACACTATTTGAATTACAGGTATTTTGTGTGCAACAGGAAATGCCAAATTGAGAAAAGTCATCAATGCAACCTCAGCTAAAAATGAAAGGAAGCAGTCCATAACTATTTTGAGAGAAAGGGAGGTTGGGGAGGAAGGAGGGAAGGGGAGAGAGAGAGAGAGAGAGAGATCGAAATATATGTCATCTATCGACTCTCCAGGGTTCGTCCATGAAACACATACGCCCTGCCATCCGGAGAACAGAGCGGCAGCTGTGAAGATTGGCTTCTGAGTCACGGTCACTGAAGTGGAACTATTTGTACAAGTTCAAAGGCACCAAGGACCTTGGCAATCATCTGCCCTAGTGAATGTCAAGACATAAGATGATATCGCCGTAAACTGGTAAAGCTGAGGAAAATTTCCTATTTGGAATAAGGGAGCTCTGGGAATAAATGGAGCTTTATTCCTCCTTTTAGATGGTGTCTTCGTCCGGGAGCACCTCTGATCCGTGACTCCTGATGATGCATCATGTATCTAATTTAGCAAATTGCGAGCTCTCCACAGAGAGATGGTGGTTTCTGTAATAGCTGTAAGGAGCTAAAACTGCTTATAAAAGTGGTAGTTGGCTTTCTTCAGGCAAAGGAGAGACAGAGACGCTTCTGTATGAAAACAGACTAAAAAGCCTAGGACCCCTTATTTGAGAAAGTCAAGGCCTTGGAGGACCATGGTAGTAAATCTATAAAATACAAGGCTCTGGATAGGATAATGTCACACCTATTTAATAATCCCAGGAAGACATGCTTCATTGTCCCTCGTAGAAGCATGAAACAGCTTTTCCAGGACAGATAAAAAGAAAAGGGCTAAATGAAAGCCAGAACTTGAAATCCAAGAAATGATGTAGGATGAAAATATAAATACATAGAAAGTGAGTTTTAAAAAGTCTTACAGGCTCTTGTTTGAAGGGAAGTTGGAGCAGTCAGTTTCTTCACCTGCAAGGGCAAGACCTTGAGCAGAAAAGACATAGTCTTTGCCAACAAACTTGTATTCCAGACACGTCAAAACATTAGCTTCAGTGATTTATATTAAATCTAACAAATATTTGCATGTAGGTCACTGTACTGGGTACTATTTCTAAAGAGTCATTAGTCTATTCCGATGGATGAGATTTCTTGTATTCTTATGGAAATTTCTATAGGAGGCTGATCCACTCAGTTATGAAAAGATAAGGATGCAAAAGCAGCAAGATTGGAGGTAGAGGGGGGAAAGGGGTCGGGGTCTCTACTGTCCTAATTTATCAATACCTGGAAATAATATGACCTTATTTCATTTTTACAATTCGCTTTATGATTACAACCTTGCTCTAGCTTCGTAACATCTCTATCGAGTTTGAAGGCAGACATATAACCGCAGTTCTCAGATGAGGAATCAGACCAAGGAAAGTCAGTTAAGCTCAAGGTCACCTAATGAATGAGTGATCGAGTCTAGTCTAGGTCTCCACTTACCTGTCAGCCAACTCCGACTCTAACTCTCCCCTGTGCACGGGGCTAAGATGGCTGTGCTCTCTAACTCTGCACTTAGTATGCCATGTTCTAGTGAAGTGCGGTGTCATTTTGATGAACCTATGAGATGCATTGAAGCTGTTGGGCACAGTTGAGAGATCACAGACAAGCTCACCTGTTTTGGCCACTAACTCTTCAGTTCCCCAACACTGTGCTCTGGCCCTCCCACCCTTTCCTCCTGCTCTGCCTCCCATGGTGCATCTCAAAGAACGTTCGCACACACAAAAGAGAATCACAGAGCCGTATGAAGAAGGCTCAGGGAAGTCCAAAACTCCAGGCTAGGTAGCCGTTTTGAACACGCACTTTTTGATAGTCTCTCCAGTTTAATTGGAAGAGTGAGATTTCGAACCAAGCAAAGTCATGTGAACATAGCACTGGAACTCACAATGAGTATGGTCCTTCTCTCTATTTCTTCTCTTCCTGTCGGTCACTGTCACCTGGTCTATAGGCAGGCCAGCTCTCATCTCAGCTGGCCGGCTGCACCTGAAGTATATGGAAGTCTGACAAAAACCCAGGTTAAAGCTTCAAATGCAAGTTTACCCTCCTCCAAACCCTCCCTCCTCCTTTCCAAGTGAGACATTTGTTTAAACCCACCCCTTCCTTCAAGTAGATGGAGACACTGTGGGCTCTCATGTGGATTCCAGGAAAGAGACAATATTGTGCGGACTCACAGATTCTGGAATTTTCTCTCTCACAATTACATGAGTGGCATAAAAATAATCAAATGTGAATGTGAATGCTATAACAGCATTCACCAAAGAGAAAGTGACCCAGTCCAGCTTTAATACTGTAAGGCAGTCCTTGTAACTTACAAGGCAGTGTCTGAACACAGAAGAATTCCATGGCATCTCAGAGGTTCAGTTGGGACTGAGTTACTCAAGGAAATCCCCCCCAACCACCACCACCTCTCTCCACACAAAGGTCATGTGCTCCCGGGTGCCTCACGAACTCCTGACATTTGTGCATCCTGGAGAGACAGCCACCCCTTCTGTCTGACCAGGCAGCAGTCTTAATGAGACACCCTTCGTGGACTTGGTTGTCATTTTATAGATGGGAAAAATAGGACAAACGACGGCACATAAACAGACGAAGTTCACAGTTTTCCCCAGAGAGCAGAAGAGATTCAACTAGGACAGCTATTCTCCATACAATCTCTCTCTCCTCCAAGAGACGCCAACTCCCAGTCTCTTCGTACAGAATTGCAGGTTCAGGCGTGGGGATTGGTCAGCCTTTCTGAGTGGTTTGCCCAAGGTAGTAATTTTGCAATCCACCGTAGCTGAAGTAAGTACAGACCTAGGCTCGCTCCAGCCTCCTTCTCTCCCCTCCATCCAGCCCCAGGTCCCCACTTAGGTGAAAACACTTTGCATATAAACAAACTCCTCTCAAAGACACCTCAACCTTGACATTTCTTTCTCCCTTTTCCAAACTCGCTTCCTTTGAAAACACCTCGCGCTCTGCCATGCTCCCACATGAGGCCCAATTATCAGAATAATAATTAACAGGCCCTCATTATTTCGGATCAAACAATGCCCCCCATAATGAAGCCAAGAATAGCCAATGTGATCCCTTAAAATGGGGCGTGAGTTTCCTTACACCTTGGGGCGTCTAATCCACTGAAACCATTAGGCACCGAGCTGCCCATAACGGCCTGGATAACATTGAGTCAAGGACAGTTAATGGATGCCAGAGCACAGACCAAAGTGCTCCAAGCATGTCAGTCAAGACTAACCGGAGGCAAAACATCAAAATGCAGGTTGGAGTTTTGACATTCCTGCAGGCTCTGAACGCCTCGCCAGTAAATTTTTAAAGTCAATATCCCCCTTATGCTCATGAACACTTTTCTGTCTGATGAGTAGGACTAATGTGGATGTGATTGAACTGTGACTAAAGTAGGACTTTAAAGGCAGCTTTGAATGTGTGGGGGGCGGAAGGGCTTTTTTTTTTTGTATGTGTTTTCTTTTTTTTTTTTTTTCAGAATGTCTGTGATAATAATGAAGACAGTGTACACAGATTATCACAGGCTGTGTCTTTCGACTTCAAGGTTATGTGATTAGAAAATTAGAAAAGCGACAAGATTAGAAACACCGCAGAACATTTTGAAAGAAAGCTTTTTTTACAAATTATCTGTGTGCTGGATTTACACAGAATCTGATGGATGGATCTTCTAATGTTTGGAAATGGATAAATGCAACAATGCAAATAGGAAGAACTGGCTTTGGAGCCCATCCTGGCAGAAGTTCAAAATCCATGTTAAATACTCTAACTTGCTTAACGCCTGTTACTTATATATTTTTTTAAATTGCCACTCACACACATAACACGAAACATCACCATTTGATAAGTATGAAGGTAAAAATAACAACGAGATTGTAGTTTTTCCTGATGCGTGACTGTCTCCAGGGTTGGAATAAAACCTTCACTTCTCTGTCCTTTCTCTTTTCGGAAGCTGAGGACAGTCACCAGGAGGACATGGATCAGGAAGCCGCGGCAGAACGGGGTTTGGATGGCGGTCACCGTCCTGCAGTGCTGGTTCGAGGCTGAGAGCCAGCGTGGAGCTCGAGTCACAGCTTTACTGCTCCGTAAGTAAGGGGGACAGTATCCTCTTCCTGTGGCAAAACTCAGGCTGGTCTAAAAAAAAACACCACCAAGAAAACCACTGCTTTTGCTTTGCTTGTCAGATGACAATGGTGTGTTTCTGAAATGTAAAAGCACATGGCTCTGTAGGTAAAAAGTCAGGGTAAAGGCTAACCTGAGTCTGATGACACCTTCTCAGGGTCCTTCCAACACCTGGAAGATGACATAGGATTATTTTGCTTGGGGAGAATAGATTCTGAAACATCTAAAGTGTCCATGACTACATGTAAAGACCTAAGTGACATTCATGCCATAGTGGACTTTAACCCATTTCATGGAAACCTTTGAGGAAGTAGCATCCTGCAGTTCTGAGGACTCAAGTCACCGACACCTGATTCTGGCCTCCCAGGTATTAAAATACGAACAGGCCGTCAGTGCCCTTCTGGATCGCACCTGGATCTTCCAGGGCTCTCTGGTGGTGATGCCAGCAAGGTTTGACCTCACCACCATGAAGGACATCAGATTTGAAGTTCAGGGAGGCCTGAAAACACACAGGCTGTCATCAGTATCTGATATTTTGATTTTTTTAATCTATTACTTAGAACATTATCTAAAACTTTGAAATGATTTTGATATTCAACTCCATAAATATATAGACATATATATATATTTAGAAATTTATCTATCTACCAATCTATCTAAAATTAACTTTCAGATAATGAATCCCACAAGTTTTCTGTCTTCGTGGATGTTCACAGAAGCACCTATGAGGACTGGAACTGTGTGTTTCACTCATTCATTCCACCAATATTTATTAAGCACCTGCCATGTCACAGGAGCGATTTTAAATGCTTGGGACATATCTGTGGACAAAACAGACTAAGATCCTTGACGTTATGGAGCTCACATTCTAGTGGAGGAGACAGACAAATAACAAAGTGAATGCATCATATGCTAGAACATGGTAAGGGCTGTGGGAAAAATACCAGGGGAGGGTAAGAGGAATCGGAGATGCTGGAAGGAGAGGGGAGGCCGGGCAGGCTACACTGAGAAAGTGACATGGATCGAAGCCTCCCAGGAGGAGTCTAAGTTAGCCACGCAGATCTGTGGGAGAGGGGCCTGTGGGAAGGAGAACAGCCGTGCAAAAGCCTGGAATATCTGGAGTGTTTTCAGAATCAAAAGGAGGCCCAGGTGGCTGGAGGGGAGTAAGAGTGGGTGAGGGAATGGGGAGGAGGTAAGCAGGGCTAGGAAGAGAGAGAGGAGGTGAGATCTTACTTATCTTGGTATCCCCAATGCCTAGATCGGAGGCTGGCCCCTGATAAATACTTAGAGACTGTTGTTCAGTGAATGAATGAGTGAATAAATAAAAAATGCCAAAGGCTGGAAGGCCCTCTGACCCAACTCTTGAATGGTGTTTTGGCATGCTCCACAGTATTTTCTTACTGCATTCTTTGGAACACTAGTCCCTGAAAATATTCCAGGAGAAAGGGGTTCCAAAGTCAAATAGGTCCTCATTTAGTAGATTCACAAAGCACAATTAGTGTGTGAGTCTCAGAGAACTTCTCCAGGAAATGACATATTTTAACTGTGCATTTTGAGAATTTATCAAACCACACGGCCCGTTTCTTCTTCTCACCCCATCCCCGCCCCCATGCTTTGCCGCAGTTCAGGTGGCATGTTCTGTGGAACATACATTGAGAAACGATGACCCGTGCTGAGTCGGCAACCAACGGTCTCCAGAAAGACAACCCTGCGCCCCGGCCCCCAATCCTGCCACTTCTGGATCACTCTGAATTCAGAATCACCTCCTTCTTTTGAGTGGAATACAATCCACTATCTTATAATTTCTGTCTACAGGCCCTAGTTTTACCCATGGCACCATATAACATGATCACGGGCTGTGAGGGACATCAGGAGTTTTAGTCATACAGAATTCACTCTGGCCTTGCCACTTAATTCCTACCTGGGCAATTAATTACTAAGACTCTGATTTTCAGTTTCCTTATCTGAATGATCTGCCTCATACGATTGTTGTGAGGACCATATAAGGTATGGCAAATGCCTAGCAGAGTGCCCATGTTATGGTTAGCAGAGTAAAATCTAGCTGCCTTGCTGTCTTCACCCACAACTTCGTTCACAAGCAGAGACAGTGACTGTGTCTCCCCGGAATCCTCTCTTTTTCAGACTAAATAGTCCCCGTTCTTCCCAGCGTAAATATTTCCAACAACGTCACAGACATTGTTTGCACCGGCGGCCAGAGGTTGTGTCACCTGCCACACCGCAAGCATCCCAGGAGACAGAGGCCAGGGCCGGCCAGCTTATACTTTCAACATTATATGTTTCTGTTCTTCGAGTGGACGTCTCAACCAATCAATGAAATAAATGTCTTTAAGAACTTCTGAGGCAAAGCATCATGGTGCTATGAGTACTGCAGGAATGCCTCTTTTTCCTAGATCTTCATTATCAAGTTTGGTCCTTCCTTAGAATTTAAGAATTGTCTTAGGCGAAAACAGTACCTGCACTTTCTCTATATTCAAATTCCCAGTTCGTGGCATGGCACTGAGCGATTAAATAACTGGGGCTACTTGTATCGTAAGGGACACAGGTAGCTTTTTTAATCCTGGCATTCATCTTGGCCTTGTTTGGAACGGAATTTGGGGTACGTCATCTGGGGGGCAGCTGTCTTCAGTACACACTCTCTTGCTCATGGCACCTTAGCCGTTTGACCTTTTAAGCAGCCGCTGCCCCTCCCCAATTTGTACCCGTCTGTTCCGAAAGGCCCAGCTCAGAGCAGACTGTCCCACACAATGGCAGGCCCTGAAATCCCAGCACACAGCATCAGCCTGCCTGCCTGTGCCGTCTCCTAAACAAAGCAACATATTTCTAGTGAGCTTTGTCCTTCCCTTTTTCTTTCTACCTGTATATTTATGTTTCATTTGTAACATATATAAGTTGATCATTTAGACATAGTCATGTATTTAATCAATGTTTCATTTAAAACATTATGTGGAGAAGGAAACAATCACAATTAAGTCTTAGAAAAGAGGTAAAGGGGAAATACCCTGAAATATTTAAAATTTGCCTTGTATGTGTGAGTATGTGTGTGTTTCTTTAGGAGTAGACTGCCTTCTTTCTCCTTTGGACATGATTGGACCTCTTGGAAGAATATGAGAAGCACAGCATTGTCACTAGTCCAGGCAGATGGGGCTTCATTAGGACATCACTAAGATGACAGCAATTGCAAGAGAGAAGCCAGGTGGTGAAGAGAGACCCAGCTCAGCAGAAGTCCCTTTGCACTCCATGTTAGCTCCTCAGGACGAGACAGTGGAAACCGAGGCCACGTGGACACCAGACCCATGAGGGGGAAGAGCCTTGGGCAACAATAGCCAGGCTGAGCCTGCTGCCTTCTCAGAGAAGACTTTCTATGTGTATTTCATGAAACCACTCTGTCCCATCAACTTAAGTTCTCTATCACTGGTCTGAAAGGAAATTAGTTCATTCTAATCAAAATGAACTGCTAAGCAACTAATGCTTTAACAGGAACAGAACCACAGAAATGGAGAACACAGGGAGGATTAGCAACAGGGGAGTGGGAGGAGGAGAGAGGGAGAAAGGTACAGAGAATAAGTAGCATAGATGGTAGATAGAAAATAGACAGGGGGAGGGCAAGAATAGTATGGGAAATGTAGAAGCTAAAGAACTTATGACACATGGACATGAACTAAAGGGGGGGAATGTGAGTGGGAGAGGGTGTGCAGGGTGGAGGGTAATAAGGGGGGGTAATGGGACAACTGTAATAGTATAATCAATAAAATATATTAAAAAACAAACAATGCTTTAATGAAAGTTGAAATTATCTCACAACCATCACAGGTACTGAAGTTTTGAAGTAGTGTTGCTACTCCCAGATGAAAAGAAGACAGGATGAAGACTATGAAACTGTTCAGTGTCTGTTGAGAAAGGCTGATGACACTTACAGCCAGCACAGTGTCATTTCCAGGCTTGGGCTCCTCTCTTCTTCACCCTTGTAGTCAGTCCCTCAGGAGACCTGTTCTTTGCTTTCAGTATCCAGGTGACTCCCATATGCAGAACACAATGAGACTGTGATCCCATTCCCATCAACACATTTGTCTAAGCTCACTAGTGTTCTTGATCATGAAATCATCCATGGTGGTGATCCCTCAACCTGTAACTCAGCCTGATTCCGTGGCTCCTATTTTTTCCATTCCCACATTGAATCACAGAATAATTTTGGGGACATTAGTTTAGGAAAACAACTTGGAGCCATTCCAACTTCCTATTCAATATGTACATTTCTTCTACAAGAGCTGTGTTCTTCCTGACTTTTCTTAAACACCACTGATGATGTTACAACCACAGAATCAGCTCAAAATGGTCCTTGTCCTGTTTAAGAAACTGAGTTGTTTCTCAGAGACAACAGATCAAAAGAGGTGTGAGTCATGCAGCCCAAACATGCATAGAGGAGGGAACTTTGACCTCCACCTGCATCCAGAACCAAAGTTAGGCCCCCATACCCTCCGCCACCCAGACATGGAGAACCAAAGGACCGGGACATAACTGGAACTTAACCCCCAGAACCCTTTCAGAAGCAGAGTCTGTTGTCCAGGTCTGTTGATACCCCTTTACCGTAGGTGGCCAAGCTCCTGGGCCCTCTAAGGAAAACTTGCCCCGCCAGTGCTTCTGCATACCTGTCCCCTCTGTGCCCTTAGAACCCCCCTCCCCTGAATCCTGGACTGGGGAGTTCAGGCTTTTGAGCAGTTGCTTCCTCTTCTCCTGGGTGGCACCATAACAAAATAGCCAATCTTTCTCCACTGCAATTCTTGATGTTTAGTGTTTGGCTCTGCTAGAACGTTCTGTTCTGTCACCACGTGGAATTCCTTATTGCAGGAGCACCTCCTTCTGCTCTTCGGTCGGTCTGTCTGCTAGAAAAGGCATCCTTAAATGGAGCAGAGGTTCCCCTCACTGTGTCTGTCATGCCTCCTGGGCCTCCTCTCCTGAGCCACAAGAGAATAATTTTTATTCTCTTCTATCTCAACTTAATCTCTTAAACTCTACCATTCATTTCTTTGCAACAATTGAGCAGATCTGAAGTAGCCCTTAAGTCATCTGTGGTTTCCAGCTTCCAGAAGTTTCCTCTTGTTCCTTCAGCAACTAGAGTGCACCATAGAATTTGACAGGGCAACTTCTTGGTTTTCTTTTATAAATGAAAATTTTAATTATGATCACATTTATCAAATATAGTTCTAGTAATCAGGCCTGTTAGGTTGTGACCAGCCCATTACCAGTGTACTAATGGGGAGTTGGGGTGGGGTGGAGGGGTGGTCTTTAAGCCCAATATCTCAAGTCAGCCTTAGCTGCTGCTTAGAAAAAGGCCACAAAACACCATCCCTAATGATTTAACAACTTGTTCCCCAAAACGCATTAACCTAGGGAGATTTTAAATATTAAGAAATAATTACACCAACTCTGTTGTCTTTCCTCAAAATTACAGCACATCAGGGCTTCACTAGGTAAATTAATTTAGTACAAGAACACACGTCTTCTAAAAATGAAAAACTGTACCCAATGAAATGTTATTTCCAGTTGATGGCAGGAGGGTGGACAGAGGGGAAGGAAGAATTAATGAAAATATTCTACTTTCCCAAATGAACACTTCGAGTAGCCTTGCCCCAGACAAATTAATTCACCATTATTTGCATTTCTAACTTGTTTTTATCATCTCCAAACCAGTTGGGGTCAGATTAGAACTGGGAGGGACTGGAAGATGCCTCAGGACCAATAAGCTCTAGCCCAACCAGGAGAGTCTGGTATAAGCCTAGAACATAGAAGCCCAAAGAATCTGGCAGTTGCCTGGAGCTGTGTGTCTGCATTACATCAGGACAGACAGGAAGGCTTTACCTGTACCTGAACAGGAAATAAGATTTGGGGACCAGAAAAAATAAGCCTTCTAAGAGTCTATAACATTATCCCCACAGGAGGGCCATGAGTCCTAAAATTCCACCATTGAATATTGTCCTCTTTTCAGAGATTGTTGAAATCTCAAGTAAACCTAGATAAGGATGTTTGGGTCATTTACATATGAATGTAAGTGAATTTAATCTGAATTTAATTGATTCTCCTCTCTAAGGTCTTACAGGGCATGGAAGTGGGAAGGGCCTTGAAGGAAGGAAACGGAGAGGCAGACTTCACACAGCTTTGCCCCAGCCAGAAGGCAGACTCTGGGACTCCCGGGTCAGTCGGCCTCCTTGGGAGAACCCTGTCCACGTCCAGCCCCTGCTGTAATGTAGGGCAGAGCAGACCTCGGGGACAGCCTCGCCCTGGGTGGATTCTGAGAGTGCAGCCCGAGCAAATGGGGAAGCCACTTGGCCTGCTTGAGCTGCAGCAGACTTTTGTGGAATAAACTCTTACTCGGGTAGCCCTTGGGTATCATGAGACTTCATTTTTTCCATTGCTGTTTCCTTTGCTACAAAGAATCTCTGCCTTTTGGTCACCTTTGAAGTTAACGGCAGGGCGTAGCTGCATATCCGTACTTTTATAGGCTTCCTAATGACCTGCTTAATTACTTGCTTTCTTTGGGTCCAGATCTGCAGCTAATAGGCACTGGGAGTCTGGGCACTGATGCAATCTGGTCTCCCTGATGGGTCCAGCACAGAGTTTCAGGCATCTTCATTACTGAATTCCAAGAGACTATCTCCCTGGGGCACCCAGGCTTGAACGTGAAGCTTTATTTGTGTTTTATTTATTCATTAGATTGGCAGAGGCCTTCTCTCCAGAGAGCTTTGGGTGCCTAACATGAAATTAGCATCCACATTTCCCAACAAAGTCAGCTGCTTTGGAGTCCTTTGCAGCCTTTCTTGCGTTCTGAGGTTTAAACAGATCTGGAAACCCAGAACACTGAGGTCGAAGCTCAGAACGACAAAAGCCTACCAACTTCTCCACCCATGTTCTTGGCAGAAGTTGCTAGTTCAATACAAATTTTTTTTTCCTTCTGAGTCAGGACACAGCCTCTGAAATCTTAATGCAGTATTCGAGGCAGTAGCTGGGATCTATCCGAGATATTGTTGGAGTTGGGTTCTCTTTGCCATTCTTCGTCTTCGTCCTTTACATTTCCAAAGGCACTGGGAAGTTGTGACAAACCCTTTCTTAGACTTCTCTTATGGAGTACAGAGCTGGCCAGAGTCTACTTTGACTACTCGCACTCCAGAGAGTGTCTTAAAAGTGTATTTGATAAAATGCACACTAAAATTAAATCTGTGAATGCAGTTCTTGGAATTTCTTTTAACCTTCTTGTGTTTGCATGTGGAATACCTAGGGCAGCATCTGGCATAATAGGCACTAAATAAAATGGGTGTTCATTAGCTGTGATGAGCAGGGGTTCATTCATTGATTTTTTTTTCCTAGTCCACCTACACTTTTTACCACAAAATCAGGTCCTCCTTGCCATGGAAATCTAGGACTACATAGAAACAGAGCTTCTCTGGAATCTTCAGTATTTACTTCTTATCAGGAACTCCAAGAGAATAAATCTTATTGAAAGTGGTATTCATCTTTCCCTCCCTGCTTCTTCCTCTGTCCCTGTCTCTGTCTCTATGCATTGCTGTCGATTCTGTTGACTATTTTCTGGTTGAATTTGACACCTTATAGTCATCAACTGATTGCATCCAATTAATAGCCATTATATTCTTCAGTTACTTTCTGTTTGGACATGAGTTTATTGATCTGGTAAGATTTTATTCTTCAGAAACATAAACAACATGCCATTTAATTCGGCCTCAGTACTGTCTCGAAGCACCAGGAGAGAGGCATTTAAAGAGGCAGTGTAGGGGAGGGAGAGAACAGGGGAGGAAGGCTATCCATTACTTCTTTCGAAGAAGAGGGGGAAGACATCGGGTTAAACCTTGATCTCTATCATTTCACCTTTGGACTTTTATTAAAACTGTTTGACACAGCCGTGTTGGCAGATCGAGTAGGAAGATAAATGGGCCTGTGTGAATAGGTTTAATATCAAAAGTGGATACGAGACACGGCGCGTTTTTTTCCATCCAGAAATTGTTCACGTCCACAAGATTTGCAGGTTGCCATTGGTGATCCTGTCTGGCTCGGGGGCCAAAAGGTGAACATGATTGAGGGACCTTTTGCTATGAATATTTCACAGCCTGAGTATCCCTTTTTCACTTGGGGCTGTGTGCTGACTGAGGGCTTCTTCAGGATGAGTCCTCAGTTGACTGATGAATACAAAACGCCTCTCTGAACAAAAGGCATTCAAGATTCGCTGAAGACAAGACAACCTACTTTGGTTTCTGTGTCTGGTACCGGGGTATCAACGGAGATAAAACGCTGAGTGACAGGGAAGCGAAATACAGAATAACACAATCTATTGTTCTCCCATTGACTGTAAGTATAATGGGAAAGTTAGCGAGTCACCGTAATGTCATGGACCGCTGTGAACTTGGGAGAACTCAAGGATCAGAAAGTAACATGAAACAAGGAGGGAAATGAAGATAATATTGGGTTACTGAACATTCTCAAATTGTACTGAAACGCATCCCATCCCTTTGGAGGGGGCATGTTTTTGACAAGGAAGACAATGGGAAGAAACTGGCAGCTGTAACAATATCACTATTTTCTTTTACTACGGGCCGTAATGTGAACTTCTTAGAAGACACCTTCTTTCACCACAGCTTTGTTGTACAGTCTATTGAGGAGCCCAGAGACCAAAGTCACTGCCTTGTTCCGGGGCTGTCTAAAACCAAGGAACCCGGGTCTGCCAGCCAGCGCCAGCTGCTCTGTTGTGAATTACAGAGCAGGTTTGCAGCCAAGGGCAGAGGAAAGGAACTGAGAGGGAATGAGAGAAGCGGAGAGGGAACAGGCAGGGTGAAGAATTTGGAGCATATGAGGGAAAGAATAGGAAGGAAAAAATTAAAGTGGTAGAGGAAGGAAAAAATTAAGGTGGTGGAGGAAAAGGAATTCTCATGGTGGGGCACGGGGAGAGACTGTGTCTGGGCAAAGTTCCCCCTCAAATGAAATCAAACAACAACAAAAATAACTGAATGACCTTTGGAATGATTTTCTTGGAGCCAGAAGTCTACCCTTGGATTAACTACTTTCTGGAAGAAATTTAGCTAATGCTTAGTAACATTTTTAAAATCTGTGACACTTTCATACTAAACCATCCTTTCCCAAGCTCATGCAATGGAGAAAAACACCTTCTTACAAGTTACAACTCACAAGAGTGCTGATAAAGGCTAGCGACCCGCTCTTGTAGGAAAATAAACAGATGCCTAATTTTGCACACAAACTCAGTGGGTTCACACCCTCCCAAAGTCCATTCATAAACCTCTCAGAATTCCACAGACACAGGTTAAGAATTGCTATTCCAGAGTGTCTAACAAAGAGCTGGCATAGAATAAATGCTGAGTGAATTCTTTAGCTTCTAATTATGCAAGTATTCTGGTCAACTGAATATTCTAGTTGACTTAAGTTTAACATATGTGCCTTCACAACGGATTGTCAAGAAACTAGAGATAAGAACAATATTTTCAATATCAAAAGCATATTCATTGCAGTAAAATCTTTTAGGTTGTTTGTTTGTTTTATAATCCAGAAGGCATCTGGGGAATTGTTCAACAGTGAGATAGAAATCTGTACGTCATAGATCACGATGCAGCAATCCTGGACATGGAGAGGAAAGCAAGATGGGTCTGAATCCGCTGTCGCCCTAACACATTTTGTAGAAATGTTCCTTAACTAATTCTGACCACCAGTTTATTTCCTTGTCTTTTCTTTCTCCTGCACTAGAAGTAGAGTTGAGAGTAGTCTTGAATGTTAGCTGCTAGGTTGTCTAGAATGCAGTTGCATTATGACTATTGGAACGACAAGGTGTAAATGCACCACAGCTGGCCCCTCTCCTCTCGCCACCATAAATACTGACACTTTCATCTTCTACCCTCACCAATTTCTTACAGTTGAAACTGAGAAACCTGGGAGGGCGTGGCTGCTGAAGGGTCAAGACCACCTAAAATTAGCAGCCTGCTTTCTGGAGCAGTGAACGGGAATGAATACGAAGCTCATCTGCGAAGGAGAGAGGCCTAAACTAGCAAAGCAACGATGGAGGTGAGATGGAGTGAGAAGTGTCAAAATTATTTGTATTTTAAGAGCCTCCGTGTTATCCCTCATTGCATGCTTGACCCTGCAGTGGGTCACAGAGCATGGCTGAATAGAAAATAGAAGATTCAGAAAACTATGATGAAAGGAATTTCTTTCTGACATGCCGAAGTGCTATAATGGGTTGGCTAATAAATAGGAAGATGGGAACTCTGGGAGCTAAAAAATGCAGACACTTCCCATGTTACTGGGAGACTAAGTTAACAAGTGACTCCTTCAGGAAACAGTGCCATTCACAGAAAGTTCACTCCCACTTGTTTGTGTTTGAACTATAACCTCTACTCCCACCCACTGCTACCACTGCTACCAACACTTACCAGATAGTGAAATTGGAACACATTTCCTTTTTGTGTATTAATTTAATTTATATGATAGCATAACTCTTATAATGCTCCTGTGAAATAAAAATGGCCATCCTCATTTTATAGACAAGGCAAATGACAGTCAGAAATAGTACATGTTTCAACCCAGGGCATCCAGTTGGTCAGGGGTTGATACAGAATTCAAACCCAGGTTCCTCTGAGGTCAAAGAGTGGCACCTCATAGAAATAGGATTTATTTCCATGGGCAAAATGGACTTTCTATGGCCACGGGCAACTCTAGTTTTTATGCAGGGGCGGGTGGGAAACAATCCCATGGCTGACGTTCATAGCCGAGCTCCTCTCTGTCTGGTTTGTGGTTATTTATAACTTTGGAGTTGTTGGTGATTGGACATATTATGTGACCTGCTTGAGCCTTAATTTCCTCTTCTGCTAGATGAGTTAGTCACATTGAACACTCTGATCTTCGTTTACCTTTAACAGTCCTTGATTTTGTTGGCATTGTATCTGGTGTGCACGGGACATCTTAGACACTGCTAGAGATACAGAATTCAACACGGTGGGGCTGGCTGCCTCGATGGTCCCCAGCAGGCCTTGAGCATTTCCAGAGCAAACATCATGTCATTTATTTCTGTACCTCTGCCCAACCTCTCCCCATGTCCAGCTTTGTGCTCCCACATTATAGATGCTCAATGAATGTCTATCAAAAATATACGAAAGAAAGGAGCTAGTCATGGTAAATAGTTAACACAAAAAAGAAAGTGGCAAATACCTTGGAAGCAATGCAGCATAATGGCATAGGCCATAGAAAAGGAAGTTAATACCAGAGCAATAATCAGAAGGGCTCCATAGAAGAGCTGACTTCTGACGTGGAGTGATGGGCAGGACCTCGATAGGCAGAAATGGGGCAGCATGTGGAAACTTGAGAGACACACAAGTTCCCAGTCTTCTCATTTTATCTGAATAGCAGTGTTTGTAAGATATGGTAGCCGCCGATTAAACCAGAAAGGAGAATGGGGTTGAATTATTAGGATTCTTAAATTGTTGAGCTTTAGATTTTAGACTGTCCTATAGTGAATAAGGAGGCATTGAGGGTTTTTAAATAAAAAGTGGCATCAGCAATTATATCATATTTATAATTCAATCAATATTGACCATTGTACAGATGGACTTCCACGTCTGTTCTTTTATTTCATCTTATTTAACTAATGCCTCAAAACAACTCTGTAAATTAAGTATCTTTATTGCATGTTAATTATATCTCAATAAAAATGTGATAAAAACACCTCCATTTTGAGATGAGTTTGTACAAGCTCTAACCAGAAGAACCAAATCAGCAACCAAAAACAGTCCTCTCCTAAACCTGCATTTTAATGTTTATGGGATGCGTTTTTTACCCTCAAGATGGAAGGAAGGAAGGAAGGAAGGAAGGAAGGAAGGAGAAAGAGAGGAAGAGAGGAAGAAAGAAAGAGTGAGTGAAAGAGAGAGAGAGAGAAGTAGGGAAAGAAGGAAAGAAAGAAAGGA